>JADLZL010002434.1:0-196766 GCA_015844335.1 Chrysopogon serrulatus | reverse complement strand
TCCCCACAAATAGAAGAGGCAGTCCTATAATCGTCCCGCATAGCTTTCGTGACCTGACGCCTGCCCTTGTCTTCCACACTTCCGCCACCGCCGCCAGATTGAATCTAAAGTTAGGATGGCCAACTGGTCTTCGTCGGCGATCTCGACTGCCGAGCTCGAGGGGCTCACTCAACATGGCTTCCTTCGTGAAGAGTTCTCATCGCCCGGAGCTGGGTTCTGTCGACGATATCTGGTCGGCAGCCTACCAAGGGGGTACCCGAGGTAGTAGATAAGATCGAGGGTGGTGAGGTGCGCGAGATCAAGAGCAAGAAAGTAACACGAGACACGGGTTTTAGGCAGGTTTAGGCCGTCAGGATGACGTAAAACCCTAGTCCTGTGTTCTGGTGGTTGTTTATGGTGAGAGGCAATCTGTTTTGAGGGGGTCCCTGCCCGCCTTATATAGCTGGGGGGCAAGGTTACAGGATCAATCAGATCCGATCTTCCCAATCAGCGTATCAATTTGCCGATCGGGAGATCAAGTTTCACAAGGTAACTTATCCATCTACTGATCCGAGCGGATCAATCTTGTTCTCCGATCCTTGCGCCGCATTCCAGGGAGTTGCATGCGCCGCTCGGCGTCGCCTTCAGGGGTTGGGCCTTGCCTAGCTGCTCGGCCCAAGCCCATCGTCCGAGGATACCCGGGGGAGCAATCCCCACAGCTAGTCCTCGAGCAGCTCGCGTGTCTCGACCCAAGTTCAGGGACCTCCCAGCGTCTCCTCCGGAGCTAGCATCTTGTCAGACCGGCACCCTAGGCGAAATCTGCGTTGGCTGGCGAATCCGAGAGGTCGGAGTGGCCGGCGCCGTCGTGGCCGAGCGGTATGTGCGCTCGGACTCTCCGTTACCGGAGAGGAGCAAGCCCTCGCCTGGAGCATACCATGGTCGCTGCTGCGGGGGGAGCACATATAGGCCCACTTTGTCAGGGAGACGCGAGGTGCTCAAGAGAAAAAAGAAAAAAATCCCGGGCCCGGGTGACGTGTACCACGTCAAGTCACCGAAGGTGACGTGTACCACTAGTCCCCGAGACTGGTAGTAGGTGAAGTATAAACCTGGTGCCAGGATCAAACTTGCCAGACATGCGCGTTTAACCTTGCTTTGTTCATCACAGTCCCCAAGGCTGTGATTTAGACTTCGACTTCGTTATGTTTATCCAAGGTCGATTAGAGGGACATCGCCCGGGCGGTCCACCCGGCCTCGTGTCCAAATCTGCCATGTTTCCAAGAGTCCCGCCAAGGCCCCGGCCGACTCAACACACTCCGAGAACAGCGCCAGACGGCCTAGGATCGGGGCGGAAGGATCCGAAACGACGCGCGTTTCCCACTTTGAGGGGAGGTGAAGCGAGCGCGCGGCACCCAATGGAACCCGCTATGAGTGACGGCTATTTAAGGACTTGCCTTTGTCACTGCCTTCACTTTCATCTTTCTCCCACACGCCACACCGAACCGCCGCCTACTCACTCTTTGCTACCGTGGCGCCTTCCGCCTCTATCGCCGCAAGGCCAAGGCGATACCACCGAACCCTAGATCCAGCGATGGCCGGCGGCGGGGGGCGTAAACGCGGCCAGGGTAGCGCGGTGGCGAGGCCGGCGATCCGGGGCGCGATGGCCCGCCACAGATCGACTTGGAGTGGGTGCCGCCAACCCGCATCGAGGCGGTCCTCGAGGAGCTAGTCCGCGACGGAGTCCTTCCCCGAAGCGGGCCGCTGGGCCGGCGGCCGGCGGCCTACCGGTGAGTCTTTCCCTACCCCGGCAATGGCAATGAGCTTGTGGTGTTTGCGGACTACTTCCGCCGAGGATTCGGATTGCCGGCGCACCCTTTTTCTCCCAAGCTTCTCGGGTACTACCGAATCCGCCTCATTCATCTTCATCCCAACTCCATTCTTCATCTCTCCATTTTCATCCACCTCTGTGAGGCCTTTCTTGGAATTCTTCCTCACTTCAATCTCTTCCGCCATCTTTTCTGTTTGAGGGCTTTTACTGGGTCCGGCTCGCCCAAGGTAGTGGGGGCCTTTGTCTTTGCCTCCGCGATGGCATGAGGAACCAAAGATCTCGAGTTGCCGCTTAACACCTCGATGAAGGGGTGGAACTTCGCGGGGTTCATCACCAAAGCAACCCCAGCCACGGATCTCGAACAAGGTCAACGAGTGGTGGTGCGCCAATGGCAACTGGACCGAGCGCCCTACCTCCGCGGAGATGGGCCAGGTGGAAGAGCTGCTCGGGATCATCCGCATTATGAATCTGACGGGGGTGGCCGTGGCGATCAATTTTATCTTGCTTGCGGCCCAGCGTGCAAGGAAGCGAGTGCACCGGGTACGCAGTACTCCGGCGATGATGACGTGACTCGGGAAGTGCCAAAACGGCTGATAAAGGAGGCCGTGTTTCAGTGGTTAAGCGCGTTCTTCGTCGGCGGCACCCAGCTAAGAAGCTCTGGGATGCAACAGCCATACAGTCTGGGCAATCCGCGCCCCGCGGTAAGTTTTGGCGTGGTAATGTTGCTGTGTTTATGTTTCTCTGTTGGCTTACGCTATAAGCGTGGTGTGCAGGACCAGGCAGTCTTCGTGTCGGACGTGCCGGACGGCTCGTGGCCGACTGGTGTGGACCAGCGGCGCACGACGGAGGAGATCCTGCGATCTGCGGCTGAGATCCTCCGCGAAGAGGAGTCTGGCCCCGTCGGGGGAAAACCCGCAGTCCCCAAGCGTCAGGCTAAGGGGTCGGCGGGCAAGGGCGGCGCGGCGAAGGAGCCGCCGTCCAAGAAGCAGAAGAAGGCATCGACTCCCCCTTCTTCGTCCATTCGGATAGACGAGGGAGGAAGCCGGAAGAAAAGGACCGTCATCCTGTCTTATGACGAAGACGACGAGGAGGACACGGAGACACTGGACCAGCGTGTGCGGCGTTAGGCCGCGTCAAAGGGGGAGAATCGGGCGGTCGGTCGGTGCCGGTTCTCGAGCGGATGCTGATCGCCGGCCCTGCCCCTCGAGGTGCCCGGCGCCCTTTGGGGGCTCTCTTCGCCGAGCAACCGGGCAGGGGGCTCCGGGCGGCCGCCCGGTTTCGTGTTCGGCGTCGTCAATCCGACTGTCGATAAGCGTGATGCTCATCTCGTATCTTTTGTGTTCCCCGGTGATGTCCAGTCTAACTTGGAGTTAACGTGCAGCGAGGCCTCGGTGGAGGACCCTGGCCATGGTGGTGACGATGACGCCGGTCACCCCCGAGGCTAGCCCTCTCCTGACCGGGCGACTCAGGGCTTGCCACCGAGAGATCGGCCCGAGTGGAAGGGACCGCAGTCCCCGCCCTGCTCGGGAGGCGAGGCCCGAGACCCCCACTCGTGGGCACTCGGCTGAAGGTGATGCCGGGCAAGCGCCCTGCTACCGAGGCCACGGCCTATCGCGGGCGGCCAGGCAAGGTGGACGCCGAGGTGGAGCCGGAGGAGGTTGTGCGGGAGCCCTTACGAGAAAGGGATGAGCCGGCACGACTCTGCCGTACCTTCTACATCGATCCTCACGGCAACTGGGTGGAGGTGGTGGACGACGAGATCGCCGTCGGGGAGTATCAAAGCCTGACGGCGGACTTGGAAGCTGCGCGGCGTCGCGCTTTGGTGAGTCAACTATGACACCGATTCATTTAGTTGAGTAGCTCAACTTTCATTTTGTCTGCAGGAGTTAGCGCGGGCCGCCGAGACTCGTGCGAGACTGCTGGAGCAGTCGGCCGTGGCTTATGAAAAGCCGATGGTTGAAAACGGCGCTTCGCCATGAGAACAAAAAGCTCGAGGATTCCGTCGGCCTGCTCGTCGTAACCTCAAGGCCGTTCGTGAGGACGACGATCGGTTGCGGCAAATGAGCCGAGGAGCTTGAGCGTGAGAATGCTCGGCCGGAGGAAGCGGCAGCGGCGGCGGGCGCGTGCGGCGACGCAGCTCAAGCGCTAGAGGCGCGCGTTGCTCGTGCGTTACCGTCTATGCTCCGCTCGCATTATCTCGGAGTTTCTAGTTTAATGCCTAGTCGGCTTGCAACCCCGAGGGTGACTGCGGCGGGTGATCACAGTAATCGGTCAACGAGCCGACTCGTGAGGCGGAGGCGGCCAACCAGGCAGTGCAAGCTGCCTTGGTCGGAATTGCAGCGTAAGTGCTTCCGCTTGGTTATGCTTGTTTGATTGGCGGTTTTTGCTTGAGCCCCGACTGTATTGCTTTGCGCCGCTCGAGAGAACGCAGCGGCTGCCCAGATGGATCTGAAGGGACGTCTTGCCGCTGCGGAGGAACGGACGGAGGACGCCATCACCCTCGTGACTCCGTTGCTTAACCTCATCGACCCGGAAGGGGGGGCGTACGACCGAGACGTGCTCGGGAACGCTATCCTTCGGCGTCCCGATTCCCGTCTGCGGTGCCGCACCCGGAGAGCAGCTCTGCGTGTCTATGTTCATGGAGCGGCATGCGCTGCGGCGGGCACGCTGGCCCAGCTCGTCCGTCGCACTATCCACGAGTAGAGCTCGCTCGGGTTGAGACAAGTTTCGCTCGGAGGACGACGAAAGAGGAGATGGAGAAGCTGTTTACGAAGCCTCCGACTCAAATATCAAGGTAGTTGACGACTGGACCTGCTCGGTGATGCTTTGAACCAACCGCGCCTAAGAAAGGGTTTTGAGATTAGCTTTTGTATGATGTCTCGCGCCGGTGGGCGCTTGATTATGACGCCGCGGTCATGCTTTTGTGTATGTGTTGTTTGCCGTAATGCCCTGCGGTGTTCGACTTTGTCGTCTTACCGGACTAGCCCAAGCTACCTGGCGTCTTATAGTGCTAGGGAGGTGCTCCCTGTTATGCACGTAAAGGCCACTAGGGTCACCGGGCACCGCTGCCGACCGCACCGTAACGCGTGAGCGCCGGGCTGCTTGCACGTGGGTTTGGGCCGGAGACAGGGTTGCTCTAGTCGGCTCGAGTTAAAGTGCTTACTGGTGGTCTTATTGGCGTTAGGTGCGTAAATAGAACGATAAGTTTTGACATGAATGCACAGAGAAAGAGAAAAGGAAACTTGTTATATATATGTATTTATTTACACAAGGATAGAATACATATCTTTATTTCGTGCTCTCCTAGGCGTAAAAACGTATCGTGCTCTCAGCGTGCCGGGGAGTTTGGGATGTCCCTCGCCGTCTGCTCCACCAACTGTAGGATCCCGGCCGGGTTACTTTTTGACAATGAAGGGTCCGTCCCAAGGAGAAGACAACTTGTGCATCCCGGGCGGAGCTCAAGGCCGACGCAGACGAGGTCGCCGACCCAGGAAGGAGCGCCACGGACGCGTTGCGGGTCGTAGTAGCGGCGGACGCCTTCCAGTACTTGGCCCGACGGACGCCTTGCGGCCAGGCGTTCTTCCTCCGCGGCGGTCGACATCGCCTGCTGCGTGCTTGGTCGGAGATTTCCTCGGAGTAGTTCTCGACCCTTGGTGAACGGAAAGCGACATCCTCCGGCGGGGCGGCCTCGACCCGTATACCATGTAATAGGGGAAACTCGTACTCCGCTTGTTTGCGTCGCGCGTTCCTTGAGCATCGAGGATGTCGCTTTTAAGCCCGCATGGCGGTGGGAGTTCCTTGAGCCATCTGCCCGGTACTTGTCGTCCTTCCGTACAAAGCGTTTTTTAAGGGCATCGAGGACCATGCCGTTGGCGCGTTCGGCTGGCCGTTGGCCCGAGGGTGTGCGATGGAGACGTATTTAACCAGTATGGAGCGCTCTTCGCAGAACTCCCAGAACTCGTTGCCGGTGAAGTTTGATCCCAAGTCAGTGATAATACTGTTCGGAATACCGACGCGATGGACGATTTCCTCGAAAAATTCTGCAGCTTTCTTGCTTGTGGAGCTGACGAGTGGCTTGTATTCTATCCACTTGGAAAATTTGTCGATGGCGACTAAAACATACCAGAAGTTGCCTGGAGCGGCTCTGAAGGGGCCGATCTGATCTAGTCCCCAGACTGCGAAAGGCCACGCGGAAGGGATCGTCATCCGGGCGTGGGCCGGCAGGTGGGGTTGTTTGGAGAAGAACTGGCAGCCCTCGCAATGTCGCACTAGATGCTCTACGCCCGTGGATCTGCGGTTGGCCAAGATAAAAACCGCTCGGAATGCCCTGCCGACCAGATTCTTGGAGGCGCAATGGCTTCCGCATATGCCAACATGTATCTCCCTCAATATCTTGACGCCTTCGTCTTTGGAGCACGCATTTCTCAGCAGGACATTGGCGTTGGTGTTTTTGCGCATCAGGACGCCCTCCACCAGGACGTAGTGCTTACTTCGTCATATGAGGCGCTCTGTTTCTACCTTATATGCCGGTACCTCGGCTTTGGTGAGGTATCGGCTGAAGGCCGAGCGCCAATCTTCCTTGTTGATGGCGGCGACAGTCGCGATCGTCTGGTCGGTGGGGGAGGGTTTAGACACCTCAGCAGCCTATCCGATCGACGGAGTTATAAGATCATGCGCGAAGACACCTGGCGGTATCATGGCTCGGGAAGAGCCCAGCTTGGAGAGCCGATCGGCTTCTGTGTTCTCCTCACGGACGACGTGGTGGAATTCGATGCCGTAGAACTTGTTCTCGAGCTTGCGGATTTCGGCGCAGTAGGCGTCCATTTTCTCGTTTGTGCAGGACCAGTCTTTGTTGACTTGGTTCACGACCAGGGCGGAGTCTCCGAACACTTCCAGGCGTTTGATTCCCATTGAGATGGCGATCTTGATACCGTGTAAGGTAGCCTCGTACTCGGCGGCGTTGTTGGATGCCTTGAAGTGTATTCGTAGGACATATCGGAGCTCTTCACCGCCGGGAGATACGAGCAAGGCTCCCCGCCCGGCACCGGCGTTAAGCGCGCCATCAAAGTACAATTTCAATGCTCGGGGTGCTCACCGGGGATAGGCTCCAGCATGTCCGTCCATTCGGTGATAAAGTCGGCGAGTACCTGAGATTTTATGGTTTGGCGACTTACGTAGTCGACGGTGTAAGCACCGAGCTCTACTGCCCACTTGGCGATTCTGCCGTCGACCTCCTTGTTTTTTATGATGTCACCGATCGGATACTGAGAGACCACGGCGATAGTGTATGACTGGAAGTAGTGGTTCACCTTCGCGATGTTAGGAGGACGGCGTAAATAAGCTTCTGTATTTGTGGGTAGCGAGTCTTCGATTCGTTCAGGACTTCGCTGATGTAGTATACCGGGTCGCTGAACCTTGAAGGCATGCCCAAAGCTCGCCGCGCGTTCGACGACTATCACCGTTGAAACGACGCGGTTCGTTGCCGCAATGTATAAGAGGAGGGTCTCGTCCGGCAGCGGCGCCAAGTTAAGACAGGTGGCGTCGTTAGAAAGGCTTTCATCTCTTTGAATGCCTCATCGGCCTCTAGAGTCCACAAAAACTTGTCGGATGCTCGGAGGAGCTGAAAGAAAGGCAGGGCCTTCTCTCCCAACCCGGAGATATACCTGTTCAGCCGCCGACAAATTTAAGCGAGCTTTTGTACCTCCTTGATGTTAGTCGGCGGTGACATCTTGGTTATAGCCGAAACTTTCTCGGGTTCGCTCGATACCACGGCGGGCCGACGACGTTGCCTAGGAGGATTCCCCGACGGAACCCGAAGATGCACTTGTTCGGATTGAGTTTCCATCGGTATTCCCGCAAGTTTTTGAATGTTTGATCTAAATCGGCGAGCAAGCTATCGGCGGTTTTGGACTTAACGACTACGCCGCCGACGTAGGCTTCGGGCGTTATACCTATCTCGATCCTTGAGGCAAGCCTCGAATCGCACGCCGGGTACGTGGCCCCCGGGTTTTTTCCCAAAGGACATCGTAGTGTAGCAAGAGGGCGCCAAACGGAGTTATGAAAGCTGTTTTTACTTGGTCCGACTCCTTTAGGGCGATCTCGATGGTACCCGGAGTGGCGTCAAGAAAATGAGGAGTTCACAACCGGCGGTGGAGTCTACGACCTCGTCCGATGTGAGGAGAGTAAAGGGATCTTTAGGGCGTGTTTGTTGAGATCGATGTAATCAACGCACATTCTCCATTCTTTATTACTTTTTACGGACGAGGACCGGGTTTGCCGGCCACTCGGCGTGATACACTTTTTGATAAAACCGGCGGCTAAGAGCCGGTTGATCTCTACCCTAATAGCCTCCTTTTTGTCCGGCGCGAATCGGCGAAGCTTCTGCTTGATCGGCTTGGCGGAAGACGAGACTTTCAGGGCGTGCTCGGCATACTTCCTCGGTACCCCTGGCATGTCTGCAGGTTTCCATGCAAACACGTCCGCGTTGTCCCAGAGGAAGCTGACGAGCGCGCTTTCCTATTTGGGATCAAGGTTGGCGCCGATCCGAGCGACCTTGGAAGGATCGCCGGTGCCGAGGTCGATGGTCTTCGTCTCCTTGTTCTTGGTGGTGGACCATGGCGGCTCTTTAGTCGGGATCTCTTGATCTTCTGGAGGTACTTCCTTGGAGGCGGTGAGGCAGTCCTTCATCTTGGCGGCGAGCCCGGCGGCCTCGTTGATGATGTAGTTCTCTTGCTCGCAGACGTGGGCGCTTTTTACATCTGTGCGGAGGGTGAGTACACTGCCTGGTGCTGGCATCTTCATCATGAGGTAGGTGTAATGGGGGATCGCCATGAACTTGTGTAGGGCGGGGCGCCCAAGTATGGCGTGATAGGCGGTGTCAAAGTCGGCGACGTAGAACAACAGTGTGTTCCTTACGGAAACGACCCGGAGTGCCGAACTGCACCGTCGTGGTGATCTCGACCGAGCGGTTCGAAGCCTTGTTTGGGACGATGCCCCAGAATGGAGATTCGGCGGCCGCAAGGCTTCCCTTTGGGATGCCTAACTCTCGGAGCGACTTCGGGAACAGGATGTTGAGGGAGCTTCCACCGTCAATGAGGACTCGCCTGAAGTGCACATTGCCGATCACTGGGTCTAGCACCAGAGGGAACCGTCCTGGGAATGGTATCTCTAACCACTGGTCCTCTCTGGAGAAGGTAATCGACTGGTCGGACCACGGAGGAAGGCCGGGTCGGCGATGGTGCCGCTGGGCGTAGACTGCCATGACCCGCCTAGTGGCCAACTTCTTGCTCCTCTTGTTCTCCGTCGCGGGCGGTCCACCAAAGATGGTGGCTACGCTCTTGGAGGGAGCCTGGTAGGAGGCGTCGTCGGGTTTCGGGCCACCGTCCTTGCCGTCGCCGTTCTTGTCGTCGTCGCGACGGCGCTGGCCCTTCTGTTCCTCCTCCCGGAAAACCCTGCCAAGCCCATAACACTGACGCATGGTATGCGTTGCGTTCTTGTGGATTGGACAAGTTGATCCAGGATCTTGTCGAACTCGGCGTCGAGGTTGCGCTTTTGGCCCGGGTTTTGACGTTGTTGACGTCATGCCGGCGGCCTCGGAATCGCTCTGACGGTCGCGGTTGTCCGGTCGGTGCTCGGGTCTGCGGTCCCGCTGGTCGGCGTTACGGTCGTCGGCGCGTGGGCCTCCAATCGGCGGAGGAGGAGGTAAGGGCCTCTTTCCTGCGACGAGGTCCCTGTGGTGTCCTTCGGCTTCTTCTCCTTGTGCGTAGGAATTGGCGGTTTTCATCAGCTCGCCGATCGTCTCTGGGCGCTTCCTGTGGAGCTTTTCATGCAGGGCCTTACTGTAAAGGAGGCCCCGGATGAAGGCGGTGATGACGTCGGTGTCGTTGACGTTGGCCACGCTGGTGCGCAACGTGGAGAAGCGGCGGATGTACTCTCGAGGGGATTGTTCGGGTGTTGGGCCAGCCTCTCCGTGTCGTGGCGCGTGTAGCTCGGCGATCGCACGTGGCCATGTAACTGTCCACGAAGAGCTTGCGGAGTTGTGACCAAATGTCGATGGAGTTTTCCTCGAGGCCGGTGAACCAGTTCAGGACTGGTGAGGCCAGCATGACGGGTAGGTAGTTGGCCATGGTGTCTTCCGATCCTCCCGCGGCCGCGACTGCTACGGCATACGTCTGGAGCCACTGCTCGGGATTAGCCTTGCCGTCGTATGGCTCGACTATTTCGGGTATCCAGAAGTTGGTGGGCCAACGATGAGAGCGTAATCCGCCGAGAGAGGTTTGGGACCTTCAATCGCCGGGCGCCGCCGCTATCAGTGCGCCGTGTTCGGCGTCGAAACGCCGTCGGCGCTCCATCTCGCCTTCGTAGGCGCCGCCTCTTCGCCGCTGATGATGTCGCGGCGTCCCGGTTGGCGTTGATGATCGCCCGGGCGTCTAGCGGCGGCTGGTTGACGGACGGGTTGGGTGGGTTGTTTCCACCCCCGTTGTTCGAATCGTTGGACTATCCCAACATCGTTGTGCAGTCGGTGAGACCGTCGGGATCTACCCGACCGATGGCGACTTGACCCGAGGTGGACGACCCGATGGCATCTCCCGGATCCCGTTGACCTAGACTGCGCGCAGCCTTAATGAAAGCTTTAGCCCGATTTACCTGAGGGCTCGGGCCGAGAGCTTCAAGTTCGTTAGCGGCGACAGCGAGGTTGGCGCTCGGAGTGGGCGCCACGATCTGTTCGTCAATGTAAACGAACTCGTCGGCCCGATTCGGTAAAGTTGCCGCCCAGACCTGCGGCGTCTCGGATAATGCGTTGTTGCTGGTCCTCCTATGCTGCACGGCGTTGAACCCGTTCGGCGTTGCGTGCCTCGCGGTCGGCGCGGTGCCCTTCCGTTTCGTCGGCCGGCGCGACCTCATCGAGGTGAGACGGCCCGAGCATGTAGATATGCGCCGGGTATACCGAGGGTTGAGAGTTCGGCGGAAGGGTCCGCCCGCTTACGACGATTGACGCCTCCGCATCCGATCTAGGGGAGTCGCCGGAGTCCGAGCCGGGCTGCTCTTCCAGATGGTGGTGCGTGGACGCCTCCTTCTTCCAAACAGCGGAGCTAGACCATGTTGATCGTCGGCGATGGAGAACCCGCGATGCCGGGCGGAATGGACCAGGGCCGGGCAAGCGCGCCGCCGCCTCCCGGTAGGTGCCTGCGGAGTTCTCGCATCGAATGGCATAGTTGCCACGTGTCTAGGTCTGTTCTCCCGAGGGGTTCGGGCGATGGATCTCGACGCCCGCCGAGCGGTTGGGATGCCGGGCGGAAGTCTCCCCCAACCACTGGAGCCGAGATCCCGGCGGGGTGTCCGCCTGTAGCGGTCAGGCGACGGGGCCGGTGGGTTGACCGGTATGGCCGCTACCCTTGGCGCGGGTGATCGGGTCGACGTGGTGCCCGACGGCGGCATGCGGGCTGCCACCCTGACCCGTTAGGCGGGTTCTTGTCGGGGTTGCCGGCGAAGCGTGGTCTCGGCGAGCACGATGCACTCATGCAAGCCTCCGTTGACCCGGCCGATGAGTTCAACCAGATCGTCGACGTTGACCGGGTTCCTTTCCCAGCCGAGGCCGCACGCTGGCGCCCGCAGCCCGGAGGAGGGACCATCGGGGGCCTCGCTTGAGGCGCTTTTGGGCTTGTCTCGGCCGGAGCCGAGGTGTCCCCGACCACGCGAGGTGGGGTCTGGGACAGGACGTCCTCCCCATCGGCGTGCTCGGCGGCGACGGTCCACGTAATGGATCCGACAGTGAAGGTCATGCCGGACGCAACGGAGAGATCGGAAGCAGTGGGAGTAACCATCTTGCTCAACGACGGATCAGTAGCGCCCCCCTACCTGGCGCACCAGCTGTCGACGATATCTGGTCGACAGCCTACCAAGGGGGTACCCGAGGTAGTAGATGAGATCGAGGGTGGTGAGGTGCGTGAGATCAAGAGCAAGAAAGTAACACGAGACACGGGTTTTAGACAGGTTCAGGCCGTCAGGATGACGTAAAACCCTAGTCCTGTGTTCTGGTGGTTGTTTATGGTAAGAGGCAATCTGTTTTGAGGGGGGTCCCTGCCCGCCTTATATAGCCGGGGGGCAAGGTTACAGGATCAATCAGATCCGATCTTCCCAATCAGCGTATCAATTTGCCGATCGGGAGATCAAGTTTCACAAGGCACTACAAGGATTGTGATGATCCATGACGGTTTTCTGATGACAGTTTTACAAATCGTCATCGCATACTAAATCTATGACGGTGCTATGACGGTTTGAAAATGAGGTGCTAAATCTGTGACGATCTAACCCATTGTCATCCATATCTCGCTCTATGACGGTTCAAAAAAACTTCACAGATCCGTGATTCCAGTTAGTGTTGACGTGGTGGGTGTGGTAGTTGACGTGGCATGGACTGGGCCGAAAACAGTTGATGGCATGGACTGTGCAAAATGGGCCGTGAACACAAAAAACATGGTCGCCCCAGGTTTCGAACCCGCGACCAGCACCGCTAGAAGTAGCCGGCTTACCACTGCACCTGCAAAGAATTTGTGTCAAGGTGGCAATTGGATTTTATTTATGAGGTAATATTTGACTATTAGCATTTAGACAGCCCCAACTTCCAAATTCATTCATTCAGACATGTGCGCGTGGTGCGGCGGCGGCGGCGGCGGGCGGCGTAGGCCGTGTGCGAGTTGGTGGCGGAGGCCGGGTGTGGCGGCATTGGCGTAGGCGGCTCGCTGAGGCTTCTTGCGGCGGCGTTGGCGGAGGCGCGTTTGGCGGCGTTCCCGGAGTCGGGTTGCAACGCCGGTGGGCGGAGGCCGGGACGGCGTTGGTCGCTTACACCGAGCCGAGCCGATGTAGAGTCGGCGGCCTACTTTCAGCGTCGGCCGAGATCTATTGCCTGCTTCCATTCTCCAGTGAGGCTCACCCATCGACAAGCTCCATTGGCGCCCTTGGAGCTCACCCATAGCCAAGTTCCGTCACCGAGCTCCATTGGCGTCCTCTGCAGAGCTTCAGACTTTGATTGAGGGTACGTAGTTTGATATCCCCACTTCAATTTGAGGGTAGTTAGTTTAATCCAATTCATGAACTTGAACGTGCATTTTTTGTTCTAGATGGATAGGCGATGGATACATGGTGCTCTGTTCACACCAGCTTATATTGCCGGAGTTAGAACTTTCATGGATTTTGTTGAAGAGAGATTTGATGAGGATGCTGCAATTTTGTGTCCATGTAGTAATCAGAAATCCATGGTTAGAAGTGATGTGGAGAGGCACATATTGCTCAATGGGATGTCCAGTACATATACAAGGTGGATTTATCATGGAGAGAGCAATGATGTTCATATTTTAGAGGAACCAGTACCTTTGGATTCACATTCTAATAATTTTGAACATGATAACAATGCTGTACATACAGTTGAAGATATCTTAAGTGACCTCATTGGGGTTGAAGTACCTTCAAATGATGTAGCAGCTGAAGATGGCAACCCATCAAGTAATGAGGACTCTGTGTTCAAAGCATTGATGGAAGACGCAAAGCGTGAGCTATACCCCGGCTGCACTCATTTTTCAAGGTTTTCATTTGTAGTAAAGATGCTCCATTTGAAGTCTTACTATAGGATCAGCAACTCAGCTTTTTCTGCATTTTTGAAAGTGTTGTGTGAAGCATTCCCAGAGTCCAATTCTCTTCCAAAATCATATGAAGAAGCAAAGAAAATGCTGCGTGCTTTAGGACTGGGTTATGTGTCAATACATGTTTGCCCAAACAATTGTGTGCTATTTAGAAAGACATTTGCAGAACTTGATAACTGTCCAGTTTGTAAAGCATCTAGATGGAAAGATCCTGTGAACAAGAAGGTTCCAGAAAAAGTACTACGACATTTTCCATTGATACCAAGGCTTCAACGGATATTTGCTAATAAGAAAACATCAGAAGAAGCACAGTGGCATAAGTTGAATAGGGCATCCAAAGACAATGAAATGTCTCATCCAGCAGATGGAGAGGCATGGAAAGATTTTGACAAGTGTTGGCCAGATTTTTCTAAAGAGGCACGAAACATCAGACTTGGATTAGCTACAGACGGTTTCAATCCTTTTGGCAATATGAGATCATCTTATAGTATGTGGCCTATTTTTGTGATTCCTTATAACTTTCCTCCTTGGTCTTGCATGCAAGAATCAAATTTCATTATGGCTTTGTTGATTCCGGGGCCAAGATCACCTGGGAAGCACTTCGATGTTTTTCTACAGCCTCTTGTAGAGGAACTACTTACACTTTGGTCTGGAGTGGATACAGTAGATGCTCTCACTAGAAAAGTTTTTAAGCTGCGTGCGGCCGTGTTGTGGTGCATTCATGACTATCCAGCACTTAGTACTCTGTCGGGTCGTACCACGAAAGGTTTCTTTGCTTGTCTTCATTGTGACAAAGATCCTCTGTCATATTCCATAAGAAGCAAGCTTTGTTACATTGGTCATTGTCGGTACCTTCATAGGCGTCATCGTCTGCGAACCAACAATGAATATGGCTCTCTACATCAAAGCAAAGAGAAGCCAGGTACATTCACAACTGAAGAGCTATTACAAGAACTGGATAAGGTCAAAGATGTTAGACCGGGTCAGAAAAGGAAGCGTTCAGATGGACATGTGCCAATTTGGGGTAGGAAGGTTTGTTTGTGGGATTTACCATATTGGCCATCTTTGAAGCTTAGACACAATCTAGATGTGATGCACATTGAAAAGAACATATGTGAAAACCTCCTTGGTACCATTCTTGGCATTCCTGCAAAGTCAAAAGACAACCTTAATGCAAGGCTTGATCTTGCTGATTTGAATATTAGACCTGAATTGCAGCTACAACCAAATGGAGATTCATATGACATTCCTACAGCTAGATATACCTTGTCTAGGCCAAAAAAGATTAAATTCTGCAACTTTTTGAAGGAAGCAAAGTTTCCAGACAGCTTTGCTGCAAATATTGAAAGGTGCATAACTGCGGAGGGAACCAGCTTGCAAGGACTTAAAACTCATGACTGCCACATTCTCTTGCAAAGGATATTGCCTGCTGGTATTAGAGGCATTTTGGATGATGATATATATCAAGCAACTGCTGAGCTAGGTAAATTTTTTAGAGAATTGTGCAGTCAAACACTGAATCTGGATATCTTGGCTCGAATGAAGATAGAAATACCAGTTATTCTCTGCAAGCTTGAAAAAATATTTCCACCTGCCTTTTTTGATGTAATGGTTCACCTAGCTGTTCATTTGCCTGATGAGGCAATTCTTCGAGGGCCAGTGCAATTTGGGTGGATGTACCCTGTTGAGCGTCGATTGTATACTTTGAAGAGGTCTGTTAGGAATAAGGCACGTCCGGAAGGCTCGATCGCTGAGGCTTATGTTGCAGACGAAGCACTCACATTCTGCTCAAGGTATATGGATGATGTGGAGACAAGGTTCAACCGAGAGGCTAGAAATATAGGATTTTCAGATCCATCAGCCTTCACTATTGATGTGTTTTGTCATGGTGTTAATCTTATTGGTGCATGTGACCTTTCTTATTACGAACAATTTGATCAACTGATTTGGTATGTCCTCTACAATTGTGATCAGGCCCAAGATTATATAAAGTAAGTTCTTGCTTTTCTATCTTATAGCCTGCCACATTTACATTTTGATCTATTTGCTGAAATTAGTTTGTTCACAGACTGTTTGAAGGTGAATTACAGAGAGCAGGAGTGCAAGCAGCTGATCTAGATAGAAGGACTAGGCTGGGATTTGCCACTTGGTTCAGGAACCATGTCAGTTGTTAGACATATTGTTTTTTATATACATTGTGTTATGGTTGATGATTTGCTAATCAGCACTCCCATTTGCAGATGTGGAAGTTGCATAATTCAGGAACTGTAGATGATGATCTGTTTGCCTTAGCATGTGGCCCAGACCTGAGAGTAAGATCTTACTCTTCATGCATAGTCAATGGTGTTCGCTTCGCATCTGCTGAGCGTGACAAAAATAAGAAGACACAAAATTCTGGAGTGGCATGTGGTAGTATGCACAACAATAACTCAATAGATTATTATGGAAAATTGACTGAAATTATTGAGTTGCTGTACAACAACAATGATGATGGGACTTCAAGGACCGTGGTTGTTTTTAGATGTGACTGGTACAAGCTAGATGGTAAGAAGACTGCAATGAAAGATGATGGGCTTTTTAGAAGCATCAATGTTGCCAATTTCTGGTACAAGAGAGATTGTTTCATATTGGCAACCCAAGCTAGACAAGTCTTCTACTTGCCAGATAATAAGAATGGCAAAGACTGGCAGATTGTCCAGCCATTTAAGCATCGCCATTTGTTCAATGTTAATGAACAAATTGCAGAGCCATCTACCGCATCTCCATATCAAGAGACAGATCGCATTGAGGAAAATGGAAGGAGAGCCGAAGTTGCTGACATTTTACCTGACATTCCTTTGAATCGAAATGATGAAGATCGCCAAGTTGTCGATGCAGCTGAAGTTGCCCGGCTTATGTTGCAAAATCCACCATGTGCTGTACAAGGTGAAGGGTCCGATGATGACGAAGAGGACGACACAATTATGGAATATTGGAGTGGAGATGAAGTTGCCCCTATCGAGGTTGATAGCGATGATGAGTAGTTACTGTGAATTGTGGTAGTGCCATCTTGTTAACTTATGTCAGTATGTATTGTAGTGAACTTATGTCACTGTATAAATTGTTGTGTCTGTGAACTTTGAGTTATTGTGACATGGTGACATGTATTGCTGTTCAATTCTAGTGTTTTGATGTATCTTGTCAAAAGAAGACAGATTGCCTGTAAAATAGCACAGTTGCAAAAAAATATAACTTGTCTGGACAGATTGCATAGGCACAAAAGGCATCATTCATTCATAATTAGTTCTGGGGTCACTACCACAGTTACATAGGCCACAATCTTAACAGATTGTCGGACAATACATATCACCTATTTCATAGTGCTACTTCCTCCTAGACGTGCAAACTAAGAAATCACTTCCAAAACAGGGAAGCCAACACACCAATCAGGACACCAACTAGCATTGTTGCTACAAATGAAAAATCAACTGCAACCTGCCACTTCCTATTCTCTGGCTCCTTCTGGCATTGTTGGTTCCTGATTTCCCAAACTTCAGTTATAACACTGTCTAGCCTTTGCTTCACTTGGTTCAGTTCATGCCTCAAATCAGCCAACCCTTCAACAGAAGATTCAATCACTGCTGCTTTGCTCCCTCGCTCGCTGCGTTCTCGCTACGCCTGACCTCATATCTTTAGCGCCTCAGACCTGATGTATCCACAAGTAGTATCATCACCCTGCGTAGATTTCAGTTTAGTGTCAAACCAAAGACAATCGACCACCAAAATTTCTATGGATACGAAATGCTTATCACCTTCACATTGGTCGGACACTTGATGAAGTACTGATCCTTAGTTTTGGGCTGGTTGCTCTTGATCCGAACCAAACCGACCAGTACTCCTTTCTTCTTGCAATCTGGGCAATTTAGGAGGCCGGATTGATGCTCCATTCTGCTTGCGCTCGCTGCGGAGCTCGAACTTCCGGCCATCATCCTGCAGTGGGAAGCTGATGGAGAGGTTGGGGGAAACCGATGGGGGGTTTGGGGAGGGAAGCGGCGCGTTGATGCAACGGCGGGATAAGCAGCGGCGCTAGGGTAGGACGGCGCGTGGGAGCAGCCGGCCGGAGATGGGGAAAAACGCGTCCGAACCGAATCGAGATGGGGAAAAATTGTGGATAGGGCAAAAGTGCATATATAAAAGGATAAAAATAGCGAAAATTTTGTCACCCCGTGGATCGAACCCGGGACCTGCAGCTCGAGAATTTATTACCCTTACCATTGCTCTATTATAGTGTATTTGTGTTAGTAGCCATTTGAGTATAAAAAAATGTGAGCTGAACCGAACCAGATTATTCAAAATTATGTGCAAAATATCACTTGTTATGTTGTGCTTCCTTTTATTAATAAAATTCCTTCAAGGGTAACTCACATTTGACTATATTTTCACTAAATTTTTAATACAATAAGTGGTCAACATGAAGTCAACTTAGTCAAATGGAGGTCAAAATTGACAAACTTTTATGAATAATAAAATTGTTTGGGGTAAATTATGTGATGTTGAAGTTGGGGGGAACAAACTAAAACAAATGGAGTGCTAAGAACAAGTCATCATTGAATTGATTCCAATTTACGACTACTACTCATACTACAAATCAAGAGGTATACAACTACATGTACGACTGCTACAAATTGAGGGGTATACTACTAATACTAGTAACATGACGACGACGACAACGACTACTACTACAACTACTACTACGACTACTACTACAACTATTACTACTAGTAGTACTACTACTACTAATACGACTACTCCTAATACTACTACTACTAATATGACTACTACTATTGATACGACTCCTCCTCCTCCTACTACTACTAATACGACTAGTACTACTACTAATAATACTACTACTACTAGTAGTAGTAGTACTACTACTAATACGAGTACTCCTAATACTACTACTAATATGACTACTACTATTGATACGACTACTCCTCCTACTACTACTAATACGACGACTACTAGTAACATTGGGACCAGACACGTTCTTAGTATGAATGGGATAGAACAACTACTACTACTAATATATGATGACTTCTACTACTAACATTGGGACCAAACACGTTCTTAGTATAAATGGGATAGAACAACTACTATTAGTAATAATAGGGCTACAACTACAACATGTATTTCGATTACTTGTATTTCTAGGAAGGAGTCTCATTTATTTTTTTCAGAATATACTGAAAACACAATTTAGCCATCAATAATTTGGTTTTGATGTTACTGAAATCTTAAAAAATAGTAAAAAAATTGAACAAAGGCCTAGGAGTTCCAACAGGAAATTCTCTTCTTTAGGCGCCAAAAATTCGCCTGTTGGGCGCAGTAGCGGGAGTCCAACACCGAAATTGCCTAAGTAAAAGACATTTTGACCCTCGATTCCCATGTCCCCCTGCTTCTACAACTCAAGGGCTATAGGTAATTTGACATGTATTGGCTGCTGGGTACAAATATGTGCAACCCTGCTTCCCGAACCCTAGCCACTTCGGCCACACAGCCGCCGCCGCAAGAACTCTAGGCACCCCCACCCAAATCCACAGCACAGCCACAAGAACCCTAGGCACCCCCACCCAAATCCGCCGCACCATCACAGCTGCTTGGCCGCCACTGATCTCCGTGACCGACGCTACACAGGCCAACAACCCGACGCCACACAAATCCCTCGCCCCATCGCTACAGCGCCGCGATAGTCTTCACGAATGGCGCCGAACAAGAAGGTGGCAAGAAAGAAGAGGCGACCTGAACCGAAGTTTGTAGGTGCGTACTTTCTCATCCTCCATTGTACACCTACTCTGTGCTGGCTACCTATATGAACTTGCTAATGTTAAACCTATGCTTCATGCCTAAGAAATCAAGCACATCTGGATTTGGATGCCTATATGATGCTACTGCTAATGTTTGCTAAATTGGACTACTTCGATTCTAGGTCATTCACTTGTGTATTTTAGTCAGTTCCCTCTTGTTGACACCCTAGATGATGACAGTAGCTTGTGGATTCATGATTCGATTGTTAATTTAGAGGCCTATTGATGAAATTTCCTTAAACTGATGTGTCTTCATGATAAGTTTGTGGATTTTCCATTTATTTTTTGGGTCAATCAAAATAATGGGTGCTTAATTTTATTTTTAATGTAGAAGCCCCGCTTACTGTCTATGAATTGGAAAGGATGCATCAATGTCTTCAAAACAATGCAAGGTTGCGACAACTAGGACTACCAGTTGTATCTCAGATAATGTCTGCAAGGACAGTTGGGGTACGGCAGATAGATAAGCAGAAAAACAATGATGACCCAGACTTTGATGAGAATGCTGAAGATGATGTAAACAGTGATGACAATCCAAGTGATGATGACCTAGTAACAGAGACTGAAAGCCTGCAGCACATGGTTTCTGAAGATGGTACCTTCAAACATAAGGTACTAGATATTTTCTATTATGTCAGCCATTATGTTGTTTCATACATCTCTCCATTCAGTAATGTTTTACCACATTTGTCATCGAATTTACTGATTCAATTATTTGATATGTTGCAGCCTAACACCAAGAAATCCAACTTGACTACTGAGACTTCTTGCTCCAATGCAAGTAGGGGGAAAAGAGTTCTTGCACCAATGCAACCTAGTAGAGTCACAAGGTCCAATGCTACTCAAACTCAAGCTCAGATCCAAATTCAAGCTACAAGTCAAGTTCAGACTGCTGATACTCAAACTCAAGTCCCAATTCATGCTACAAGTGAGGTTCAAGCTGCTGGTACCCAAACACAAGTACCAGTTCAGGCTAGAAGTGAGGTTCAGGCTGCTGGTACGCAAACACAAGTCCCAGTTCAGGCTACAAGTGAGGTTCAAGCTGCTGATACTCAAACTCAAGTCCCAAGTCATGCTACAAGTGAGGTTCAGGCTGCTGTTCCTCAAACACAAGTACCAATTCAGGCTACAAGTCAGGAAGATGGTGAGTGCACAAGTTGTTTAACTCAGCCTTGGTACAAAGTATTTTACTACTTAACTTCTATAAAATGGCATATGTATCACTAACTCTATCATGCATTATACGAGGTATTGGCGAACAAATTGATGGCCACAATTATGATAACATGAATGAGACCAATGAAAATACAGGGGTCGATTCTGAAGGTATCTTCTCTAAAACCTGACACTTTGATCATTTCTCAATTGAAAAGGAGAGACAAGTGTAATGAATACTATCTTGTGCACATGCAGAAGCATATGAAGAGGAGTGGGTAAGGGGGCCTAATCTAGGGAGAGGGCTTGATAGGATCTCTCGCTCAAGGAAGGGCAAACTTCCTGTGATCATTGAGCCAGGGAACATCAGGCCAAACTCCGTGAAGATTGCTGCAAAATTTGCTACTGAATGCAACATTACAGTGAGGAACCATGTGCCCATATTCCCACGATGGAAGGACTACAAGGACAATTATGCCCTAAAAAAGTTCTTCATTGGGCAAGTTGCTGTGAGTGTCTGAAATGTTGTTGTGTACATTTGTCTATGAAATTCTCTAAACTCTATGTCTTTTAAGTAGTCTTTCTCTAAAGTGAATGAGTATTAGGGTTCTAGATGCTTTTGTTAATGAATTGAGTAAATATTATTGTTTCTTTTGAAAATGGTGTTCTGTTCATGCTTAGTGTATTTTGATGGATGCTTAAGTTTTTAGGGACATGACTGACCACGACTTGTGATAAACACCGCATTGATTGTGTGATACAGCTCCTTGGCTTGTTAGTGTGAAAGACATTTTGCAAATGAGATGTCTTCATATATTTCAATTCTGCAGTAGATGCAATTCATGCAGTTTAGAAATTTGAAATGTGTTGTTACTGTACATCAAAGCAAACTTAGCATCTGCTTGCCTGATATATTTTCTATTATTCTAGGAGGTACCAAAATTCTGATATATGTATTAACTGTTTTCAGTTAAAGTTTGATATGGAGGAAAGTTGTGTCCATGTGAAAAGGGCATGTGTGGCAATGCTGAAGAGAGCTGTTCGCCAGCAGCGATACAAGCTCAAAAAAAAGTATTTTGATCCTTATCCACTCAATCTGGTGTTGAAAACATCTCCTGTTGAATGCATGAGTGATCTGGAATGGCTTAACCTTGTTGAACATTGGAAAAATGAAAAGAAAATGGTAAGGTTATGTCAACAGTTTCATTTCAGGTTAGACTTGTGCATCTCATATGTGCCTAATATCTATACTTTGCTGCTATAGTTGACTTGTCAGAAAAACAAAGCTAACAGAGATAAAGTCCAATTCCACCAGACCACTGGTTCTCGCAGCTATGAAATGCACATTGTTCATTTGGTAAGTCCAGTTCAGTTAATATATGGTTAATTGATACATGTTGCTTTGCTATGTTCCAAGAAAAATAGTTGATGAATGAAGTGTGAATTAATATAACAGATCTAGAATCTCTGTCGAAAATACATAAACATGCTACAATTTTGGGTTTTCATTCATTGTTCAGGGGGACAAGTACAAAGATGAGCCGCCAAATGCGCTCGACTATTTTAAAGAGTGCCACTACAGCCAGAAGAAGAAAGCCTTCACTCCGGCTGTACAATCAGCTATTGTAAGTAGATTGTCCATTAGTTAGTTCACTAATCATTGATACAGGAAATTGGTATGCATTGATTACTGAGACATAACATGACCTGCACTGCTAGGTTGAAATGGAGAGCAAGATTGCTGAACCTGTTGAGGATGGCTGTGAACCAAAATCTGTGAAGGATGTTGTTTCTCAAGTGCTGGGAGACAAAACAAAGAAGAACAAGTTTCTTCAAAACGTGGGAATCAGCAATGACTCTGGTAATTGCGGTGCTGAAATACAGCGAGACCTACTAGCACAACTGACATCTGAGAAGCAGACATCTGCTGATCTTAGGGATCTTCTGAACAATCAGCGTGCACAGCTAGATGACATGGTCAGGAAGATGCAAGAAGCAGAAGCAGAAAGGGCCAAGAAAGACGAGGAGGCGAAGCAGAGGCAACTCGAAACTGATGCACTTCTTAGGCGTTTGATGTCCATGATTCAACCTAGTTAGGCAACAAGGTAAGGTGCTGGGTGGTGTGGCTGGTTCTTTTGCTGGTACTTGCATTCTGGAATTGTGGAATGGGAAACTTGGTAAGCATGATGCAGTCCTGTGAACTGGTGATGCTTGTGTTAATGGTTGCCATTCTGGAGACGTGTGTGTCATGGAGTGACTGGTATTCTTTTGTTTGATGGAGAAACTTTTCTGTCAACATTCGGGGTGTAATATTATGGAGAGTTAAATGTGGATGGTTAGGTTGCTACTGCTGCATGCATTCTATAATGTAATATTTTTGGAGATTTGATTATGGTTGTATTTCTATTAATATTTAGGTTGATCTAGTCCAGATTGCGACCATTAAAAAAATCCGATCGTGTATGAGATGAGTAATGGGCTCAGCAGATGAAAAAACCAGAATGGGCCGAGTTGGCCAAAATAAAAAATGAGATGGGCTTTGCTCAAATTTAATATGGGCTGCGACCAAAAGGACATGAATAAATGGGCTGCGTGCAAAAAAAAACTAAAATGGGCCCATTCAGCCTAGTGCAAATATTAATTTCAAGCTGACGTGTCAGGGTCTGCCATGTCACATTCCACCTCACTTAGCTGACACGGCTATGCTGACATGGCAATATATCCATGACGCTATATTTCATCACAACACGCGTTTGTGCATCTGCTGGGCAGGCAAATAATGATGAACCCAACCGTCACAGATAAGAGATTCCATGACGGTTTATAATCTACCAAAAATTATGACGCTCATTCTATGACTTATTTCTAGACCGTCATTATTAGTTACCTATGATAATTTTTCAGGCGTCTGTGACCAATTGACAATGTCATGTATCATCACAATCCTTGTAGTGAGGTAACTTATCCATCTACTGATCCGGGCGGATCAATCTTGTTCTCCGATCCTTGCGCCGCATTCCAGGGAGTTGCATGCGCCGCTCGGCGTCGCCTTTAGGGGTTGGGCCTTGCCTAGCTGCTCGGCCCAAGCCCATCGTCTGAGGATACCCGGGGGAGCAATCCCCACAGGTTCGTAGTTTCGTTCCTCGCGTTTTATGAACGGAGGTTCGCGATCCCCACTCATCCCTTCTTCGTTGCGCTTCTGGAGTATTACCAGATTCCCCTGCATTGCCTGATCTATAGACTTATTATTTAGAGATAACTTAGAAGTTCTTTACTCTAGCCGAATCTCCCTGTTTAGCCCAATTACATTAGTTGAGTCTTTAATCTCTATCTCTGAAAAGTATCATGTATCATATTTATCTTTATACTTATTGTTTATCTTGACTCATCCCCGCTAAAGCATTAGAGTGGTTGATTACCATAGGTTTGCACATTTAAAGTTATAGTCATAATTCCTTTTCTACCCCTAAAAAGATAATCCTACGCGAGTAAATAAGTTTTTCTTTTGGCTAAAAACAAATCAACGATACTTGAAAATCTTACCGGATGAAATGCTACAACAGAGAATTATTTGTACGCTTGGGATATATTCTATAGAGTTATTTTTAGAGCAGTCAAGTGTAGTTTCTTTTTCAATATTTTCGGCATCATGTTAGGGATGACAACTTAACGTGAAGTGATGTTAGAAATGTCAACAAGCATTTCTGGCGCCATTGCCAGGAAACCAACATTTATTTGCCAGGATAATTCATTAGAGGTATTCGATCTTTCATAGAAAATATATTTTACAAGGAAAGAGTAATATGACTATAGACATAAATACTTATAGATAGACCAACAACTTTTCTTTAGCAGGTTTACCCTTCTTTTTGTCTTTGTTTATATTCTATACAATGTATGTGCAGGATTGGTTGTGTGCCATCAATTTCCATCGATAAGAAACAACCAAGACCCTTAAGAAGCTAACGCCAGTTGAGAAGATATGGCCGAGAAGACGTTGCGTGAATTCTCTGCTCCAAGCACTGAGAACATTCGCGTTGGACCAACCCTTGACATTGGAGATCATGATTATGAACTCAAGCCAAGACTCATCAACATGGTCCAAGCTCTCATATTCAGTGGAAAGAAGAATGAAGATGCTAGTGCTCATTTGCAGAATTTTCTAGGGATTTGCAGCACCATCAACATCAAGAACATATCTCATGACGTTGTGCTACTTCGTTTGTTTTCGTTCTCATTGGAGGAAAAAGCGAAGCAAAGGGTTCTACCAAATTAAAGATGAGATTGAGAAATGGGAAGAATGTTCTAAGGATTTCTTAGAAAAGTTTTTTCCAGTAAGCAAGACCAATGCATTACGAGGAAAGATATCAGAATTCTATCAGCAAAAAGGAGAACCTATTCCAGAAGCTTGGGAGCATTTTCAAGATTATATTTCAGATTGCCCACATCATGGAATGGAAGAATGATTGCTCATACAAACGTTCTACCACGGATTAATACCAAAGTCACGTGAACAACTTGATGCCACTGCTGCCAGAAGTCTTATAGACAAAATAGCAGAAAATCAAAGCTGGACATACAATAGCCAAACTTGCCATAAGAATGAAGAAGTTTCGGAGGAAGTATGTGCACAATCAACCAAGATGGATGTACTATTGAATTGGCTAGAACAAAGAGCCAATTACAAACGAGATCATCAAGCCATTCAAGACGCATTCAATTCTCAGAATCAATGTGGAGAATATTTAGGAGTCGAATTACTGATTCCCACGAAAAGATCAATACAATTATCAAATCTACTTCATAGAAGCAAGGATGGAATCAACCTCAAGGTAAGTACCAAGGTAATAATTATAATTCGTCTAATCAAAGACAACCACCCTTGAGAGAATTAATATTAGAACAAGCTAGAATTAATGAGAGTATTCATAAGAAGCTTGCTTTTAATGATGAGATCTTAGAAGGAATAAATTCTAAATTGGATAATTTCTCTTCTGCTATTAAAGAACAAACAATATTACAAATAGCCCATTGGCTTCTACTTTGTCTGCTACCGCTAACCTTGAGCAGGTAAAAGGAATATCTACTAGAGGAGGTAAGTCTACAAGTGATCCACCTTACGCAAAAGGGGCACGTAGACCACCACAATTGGAGCAGGAAGAAGAAGAAGTAGAAAAAAATAATACGGAAGAAGTTGTACCACAAGATTTACCACAAGATCAAGAGTTACGCCAAGATTTTTATGACACAAATCTCCTACCACTGCCACGCAGAAATAGAAGGGCCCAAAATAGATGAACAATTTGGTAAGTTTATAGAGGTAATCCAGAAATTATATGTTAATATTCCGTTGCTAGATGCCATGCAGGTGCCTACATACGCAAAATACCTTTGAGATATCCTCAACAACAAAAGACCACTGCTTTCTACGGAAGTTATTAAACTAACAGAGGAGTGTAGGGCGGCGATTTTGAATTCTTTTCCTGTCAAGAAGAAGGATCCAGGATGCCCCACTATTGATTGCTCAATCGGAGATCAGAATTTTGAGAATGCTTTATGTGATCTTGGAGCCAGCGTTAGTGTTATGCCCAAAAAAGGTTTTCGACAAGCTCAACTACTCTACGCATACACCCACTTCGATTTGCTTGCAACTAGCCGACCAATCGGTTCGCTATCCTGCAGGAATCGCAAAAAATATTCCAGTAAGAATTTGAGACTTTTTCATTCCTGTAAATTTTGTAGTACTTGACATGTAGGAAGTGATGAAGACACCACTCGTCCTCGGGAGACTATTCCTAAATTCTGCAAATGCACACATTGATGTTGGAGCCGGAGAAATTAAATTCACTATTAACGGAAAAGAAGAGCGGTTCACATTCAAGCCACAACCGGGACAATGTCAGATTTTAGAGCATCAAGAGAAGCAAGAATCAAGGTCACCATCTTCGGGACCAGAGATCAAGCATGAAGAATAATTCAATTAGAGGAGTCCGATTCGGCGGACTTAAAAACCCCGAACCTTCGCCGAGAGGTAACTCGGTAGTTATCGGTAATTTAAATTTCGTATTACTTTTCACATATTTACTTTATCAGCTTTTGCATTAACAAAAAGAAATAAAAATAATCATGGCAAAGTAGTTAGATTAAGCACTAAGTAATCAATGCTTACGGAGCGCAAAAAACCCGTAAATGATATTTACTTCGGTAACAGAAAAATACAAAAATACCATCATTAGAATTCTTTTCCGTAGATTCATAAAAGTAATTTATTTTCTCATTTTTGTGTCATTATATAGTGTAAATACGGGAGACATATAGGACCCACACACATCACCTCGCATCCCATCACACACACCATCACTCACCACCATCCAAAACTCTAAATCATACATATGCATGCATTAACTTTCACCATTCATCCTCCTGGCATTTTCCAATCACTTTGCCACCGAAAGAGCATCCTAGGGGGTAGCACTCTGATCATTGTCGACAAAAGGAAGTGGAGGGAGCAAGCAGCCAAGGTGTTGGGCCGGCCGGCCCCACTACATGTGCCGGCCAACACCCCCTCTCCTCCTCTGCCTCTCTCCCTTCTCTCACTCTCTCCACACTCATTTCCATGACCAGAGAGTCCCTCTTCACTCTGTTCTTCGTTTCAAAGAACACCAACCAACCAAAATCCCCTCATTTGCTTAAGAAAAAATCAAGAAAAAATTGAAAGAGAAGGAGATTAGAGCTTTTCTTAAGGTTTCCTCCAAGGGAAGTGATCTCTCATCCTCTAACCCTTCTCCATTAGTTGTTCTTGTTTTGTTCTTGAAGATGAGCAAGAAAATCAAGAGCGCGGCGAGGAGCATCGGAAGGGCACTCTCCTTTTGCACCACCCGGAGCCAAACTTCATCACGAACACCTTCACGAACCGACTCCAAAATAGACGTCGATACACCGTCACCCGCTGTCCATGCATCATCATCCCAAGGTGAACAACCGAGGTATACTCTTATGGATGATTCGCACATTATCTTGTTTACTAGAGCCGAGAAAGGAGTTTTCAATGCAATTAAGGACAAGGAATTTTTCCACACACCGGTATTTGATAATGATTTACTTGAAGAAACTGGTATGGATTCTGAGTTTGAGCTAGTTTTTAGAATAATGGGGTGGAAAAATGCTTGCACTATCACTGAGGAGGGTAGTAGACTGCTTACCATGGAATTTTTGAGCACCCTAAAACTTGGTTCGGATGAGGTAGAGTTTAGACCTTTTAATCAAGCCCACACTGTCTCATGGAAAAATCTTAGTATCAAGCTAGGTTTTGCAACTAGTTGTTAGTAGATATTGATGATCCTCTTAAGGATTTTGATATAACACAAGTATGGGAGAGTATTTCTGGCAAAAAGATTTATCACGAACCATCCACTAAAGAGATACATCACCCTATTTATGCTTCTTGCATAAATGGCTAGCTATCTCTTTATTCCCTAAGGAGGAGCTAGGCACCGTTAGAAATGACGAGATGAAATTATTATTTGCTATGATTCAAAAGAGAAAAGTTTCACCTGTCAAATATATGCTGCATTATTGGACTCTTGTGCCTGCCATGAAGAAGTGTCGCATCACATTTACTTCTAGGATTACTCGCATAGCTTTAGGGTTAGGTGTGATACAAAATGCCACTTTTACATTTATCTCTACACCCCGAGGCATAATTGGATATGATTTCTTTTTTTCAAGCTCATTTGCTTAAAAAAAGAGAAATAAAATATTCATGATTTATAAAAATTTTGAAAATGAGTATGAACTGCCAAACAGGGGGACTTGGTCTCTACACAGTAGAGAGTTTTATTTTTGACATGCAGACAGGTAGAGCTACTATTGGGAGAAGTCTCTCAGCACGCTTTGCTGGAACACAGAGACCAAACTACTAGGGAGCAGACACCACACCAGTAGGACCGGTGTACACTCACTTCGTGGGTTTTGATCAGCCAGGACCATCACACCAGCCTGCGCAGCCATGGACCTACCACTCAGGATGGGAGGATTATTCCTCCTATCAGAAGGGAGAGTCATCTTCAGGAGGTTGGGGGCACGGTAATTTCTCTTTTTCGCAGGATACAGCTACTTCAGGAGACTTTGAGAGAGGACAAACGTCTTTCTCTACACGCCCACGTACGGACTTAAGCACCGGTGGACCGTATGCATTCCATGCACCACCAGCAGACGACTACTTCCCGTCTCCAGAGCAGCACGGTCGACCTCCATCGACTTTTGGTGGAGTTCCTCCTCATGAGCAGGTTGTTGATCAACGGCTGGCCCACTTGGAGTCAGGTCAGGAGAGATGTCTGACCACGCTAGACCAGACAGTGGCGTGGCAACACCAGATAGATAGTCGGATGGACACACTACCGGAGGCCCTGACATACTTAATTCATAGCTTGGGATTTGATTATCCTCCACCACCACCTCCAGAGGATTGATTGAGCTAGCATGGGGGAGGACCCCCGCAAGGTGAGCACACTTCACCTTTATATATAGTTATCTTATTTTTAGCATTTATTTCCTTATCATATATAAAAAAATGTAAAACTAGAAAACCAAATAAAAAAGTCTTTACTGCTTTCTTTAAATTTCCACATTTATTTCTTGCATGATAAAAATAAAAATCCAAAAATAGAGTGTGTAAAAAGGTTTGCTTTAATTTTTAGTCATTAATAGAACTTGAGTACTAGACTCTCTGAGCTATGAAAATGCAGGACATGGTTTCCTTCAAATGCTTAGTATTTAAACTGAGATTCTCCTATCAATTGCATGAAGTTGATCTAGTATAACAATTTATTCTGAATCTTGATATCTATGGAGGCATACACTTGAATTTAAATCTAGGTGATTGGTGGATATGATATAAGAAAGATGAGCTGCTATTTATCTGATTCTAAGTGATGCTTGAGCTCCAGAGTTTCCAAAAAAATAAAAAATTAAATAAATATATCTATCATGCTAGTGTGATTTAAGTAGACTATTTTGTGATGCACACTTGATCGAAATTCACATGCATAAATAAAAAGTTTTTACTCAGTGCAAAGTTTTTCTCTTAGAAGTCGAAAAGAGAGTTTGGGCTATGAAAAAAAAAAGATGCAAATAATCCATGCCAAAAGATACGTGGGAGGATAAAGAAAAAAATGGACACACGTGAGTTCGAGAAAATAAAAACAATGGTTACTCCGATGCCCGCCAAATGAAAACAATGGGTACACCGATGCCCTTGAGAAAAAAATAGCCCAGATTTCTCCAAAGACAGAAGAGAGGAAGGCATGCATAAGAGTTTAAAAATAAAAAAGTTTTCCACACTTGCACAATCTCAATCAAGGTGTATGGCTTAGTAGTCTCCTATAATCTTATTGGCAGTTAATTATTATTTTTACACTCTATACCTACTACTTATTAAAAACAACCTTTGGAGTAATGGCTGAGCTAAAGAATTTGAGACATGGTGCTCACTTGATTGTTCTATCTTTCAATTACTCAAGAAATAAGAGAGAGTTCAAAAGCCCCACGATTGAAAAGAATGAGAGTAAGTTTGAAAATTGGATCAATGAATTTCAATCGAGAAGAATTTTTGTTTAAATACATGAGTACTTGTTGGGAGTTAATTAAAGATTTGAGAAACCTAGAGTATTAATTTTTCTTATCATTTCAGAGTTAGCTTTGCTAGGGACTAGCAAAGATTTAGCTTGGGGGAGCTTGTTGAGGTAGATAATGATCATTTTTAACCGTCAACTAAATACATAAAAGAGGTCACCAATAGAAAACGTAGAGGTTTTAACTGACAATTTTCACGAAGTTTTGGTGATTTTATATTTTCTGTAGGATTATTCCAAAAAAGAAAAATTAGAGGATTTGATTGCAAAATTAGCATAAAACTTAACCGTGACGAAAAATATCACAAACGGACTTAGGAAGGATCCGAGAAGACACCGGAAGAAAGTGGAGACCGGGGCGCTTCTAGGTGGGGCCGACCGGCCCCACCACATGTGCCGCCTGGCCCTCCAAGGTGGAACCCACCTGTTATCTTCCGTGAGCCTCTTCCACCTCCTTTGAGGATCAATCTTGGCCCTACATGAAGTCGGTTTGATCCAATGGCCATCGTTTCCTCCACCGGGCTATAAATATGGGCCTGCACCCCCTGGAGCAATTAAGGTTTTGCCTCAATTCATTTGTCAAGATTAGACTAGAACCTAGGGTTTCTAGAGATTAGAATTAGAGCTACAATTCTTCAAGTTCTAGATTAGGCTTTAGCTAGCAAGGTTCAAGAAGAGTTAGGCGCTACGCTCGGGATTTCAGATCTGTAGTCAGGAGATTGGTAATTAGTCTTGTATCTTTTTTATGACTTTGTTCTTGATTATTATATTGCTACTTATTATGTTCTTAGTTTGCTCCAGTTGCATTCTTGATATAGTTATGATTGGTGATGATTATAGTCATATGTTCATAAAGCGCCTAATTCAATACTCGAGTGGGTTAGGTGGTATGTATTATGTAAGAATGGTGCTTAGATATCATATGTACCTATGGATACACCCTGATATGCCGGGTAGTGTGGTAGATCGCAGACGTATAGGTCTGTTGAGTCCTCTGTATTCCATCCACCGCATGTAGGCTAGTAGAGCATGGTCGTGAAGGAGGTGGCAGTTATGTCTCAAAATCCTCCCTAGTTGATACTCCTTTTGCTGTTTTCTGAGTTAATTATACTATAGATGAAAGTGTGTATATTGGTGTAATCTGTAGACTTATTATTTAGGGATAACTTAGAAGTTCTTCACTTTAGCTGAATCTTCTGTTTAGCCCAATTACATTAGTTGAGTCTTTAATCTCTATCTTTGGAAAATACCTTTTATCATATTTATCTTTATACTTATTGTTTATCTTGACTCACCCCTGCTAAAGCATCAGTGGTTGATTATCATAGGTTTGCACATTGAATGTCATAGTCATAATTCTTTTTCTACCCCCTTAAAGATAATCCTACGCGAGTAAATAAGTTTTCTTTTGGCTAAAAATAAATCAATGATACTTGGAATCTTACCAAGTGAAATGCTACAACAGGAGAATTATATGTGCGCTTGCGGATATATTCTATAGAGTTATTTTTAGAGTAGTCATGTGTAGATTCTTTTCTAACATTTTTGGCATCATGTTAGGGATGACAACTTAACGTGAAGTGATGTTAGAAATGTCAACAATCACGCGGCGAGCTGTGGTAGCAGCAGCTGCCCGGAGCCGTCCCGATGCTCCAAACAGTGTGGCTACCAACAGCCTACCCCATCGAGCGCAGTCACGACGCCCGACCACTCGTGGCGCCGCGGAGACCCTGCTCGCCCCTCTCTGCTCGTCAACGGAGGCCACCATGTCATGATGTTGGTGCTCCTTCATCGCCACGACATCGTCGGCCACACCAACGCGAGCAACGCCGTCTTCGAGCAGCAGCCAAGACCGAGCCACCGACACCGCGCTCCGCCCGTCTCGCCGCAACGCATCATTGCGGGCTCCGTGGAGGGCGTCCAGCCCGTTCGCGACGACGCTAGGTACGCCATGCTGGCCAGCTCTCCATCCATGCCATAACCTTGCCGGCCGGTTTTCCATCCATGCCAAACCCCGCCGGTCGCTACCTCGCCCTGTCCTCAAGCCGCGTTTTTGCCGGACATCCTGCCCCTCTACACCAAGCCCGATGCTAGAGCCGTACTGCTCCTCCGTCCACGCCGCTGCCGACCAACGTGGCCGCGATGTAAGCCCACCGTGCCGCACCATGCCGCGGCCAGCACCTCCGGCTGCACCGTCGGCCACCGTCGGCCGGAATCCCGGCTTCGCGTCGGCCCCGCCCTACGCCAAGTTGACTTTGAGTGCCACTGGGGCAGCGAGCTCCTGTGCCGCCCGCTGCCCTTCGTCCTCCACTGCACCACGGCTGCGATGCCAACCCAAACTCCGCTTCACCGGGCGCCCTCCCTTTCGCCGTGCCGACACCGAGCTTCGCCGGCGAGCTCTGTCCACCCCTTGCTGCAGCCTGCCGTCCATGATGTCCTCGCCGACGCTGTCATCAAACCAAGCCACGCCTTGCCAGGACCGGCAGTACCACCTCGCTGAAGTTCTCCACCACCAGTGAGCCTCACCCAAAGCCCAATCTTCCGTTTTTCCCTTCTTGTCGACACACATGCCTGAGACCGGCCATTGTGCCAAGTTCCATGCCTTGCAGGAGGGCTGTCAGTAGCAGCAGCCAGTGCTCGGCAACTCTTGGCCGCGTCCCGCCCTTGCCGGCCAGCCACAGCTGCTCCCGGCCGAGCTGCAGCCAATCTAGCCACCTACAGCAGGCAGCAGCCGGCCACAGCTGGCCACCAGCAGCTGGCCATGGCCAGCCAAAAGTGGTTGCAGTCTGGCCACAGCAGGCCACAGCCGGCTAGAGCTAGCCGTAGCTGGCCCGGCACCTCTGATGGCACTCCGTCGAAGCCTTGTCGGCCTCGCCTTATTCCCCAACAAGGCCGAACCCATCAAACTCCGCTGATGCCATCCTCGACGTCGACAAAGCTCCCACATTTTCTTTCACATTTGATACCTATCTATCCATGCCTATGCCGTGCCTTCGCACCGGATTATCTCTTGTGCTATGGTTATGTGTTACTCCAATTAGTTGCTGTCGAGGGATGGTTTTGGTGTTGTTGGTTTTGCTTGTGGACCGAGCCTTTGAGCCGGTCAGGGTGTTCTTCGTTCGAACGTTACGATCGTGAGTTCGTCCTACTATGGTCGTAACGCTGAATGGGACCCCTTTCTCACGCATCTTAGTTAGCTCCGTCGTACTACTATCATTAGCGATCCTATTCGACACTTGGACGTGGTCATCGGGGATAAACACGATGTGGATATTACCCGTACAAAGTGAGCCCCCGTGTGAACTAGTCTAGTGGGAGACGAACTAGGAGACAACTTTTGTGGAACGACGGATGCCAACTCGTTTGGTTGTAGCTTGTGGCCACGAGATTGCCTCACCATGACCATCGGACTATACCACTTTTGCTCCTGCTCTCTCCTTGACCACCTCGTACGCTTGCGCCACCTAGACCATAGCGTTCCTTCAGATCTAGCGGTGACAACTGCATCACTATGAGCCATGGGATAGCCTTGTGCTGACTTAGTTGCACGGTCATGGTGCCCTATGAGTGGGTTTGGATTGTGGAACCATGTCTCTTTTTCATCCAACCTTCGTCCAATTCCATGATGAGTTGGTCGAAAGAGTACGGATTCTGTTCTTCTCTCCTCTTTTGTTCTCGATCCATGCCGATCTAGTAAGATGTAGATTGAGCCCTTTGCTTGTTTGGTGTTTACTGCTCTCTTGATTCCATTCCTTTGACTCCCGTCGTTGCTATGGCGAGTGGATAAAAGGAAGATGGATCCCATGTCCCTTCTCTTTTGGTTCTTTCATGCTTAAGCCCTTGTATGATTGTACTCAATTAGACCATAGCATTTATGGGTTCTCGCGGTGACAACCGCACTGCCAAGAACCCTAGGGATGTCTTAGTGCATTTAGTACACCATGGTTGAGATACCCTACAAGTGGATTAGGCACTCGTATTCTATGCGTGTCGTTCCTTCTGATGCCCTATCTTTTTCCATGAGGTGTGGATTGGAAGAAGATGACCACTTCTTCCTTCCGATCCCGTCCTTAGCCATGACGATCAGGTCAAAGATCGGACAACCACTTCTAGTTAGCGAAGCTATGGTCTGAGTCATGTTCTCGGGATCGTTCGAACCGGCCCGATCAGTCATTGGAGCCCCGTCTCTAGCAGGATCGTGATAGGGACATGCCTAGCTAACCTCCTCTCTGTTCTTCCCCCTGTGCTACTCTCTTCTCGTTTCCCGATGTTGATGCCTCTTGCGAATCGAGAGGACCCGTAGCCAGCCCTCTATTCTTTTGTTCCAATCTCTTTTGCTACCGCCGACTATCATGTCGTGTGAGCCGAAGTACCCTGGAACCAAGTCACAATTCTTTCGCTTCGTGTTGCTGTTCTTTCTTGTTTGGTCCATGTGAGCAATTGTGACTTGCGAGTTAAAGGCTAAAAGGGCCGAACCCTAGTGTTCTTGTCTCCCTTTCGCTTGCAATCTTTTCGGTTCCTGCCAGTCTCCATGACACCTGGACCAAAAGATCGCAAGCAGTGGTGTATGATATTTGAGCTAGATTCTAGGCCATTGCCCTCGAAAGCCGTATAGGTCAACACGATCGACCCGGGAAGTAATGGCTAGTTCAAGGCCATGATTCGAGCTTGTGCTTAGCAGACAACCACTTCTAGTCCTTCGAGCCCAAGGATCGGACACCAACCATGAAGGCCAAGTCTTTCTGTTTCAGAGTTTTATTTGGTGTTATCCAGTTCCTTCTGAGTCTTGCTGTCTTTTTGGGTGTTGTTGGATCTTGATTAGGATTGATTGTTTGTTTGCCTTGTTTGTCGCTAAACCAAGATAGTTACATCGAGGATAACGTTAGTCAGACTGGAGATCCGTTGGACGAAGGAGATGCAAAGGGCAACAAGATGTGGACGACCATGGATTGCTATGAACAGGTGCCACATCCCACCCACCATCGTAGAATCCTACTAGGCATGCTTTAATATAGATGCTAGTGCTACTTTTCTGCAAATAATATGCTGATAGGTTGCAAGGTAGATTGTTTGGCTGCCTTTACCTTGTCGTAAACGATCCCCTGCACACCCGCTATTTAGATAGATGCTCACTTATCAAGTTACTCTCTTAGTTACTCACTTTACTTCTAGGATGTGAACTTGTTTGTGAGTGGCTATGGGCATGTGGTGCTGGTAAACTAATGAGAACATGTTAATACCATGGGGAGATCTTGGCATGTGTCTTAGGTGTGTTGTGAGGGTCGAGTCAACTGGGCAGGATTCTACGACGAGACAGAGGACGAGTCTTGCTGGGGAGTGTGACCTAGGCACTCCCAATATGAGAGTACCTGTGGCGGGTACATGTGTTATGAGTAGATTCCGAGGAGGAGTGCCTTTGTGGGATGAACCCCAAGAATGGAAGGTGCCGCCAAGGCACGGGGTGTTGAGGCTCCTTGAGAAGATATCCTATCTGGTTTCCCCTAAGGACTGGTATGTCTTGAGAACCGGTTCATAGGACCCTTCGTGCACGCCATTCGTTCCTGATAGGCGGGAAACGACTTGTCGACTAGCTAGGACGATGCCACTACTACTAGATTGAAAGGTGATAGTGTAGGGAAGTACGAGTATTGAGACCCACACTCTTCTAAGACAGCGTAGTAGACATTGGAGCACGATATTACATCTCACAGTCTCAACGTGCCGGTGGAACCCTAGGGTGACCTAGGGCTGAGTGGTAGGGTGGCTTCGGACTAGTTAGAAGGTAGCTCGGCATCAGCCTAGATGAGGTACAACATCGATGATGGTGATCTTGTGGGCCAGGTGCACACTCTGCAGAGTTGATCGATCTATACGTATAACCATGTCCACGATCATGGACATTCCTATGATCCACCCCCTCTTGATTAGTGAGAAGTGTCTTTCTGTTGTTCCCCCTGGGTGATGTTGGACTCTGGATTAGGCCATTGAGGCAAGATACGAGACGGTGTCGTCCTTGCTGCCTAGAGAGAGTGAGAGTGTGTGTGGTGAGATGTGTGGATCTAGGATGGATGGATGTGTGGATGAGTTGGGTTAAAACTTGATGAACTATTATATAATCTATAACTCCTATAATCTTAACCCCCACTAGCCTATTTCTCTGCCTCCTGATTGGCTGAGAGCTCAGAGATGATGTCATAGTTAGTGATTCCATGTCTACGCTGCGAGGGGCGTGTCTGTGCTGAGAGGGGCGTTTCCATCATTGATGTCAAAACTCAAAAGTCACCATACTGGCTAAAACTGACACCAATGCAATCATGAGTGCGCCTATACACCGCATTTTAAAGTTCGTTCATCTCCTCATGTCCGCTCGTCTTTTGCAACTGCCAGTGGACATTAAGTGATGCGTCATTGCCTATATATCCACCATCGACAGAAGGTTAATCTACTTCATCAAATCTCTTATCAGATCCAGTTCTCCTTCACCATGCATGGAAAGGCTTTCGCATGGTGGCTACAGCTGCAGCACCCAAGACAACGACGATGATCGCCAAAGCCTGTGAGGCGGTGAACTAGAGCCATGTATTCTCAACATTTTTTCCCTCGAATGGTTCCTCAACTATTGCAATCACATCACTACATCAGTATCGTCCACCATGAAATTGATAATCTCCTGTATATCATGGCCTCCTTGCTGGTGTTGAGATGAGCCTACGAGCATCGTGGATATATCCCAAGCCATCAACAAGAAGACGAGCATATATGTTGGTCAGCAGTTCAAAGCTAAGGTCATACTGGGCATTTGGCTTACTTCTGAATTTCTACCTGCTTCTACCACTGCTACGCTCTCTATTTGATCAATTTTCATGGAACTGCGATATCAGCAGTCTAGCACTGAAGGTACTTTCTTATTTCTGATGCATCAGTTCACTCATGCTCGCGTAGTTTATTCGCTTCTATCTTTTTGCGTTCAAGTACTACTACCCATTAATATTTATTTATTTTTCAAAAATATACATGAACTACTTTTCCAATTTGGTTGTAGATTGAGCACTAGGTCTTTTTCCCTCTTGCTTCTACTTCAATCAGCCATACAAGGTGGCATTTCATTCACACGTGGCATTTTGAGACTAACATGCTGAAAGACTCCATCAAAATAAGATCTCTATTGGCATTTCTTAGCGTCATCGCCAAGTTTGTGTCCCTAGCAATGTCGCTAGAAAGCCTATTGGTATTAGTTAATGCAAACAGAGAAATCCGCAAGCGCACGGATACCATTATAGCTTTCACCCAGGAGTATTCCAGGGTATCGTATTTATCCTCAGGGAAAACAATGGTTAAAGAAACTGATACTTAACTATCATGTATCTGTTAACTAGCGTACTGGATAGACTAATGTGGGGTAAAGGGTAGAAGATAGGAGTTTTGTATAAGTGACACATAGGAGAACTCCATGATAAGATAGCAGAGTAGACTGACTAAGCTGGGAGGACAACGGGAGAGTTCAAGGTTCCTATGACTTCTCTATTACTGTGGCTCTATTCTAGCTCATACTATAGAAGATAACTAAGTAAAGGTTAAACATAGCGATCACACCATGACACTTCAGAGCAGCAGTTCCTTTCCGGTTCTCGAAAAGACTGGGAAGGGGTAACCGGGGACAGGCTGCCAAAAGCTCTACGAAATCACCAACCCGAACGTGGTGGAATACAAAGGCCTGGTCGGAGTTGTCACCCCCAGGGCTACCACAACAATCCGTGGGGTTGGGCGCAAACTCAGGTAACTTGCTAGCCCAGACACCACGTCTACGCTAACGGTTACTACTCTAGTCCGATATCTTAATTAGACTAAAGCACTCGGTCGAGCGGAGATCCCATGCCAAGGTGTAAACACTATACTAACCATACTTAGCTAACTACTAAGGCATGATCAAGATAACCATGAAAGATAATTCAGTAACTAGAGAAGATAAATATATGAAAGAATTGAGTCTTACAAAGAAGCGATACAAGATCATACCAGATCTCCAACGATGGAACGGTACAAGATCATACCGGACCTCTGAGGACTCCTCTAGAACTTGAGCACCTCTCCCTAACTCCCAACTAGGCTAGTACTACTTCTACATCTTGGAATATGGTGGAGTGTTGCTCCTTGGTGGTGCCTCCAATGAGGAGGGGAAAGGCCTCCTTTTATAGGTGGAGAGGAGGGGGTTCAATGGAAAATTCCTTTCTCCTCTCTTGAATGCCTCAAACTGACCTCCAAACCGCCATGACCGTGCATTAAATGAGCCAATAACCACCAGAACCGCCTTAGGTACGTTGGTATCTTTCTCCACGCAAAAATTGGGCCCGAACCGCCTCAGAAAGGGTGCGGCCGCACCTCCTGTGCGGCCGCACCTTGGCGGGCTTCGCTCGGCTTTCCTCCTTGTTCTGTGGGCTTCTAGGGGTGTCTAGGATCCATGCCCATAAGGTAAAGATTATTTGGAGTCCATTTGATTTGTGTTTTGGCCTGTTTAACCCCCTATTTGGGCCCTGATTTGTCTGGCATTGGGCTTTCTCTTCTTGGGCTAGTGTAAACACCCTGTCTTGTACCATTTTTGAGCCCGTATATGGTGCTTTCCATAGTTATCCTCCTGTAAATGATGAATCACCAAAACTTGTGGAACTAGGTTTGTTGTAAGTCCTTTTTTTTATGTTTGGTGTTCATATTCATTGATTTTATGTGAGTATTGGTGGTTATATTTATGCGTTAAGGACCGCCAACAAGCTCCCCCACACTTGTTTCTTTGCTCGCCCTCGAGCAAAGGCATATATAACTATGTAATATGACTTTCAAAAGATGTGATACTAGCATAAAAGATATTCCATATCATTCCTCATACCTGTGGATGTTGAAGTGTCTACCATATCACCTTGAGTGGTTGAAAAGTGGAACAACTATGACACCAAGTCATCACTTTCTATCTATGAAGTATACTTGGAGTTTTTTGTATTTTTGAAATTAAAAGCTTAGCTTATACTTCCCCTCAAATGGTTCTCTCAAGTCGCTCAATGGCATATGTATCCTGACCAAAGACTTTTGAATTTGCCTTCTTTTTCACCCTATTTCTAAATGGCCAATGTGGAGTTTCGGGTAGGGATGAAAAGAGAGGCATACTTGCATCACATAATATTGCTAAGTCAAAGACCGGATCCAAGGAGATACATGCCATACACTTTGATCAAGAAGTGCAAGTGTGTGGAATTTTTAATATATTTTTTTGTACTCCTTATGCATGACTCTCTCATTTCAATTTTTGGGAGAGTATGAGCCATCTTTTTATTTTCTCTAGCGGGCATCAGGTACTCATTGTTTTCTCTCTTTCTCATGCTTTTGCATGGATTTTTTTCTCTATTTTTTCATACCATTTTGGGTATGGAATTTTTTTCTTTTTTTTTGCATAGCCCATACCCTCTTTTTGGTAGTGGAAACATTATTGAGAGAGACATGTCAAATAATTGGAGTTTTATTTATCTGGTGGATGAATGGCATATTGTGCGTAACTCTCAGTGTAAGAGTCAGTATTTATTTGTGGCGTGCAAGTGAATCTTGATCATGGGTGCATGGCAAGAATCTCACACGGGTCACAACAATTTGACAAAGCTCAACGTGATAACAAGCAGCATATGAATATGGTTTTTCAATATTTAAATCATCATATGGCTTTGGTAGGAAATATCACCAATGAGGAGAAGCATTACTATAAATTTTGAAGTTTTTAGCAAAGCATAAATTCTCCAAGAGCTTCCATAGAGTAGATAGGATTTCTATAGTCTTAGCCATATCTCACTTCACAACAACTTAGTAGCTGACATGTTTTCCTAATAAAGATATATCCACAAGTAATAGGTATATGAACTAGGAATAAAGTTTTTGCCAGCCAACCTTTATAACGTCGTGTTCATAGTTTGGCAAAATTTTATTTCTCATTTTAAGTCTCGATCATCATGTTTGGCGGTTTTTGAACATAATCAAACTTATAGGAGCAAAGCATGGGTGTGAAGATAGAGTGCAAACCGGCATGCCCGAGTGATGGCATGGAAGGGTCGGGTCCCCCACACTTGAATTTTTATGTCAATTGACACTAAAAACCAAGTGTGAATGTTGGAGCATCTCCTTATCTTGTATTGCAAGTACCCATATTTCTAGACAGTGTTCATCCTTCATTCCTGTAATTGTTAGTGGCACAAAAAAATACCCGAAGGGAACATGTCTAGCACCAAGTTTTGTTTTTTTTATTTGTGGGAGAAGGGAGGTTGTATCTTTATTAAAAAAAAATAAATTGAAATAAATTTATTATGCAAAGCAAAGATTATTTTGTTATTGAGAAACAAATCACTAAGAGTTGATATTCAAAAAAAATTTTATTATGGTGATGATGATGATTATTATTATTATTTAATTTTTTTTACCTTTTATAAAGAAAACATTTTTTATTTATAAGAAAATATTTTTCTAAAAAATATTATTAATCTTTTTTGAACTTTTGATGCATATGCAAAATTTTAAACATGATGTTGCAACTTAGAAATATAGTGAATTTAAATATGTGATAACTACCGATTTACCTTCGGCAAGGGCTCACTGTTTTAAGTCTATAGAGCAGGACTTCTCCATTGAATTCAGCTTGAATTTGCATCATCTCATCCTGGAGATGGATAAGGATGATTGCACTTCTTATTTTCACCATGCCATCAGGATCTTCATGTGGTTTTGGCTTGGCGGATGTGTGATTCATTTTTCTTTTGAACAAGGTTTCATTCAAAGTTCACCAAATGAATTTTGGTGTACCTCCGTTATGAATTCATCTCAAAGACTTACCCTTTATGGATTCAAGAATTTCCCTGTAGGGGTTAGTCTATGCATACAACCAAAGTCTACACTAATAGTTTCGGTTCAAAAATTAAACTAGACTCCATGTCTAATTTGATTTAGGTAGGCTAATCAACCTAAGACCATGCTTAATTTAATTAACCTATGAAAATGTGATCGTCACATCTAAAACTAAGCACCATGCTTAATTTAAAAGATGTAAAACCAACATCCAAACTAAAGCATACGAGCATAGAGAAAGGTATCATAGGAATGATGAACATGAGATTCACTCAAATAGGTGTGTTTGAACATTGAATGATGAATCAGAGAACCACTTTGTTTTTATATGCAAGGCAATGCAAAAATGGGGTGGATGAATGTGATTAAGCAAACATGCCATGGTTTTAGAGATGGAAATTGAATGAGTTATATGCATGAAAATCTAGGCTTTAGCTTTTGCTCGTAGCGCGGACCATCTAACGATATCATCATACCTATTGGCAAAGCCAACGCATGAAGCCGAGATGGTCCTGTTTAACATCCGTCTACTACAAAGCTAGACTAAGAGCATCGAATAGATAGATAACAAAAATTGTTGTCTACCTAGACTACGCATGGCGCCCGAATACAGCTCAAAGACTAGGAGCCACCCAAAGAAAGCACTAAATATATGATGAACTAAGCAACATGCAGTGGTAAAGATAACTTTAGGGAAAATCAAATATTTTTGGTTGGTTCTCTCGTACCTTGATTCATTCATCACTCATAAATTATGATTTGAATTGTGAGAGTGATGCATTGTAGTCGTTCCGTCTCATATGATGATTTCGTCTGCTCTTGACGACGACCTTCCTTCCATCTGCATAGAATTAGTGTGTACATATATGTATACATATCTATGAGATGGCGGGGTGCACGGTGGAGTTGATTGTTCATGAATGATCGGGCACCCCGGCTTGAGATGATTTTTTTTATGTTTTTACCCACAAAAGCTAGTAGAAAACTAGATTAGCAGATATCAAGATAAATATCAAAATCTTTACGCCAATTGTTTCCCCGGCAACGGCGCCAGAAAGCTTGTTGGCATTTCTTAGCGTCATCGCCAGGTTTGTGTCCCTAGCAATGTCGCTAGAAAGCCTACTGGTATTAGTTAACGCAAACAGAGAAATCCGCAAGCACGCGGATACCGTTGTCGCTTTCACCCAGGAGTATTTCAGGGTATCGTATTTATCCTTAGGGAAACAATGGTTAAAGAAACTGATACTTAACTATTATGTATCTGTTAACTAGCGTACCGGATAGACTAATGTGGGGTAAAGGGTAGAAGATAGGAGTTTTGTATAAGTGACACACAGGAGAACTCCATGATAAGATAGCACAGTAGACCGACTAAGCTGGGAGGGCAACGGGAGAGTTCAAGGTTCCTATGACTTCTCTATTACTGTGGTTCTATTCTAGCTCATACTATAGAAGATAACTAAGTAAAGGTTAAACATAGCAATCACACCATGACACTTCGGAGCAGCAGTTCCTTTCTGGTTCTCGAAAAGACTAGGAAGGAGTAACCGGGGTCAGGCTGCCAAAAGCTCTACGAAATCACCAACCCGAACGTGGTGGAATACAAAGGCCTAGTCGGAGTTGTCACCCCCGGGGCTACCACAACAATCCGTGGGGTTGGGCGCAAACTCAGGTAATTCGCTAGCCCAGACACCACGTCTACGCTAACGGTTACTACTCTAGTCCGATATCTTAATTAGACTAAAGCACTCGGTCGAGCGGAGATCCCATGCCAAGGTGTAAACACTATACTAACCATACTTAGCCAACTACTAAGGCATGATCAAGATAACCATGAAAGATAATTCAGTAACTAGAGAAGATAAATATATGAAAGAATTGAGCCTTACAGAGAAGCGATACAAGATCATACCAGACCTCCAAGGATGGAATGGTACAAGATCATACCGGACCTCTGAGGACTCCTCTAGAACTTGAGCACCTCTCCCTAACTCCCAACTAGGCTAGTACTACTTCTACATCTTGGAATATGGTGGAGTGTTGCTCCTTGGTGGTGCCTCCAATGAGGAGGGGAAAGGCCTCCTTTTATAGGTGGAGAGGAGGGGGTTCAATGGAAAATTCCTTTCTCCTCTCTTGAATGCCTCAAACCGACCTACAAATCGCTATGACCGTGCAAATAACCACCAGAACCGCCTTAGGTATGTCGGTATCTTTCTCCACGCAAAAATTGGGCCCGGACCGCCTCAGAAAGGGTGTGGCCGCACCCCTGGTGCGGCCGCACCTTGGTGGGCTTCGTTCGGCCTGTTCCTTGTTCTGTGGGCTTCTAGGGGTGCCTAGGATCCATGCCCATAAGGTAAAGATTATTTGGAGTCCATTTGATTTGTGTTTTGGCCTGTTTAACCCCCTATTTGGGCCCTGATTTTCTGGCATTGGGCTTTCTATTCTTGGGCTAGTGTAAACACCCTGTCTTGTACCATTTTTGAGCCCGTATATGGTGCTTTCCATAGTTATCCTCCTGTAAATGATGAATCACCAAAACTTGTGGAACTAGGTTAGTTGTAAGTCCTATTTTCTATGTTTGGTGTTCATATTCATTGATTTTATGTGAGTATTGGTGGTTATATTTATGCATTAAGGACCGTCAACAATCTCTCAATTGGTTAAAGAGGAATATTTTGAAGTTGTTTCTAATGATACAAGAAGAGCTGAAATGGTAAGAAATTATTATATGTTAATTAGATACCTTGATAGATTTTCCATAATAAATTGCTAATCTTTTATTTTTTTTTTAGTGGTTAGGGTTCTTATGTGTACTAATCATTTCAAATGTACAAGGCAATCAGATATAATAGCTGTGTAAACATTGTTATAGGTGAGCAAATTACTTTTCTTGGGTACTATGCATATTAATTTAATGCCATGTAATATACATTTTGTTTATTGATACCAACATTCTAAAGTTCTAGACAAGATATCCCGCAGCAACGCGCGGGGAGTTCTTCTAGTATTGATGAATTTGCATAGAAAGTCTATAACCAAATATAGGCCTTTTGCTCTACCCTTACATTCCACTTACCACATAGCAAAGCGAAGCATAGGGTGGGAGCCAGCTGCCAATACAAATTATACTGTTATAGTTGAGCAGGTTTGGAGCCCGAGTACGGATACGATGACAACGGTGGCTAAGGATTAGGTGGTCTCGTTCCTATGCTCAGGTTTGGTTACATAGATGAAGTCTATGCTCTCTGATGCTCTACCCGACTCTGATGATTGCCCGTGAAGGAGGAGCCTTCACCCGCCAAGGTGTTACATCTACCCTGAAGCTATCTTATGTGTGTTTCTGCTAGTATACGTTGTATTAGGTTGATACACGGTGTTCTAATACCTTGTAATCTTGTACTTTCACGTTGTATGACTGTGGCATCAACTGAATAATGATAATGTGACAGTTTTGGTCATCCTATACTTTCACATTATGATGTGATCCGTGGATTTCCCTTCGAGGAAATCGTGGGTCATTATACATAGTTAGTTTGTTGTACGAACTAATGTTAGTTTGTGGCTATGTTTGGAACCATGATCTATATGTATATATAACCTGGTAGTTGGCATGAACTAATATCAATTTGATGGCTATGTTTTCCTCCAAAATCTTGACTAAATATATATTGTATTTAACCAGGCAATTATTAGGCCGAACTAGAATTCCCCATGATGCCAATAACATGAATTAAATTAGAATTGCATAAGTTAATAGCATGGGAGAGTATGTGTCCACAAGATCGCTAGAAGAACTTTACTAGAGGTTAGATGAATCAAGCATTGTCAATGCAGATGATCGTCAGAACAAATTTACTAAAGGTGAGATTAATGAAGCATTATCAATGAAGATGACGTGTCGGGCACAACAACGTTGATGTATTGATGGTCAAGGGCGTGGCGCTAGCACTTCTTGATCTCAGGCACGGACGTCTCCTATCACGTTAGGGGTTGGTGCTTGTTTTTCTAGTCCTTCATACCTAAAAGTCCCAGCACATAGGAGTGTTGCAATACAACCACAACCAATCTGTGGCATCAGACAACAGTCGCTAATACATAATATTAACATATGATTTAAAAGGTCATGTCACACTTCGACTATGTGGATTTTCCCTTCGTGGAAAAATCGCGTCGTTTCAGTTGGTATTAGAGCCGTACTTGACCCTAGGACGAAACCGTTAATAATGAACATTAGAAACAGGATAAGTTAACCCTCTCTTTGGTTATATACCAACCCTACAACACTTTTATTTACAAGGCTTGTCTATTTTGACCAACTTGCTAACCATTATCGCTTGAAATACTGCAACACCTTAGAAATATAGGTGGCCTATGGGACCAACTCCCGGACTCTACCCTTAAAAGCCGCTTTGGAAATAAATATTCAAACAAGACCCTCTCTGCTGCAACCCAAGTGCACTTCTACACCCACCAAAGACCGAGACGACTCAGGAGCCAGCCGAAGCCTTACCTACACGGGCCACCTATACTAGGCAAAACGACAAGGTGGAAGCTACTGATAGCCATGATCCTTCGTAGGATACATCCCCCAAACAAGACCTAGGGCAAATGAACCCTGCAAAGACCTTAGTCGTGACCTGCCATGAGCTAGGTTGAACCTTTCCTGAGGAGAATCCAGACTTGGTAAGACGTTGTCTCTGTACGCGTAGTACGATCTTCGCGAATCCTCTAGCACAGCTGCTAGGGATATCGCAGTGTAACAAACCCATGTAATGAGTGAATCGGTTCTTAACGCATCTTATGGGTCTTAATTGCTTCTTTGATTGAGTGTAGGGTAGAAAATGATTTAAATTGATTAAACTCTTAAATACTATTTAAATGAAGTCACTATAATCCATGTCACGGCACTCAAATGCTTTTATGGCTATGACGCAGATGTCTTCATGACGTTCTGCTCGACTGCAACGCCGCTCCCCATCCCCTGCACCAGCTATGGGGCGCGGAGCTGATCGCAACCATGGTCATGGACGCGGCCGTGGTCATGGATGGGGACGCACCGAACCCGTTCCCTATGACCTGGAAGTTGAAGACGTCCATGAACACACCCCACCTGCCAATGAAGTTCCTGTCGCTGCACCTGGAGGAGGAGCACCTCCCCCACCACCTCCGCTGCCCACGCTTGCCGAGGTGATGGCCCAATAGACTTAGCTTCTGGCATCGCTCGTGGAAGGAGCAAATCGCCGCCATGGAGGTCACCAAAATGACTTCCAGCAGAAAATTGAGGGTTTCATGAAGCTCAGGTCGCTCACTTACGACGGCTCTGACCCTGATCCGCTCTCCGCTAGTGACTGGCTCAAGGAAATGGAGAAGAAACTGGACATGACCACTTGCATCACTGACGAGGAGTGCGTCACCGCTGCTTCGCATTAGCTCACAGGTGCTGCTCGTGCCTGGTGGGATACTTACTGTGACACGCACGAGGACCCCACCAATATCTCTTGGGAAGAGTTTGTGTAAGCTTTCACGAGTACCACATCCTAGAGGGAGTAATGAAAGCTAAAGCTGAGGAATTTTACAACATCGAGATGGAGAGAGACAGTATCTATGAATACACCACCCGCTTCACCAATCTTCTATGCTATGCACTATCAGATCCTCCGAGAAAGAGAAGCTCTACCAATCTGGGAGGCACCAAAAGCCACACACTGCGTGACTTGATCTACCGCTGCATCCAAATTGAGAAGGATCGCAAGGAAGCCGGAGGAGAGTTCAGGGAGAGAAAGCATAAGTATAAAGGATCATTCCACAACTCTGAGCACAACAGGTACCGCAGTGAGACGCCTTCAGCAGGCCGTACCCGCTACATCAAGAATGGTGGATCCTACCACACTAGCCACTCCCGCTTAGCTTCCGACCACTACAACAGGGATCGCTCTACCTAGCCACGCGTCTTGTATGAGCACCCCCACGCCGAACCAAGTCCCACCAAATACCAGCACCCAGGAGACCCCTGCACCCACACCATCAAGCGGTGTGCGTATCACATGCTTTACCTGTGGCCAACCTGGGCACAAGGCCGCCTACTGCCCACAAAAGATCGCTACCCCTGCACCACAGAAGTATGGTACCCCTGCACAGCACAAGTCTGCTACACCCGCACCATAGAAGTCGCAATACAAAGGATCGGCTACTCATGGACGCCTCACCCACCTGAACGCTATGGACGCGCGAGCTACACCGAATGAGGAGTACGGTATGTTCTAGATTATGGCATTAAAGCATTTATATCTTTTAGATTCAAGAGTAGCATGTTCATATAAAGCATCTACATGAAAGAGTCCAATCATCGGGCACGACAACCCTACATTTTGGAGGGAACGTCACACTTTAGTCTCGGGGACGAGATCCTGATGAGGGGGCTAGTACTGTAACAGCCCAAAATTTTACACAACACAACAATCACAACTACAAAATTATTCCTTAAGTAACCCATGTTTTGATGAGTGGCATTTAGAAAACCAACCCTAGCTTGGCATTATGGGATCCTAATTTGGACATTATCATATGCATGTCAACACATTCCATATTACTATTATCACATGTAATTAACCCTTGCTTTAATTCCAATTATTGGGACATGTGTGATTTGGCTCTTCCATGATTTATGTGATGATGTGAACCACTACCTTTTTTATATATATTAAGAAATGGTCCTAAATAAAAACCATGTTATAAATACACTACCATTATTATGTAGTTAACTAATATAACTATGCATGTCATATATGTGAATGAACAATCCCAATAAATGGGAATTGACTCCAAGCCATGACATGGACCCTGCTGGACCCCACCATAATAACTAAACCCTAGTTGCCATCACTAACCACGGTTAAGCACTAAATATAAAATACAATCAAATGGAAAAGAATAGAAAATAAATAGAAATAGAAATGAGGGAAAGGAGAGAAGAAGCCCACCACCCCGGCCAAGCCAGCCCGGCCCGCTCCGCCCCTTCTTTCCCTTCCCTCCCCGTAGCCCGCCTTTGGCCGGCCCAAGCGGCACCACACGGCAGCAACGGCCTGCCCGCGCCCCTGGCAAACGCCCAGCCAAATCCGCCACCACTGGATGTTTGCACGCGGATCCCATGTCGGTGCCCCCCACCATCCTGTTCTTCTCCTACCTCGCGCCGACGCACCGCTCCCACGAGCAATGCCCAAGAACCCGCCCCACCGTGCCGGTGGTTCCCACGCCCCACTTGCCTCCCCCTTACCCCCCCATCGCACACGGGACCCGAGGGTCATGCGAATTGCGTGACCGCGCCCCCACACGCACACCCGTGGGCACGACGCGGTCGTGCTCTCGCCTCCCGCCTGCGCCCTGCTTGCCTTGGCCGTGAAGCCAAATTGGCAGCACATGCCGCTAATTGGGGCCCGCGAGCTCACGATGTCAACACCAGCAGCACCCGCGCCCCTCTCAGCCGCTTGATCGCCCGAGACCGCCGATCACCGTTCACAGCTGCCGTAAGAGGCCACCCCACCTATAAAAGCTGAGCCAAGAGCCTTAGGGCTTCCCTAGCCACCCGCCGCCACCCGGTGGCCTTCACCAAACCCCGCCAAGCTATTTGGAAGAGAGAAGGAGGGAGCAGTGGAGGAGAGGAGATTGCCGGAGCCACGAGCAGCCGCCGGACTTGGAGGAGACGACGTCGATCGGCTACCATGACGTCGGCACGGCACGGCAACACCTCGACACTTCACTGAATCGCCCTGCACCGCTAGCCTAGCTTCCCTAGCACCGAGGTGAGCCCGCCATGCCTCTCTACCAACCCCGCCTGTTCGCCGGCCATGGCGCTCCACCATCGGAGCGTGAAGGCCAGAGCCTCTACCGGCTCAGGGACACACGCACACTCGCACGCATGACGCATGCCCAGCTCATGGCCAACCGGAATGGACGCCCTGTGTTCTAACAAGCCCGCCATGCCGCCGCCGCGTTCACACTTGACCGCGGTGAGCCACTGCCCTGACCACATTGTTCCGACCAATACGAGCCTAGAACGCCCAACCAGTGCCGGTACCGTGATCGCCTTGACGTGGCACACTCCGTGTGCGCGCTCGAAGCTTAGTAGAACCCGTGACTCGCACCACGCCGCCGCGTCTGCGCCGCCGTGGAGCGCCGTTATGCACCGGCCGCGTCCGTCGCTGTTCTAGCCAAGCCGGACCACACCCGCATCACAAGGGTCTACCGTCGAGCTCCACCGTGATGTCCCGAGCTGAGCCACACCCAAGACGAGACTAGAGCGCCACCCTTATGCCTTGAATGCGCCAGCGCAAGGCCGAAAGCTCCTCCGCTGTGGGCACCTGCTGTGCCGCGACGCCGCCGTACCAATTGGTCGCCGCCGATGAGCTAAAAGGGAACCCCCGCACCGCTAATTGCACTCCTACGCCCCAATTGAGCCCCCAGGCGGCCGGAGCCTTGTTGCCACCGCACGCCGTCGCCGTCGAGCCGCGGCCGCCACTAGCCTCACCGACGCTCCGCTGACCGCAAATAACACCTCGCCGTGATCGCCAAGAACCCCCGGTGCCGCTGCGCTGCCGCTAGACAGAGCCGAGAAAGCCGCCGCCGCACCAGGCTCACTGCCGCCGAAAGGCTGCCAAGCAAACAGAAGAAGAGGGCAGAGAAGGAGGTAGTCGCGTGCGCCGGTCCACATACACCAGAGAGAAAGAAGAGAATAGACCCGGTCCACCGAGTGCCGTGGCGGTGCGCGGGTTAGCAGTAGCCAATCCACCATGGACCGGAGCCTGTAGACCCGAGCCCACTGGACGGCCCAGCTAGTGACGTGGCACGACGTGACGCCGACACGTGGCGGGCTGGCCCGACCCAAGCCCGGCCCACCAGGCCCACTACTGACCCACTGCTGATGTCATCATGATGTCATGCTGACGTCAGCCCTACACAGTGAACCAGTCATAGATTGACACGTGTCAGCCTTAGGATTTTTTGGTCTTTTTCTTTTTCAGAAAATAGAATAAACTTCAAAAATTCATAACTTCTTCATACGAGCTCCAAATTTAGTGAACTAAATTTCTAAATTCATCTAAAATCGAGCTCTACGCATTGGAGTCATGTTTGAGTGCATTTGGATCTTTTCGCAGTTTATTTGTTCTTTGTGCCCTCTATAGGTGTCGCTAACGTGACCGTATCTATGCCGTTTTAGAGTCGGAGGAGGAACGTGTCGAGTACGATCATGACTACAACGAGGAATTGGGAGATGACCGTTCTGAAGGTGCCACATTCCACCCACTTTTCATAGATCCTATTACACATAGCTAATGAATTACTAGTGCTTTAATTACTGTTGATATCTCTTGATTAGGGTTGCATGGTAGTATTTCTTGATGACCATTATCTTGACGCAACCTTGCCCCTACTCACCCGCTGTTAGGCTAGATACACGCATGCTATCATGATTACTATTTTGATCTCTACTAAGCTTTATATCTTGATGTGATGCGTGGTGGAAACTATTATATATATATGACTAAGGCACATGGTGCCAACCTAAACCTGGTGGATGGTGAGTGTGCTGCGTGTGTCTTGGGTGAGTGGAGGGTAAGGGTTGTGTCGATCGAGCTGGGATATATGACGAGCTTGAGGCGAGCCTTGCCGTGTGATGTGACCTGGGCATCCTATGAGATGAATACCGTGGCGGGTATATGTGATGTGATGTGATGTGTGAGGTGGGATCCTGGGTGTGAGCCTTCGAGAGGTGGAGCCCAGGACAGGGGTGCTATGGTGGCACGTAAAATGGTAAACCTGATGAAGATGTCCAGCTTGGTCAGCCCTAAGGACTTACTAATACTCAGACTCACCGGGAATCCTTACATACCACTCGCTCTCTTGTAACGGGAGAGATGGTTGGACTACTTGGTATGAGTGATGCCATTACTGCTGGGTTGCGAGGTGATAGGGTGGGCGACATAGACGTCAGGAGTTCCTATGCCGTTCTAGTCGGCAAACCACCTGGATGGGCCCCGGACGCCTCCCCCCGTCTTAGCGTGCTTGGGTTATTTGGGGTGACCTAGGCTAAGTGGTCGGATGGCATCAGTCTATCAAGCAAGCAGCCGAAATCTGCCTAGACAATGCATGGTCGAGGATGGCTATCTTGTGGGTATGTAAAACCTCTGCAGAGTGTTATGGTTGATCGATCGATACATAAGCTGACTTCTCGGCTATGGACCTTTCCTAGGACCTGCTTCACTAGATAGGAGATGAGTCTTCTTTTCTCCCCCGTGTTGTGAGATAGAGCCGGTCGAGAACCGTTGAGGTAGGCCGAGTGGGAGTTGGCCTGTCGACACGAGTGAGATGAGATGTGGTGGATGAGGTGGATGGATGGTAAGGGATGGATGGATGGTGTGTGGATGTGGTGTTAAAACTTAAACTATATACATACTTATATTATACATGACAGTTATTGCATAGGAAACCACAGCCAACTATAGGTCCTCTTTTTACAGCCTTATTGCATCCAGTTTCATAAAGCATAGCAAAGTATATGGTGAAAATGTGGCCAGTACATATCGTTTTGATACTTTGGCACGCAGGTTCTGAGGAGGCTTACAACTCTGAAGGGTTCGATGGTTAAGGGTTTCGTCGCTACGCTCAAGTCGTTGGATAGAAGACATTTCCGCACCCCCAAGCTGTTCCAGTTGATGATGCTCTGTGATTCGCGTCTGTTGGCGTTGCAATAAGTTATCATAAACCTTTCTATTTGCACTTTATTTATGTTGTATGGATTTGATATTCGACTGGAATATGGGTAATATGATTCAAAAAGTCATGTTACACTTTGACTGTGTGGATTTTCCCTTCGTGGAAAAATCGGGTCGTTTCATGCTGATTGCTATTTGGACCCATTGCAATCAAGTGTCAATTAGATGCAAAATAAGCTACCTACTACTTGTGAGAGAATCAATTAGGTTTTCGGCCTTACATCTACACATACATGCATGCTAATTATTGCTACCCAGTATGTTCATATCCAGTGCTAGTGCTCAAAACTTATCTTACTGTTAAGAGTCACCGAGCATGCAGTTGCCTAAGCTTGTCTAGTGCTAGAAACAGAAGTGTTAGTAGCGCTGCTGACTCGGCGCAGGAGCTCACCGTGCATTGGAGTTGTAGATTCCCTACAGGTGGGCGGCGTTCTCAAGATAGAGTTGGAGGGGACTGCCGTCGCTTCATTCGAAAGCAGGGGGGGAGCACGCATCGCAGAGGGAGGCGATGGCTTGCACGCATCGGAAAGGGAGGCGGCGGCCCGCGGGACAGGAAAGGAGGGGAGGGGTCAAAATGAGTTAGGGTTTAGGGGGTCTGCTGCTGCCATTTCGCACCAGATGGCACGTGATAGGGGCCACCGGATTACCATCCTATGGCACACGCAAAAAGCCACATCATGGGCCTAGAGTCTAGACTCGAGAACATGTCAATTAACGGGCCAGGCCAAACTCGACCTAGCTTGGGAGATTTTTTTTAGTCCTGACAAAAATATAAGTTTTCTATATATATATATATATATATATATTATAACCGTTAACACTGGATTTTGGTAAAGACCAATGACAAAATGGGCCGATTCGGTAAAGTCTATGAGAAAGCGTAAATCCAACGCGTTCGGCAAATGAGCGTGCGGTCGGCTAACTTTGAGCTATTCGGCAAAGCGTATGTGCAATTGACTCGGATGATTCGGCAAGCATTGGTGCGATCGGCTATCTTTGAAGACAAAGGGCTCCATTCGGGAAGCGAAAGGTGGCAAGCAAGAAGCCGAATAGAAGGAGAAAAGCGATGATCAAGGACTCCGAGGAGAATTATAGCAAGAGTCTCGCCATACTTTTGAGTTACCTTTAACATATTGTGTACGTCGTAATCTCTTAGGATTCATGTTATGTCCAGGGTATAAATATAGACCCTCGACCATTGTAAAGGATATACACAATCAAATCAATACAACCGGCCCCGTGCCACGTTTTCGAGTCCTTTTGTCATGTCGTCGAGTTCTTCGAGAGGAGCCATCGATCCGTCGACCTCCGTAAGTTCCGGCAACCTTGCTATCATGTCTAGTATCATGCGGTGGATTTAGATCTTGATGCAAGTAGTCTTGTTCGTCTCGATGGGATGGCCGTGCGGCAGCGCCTACTTGATGATCAAGAAGTCTTTGCTTATGCTTTGTCTATCTCGACTAGATGGCCGTCGCGGCGTCCGGCCCGCTTGATAGCTTAGCAGGGCAAGATAGTTATCGGTTCTTGGTTAGATCGTGAGTCGTGCGGCAGACTAGGATTTGGCTCAAGGATTAGTTATCGGCTCTATTAGATTTGGCAAGATCTATTAGATTCATTAAGTTATCACGTGGTGCATGTCTTTAATGTTTTAATCATTTGTAACACTCTTTTGCTCAATCTAGATTTGGTCGGTTTCGGCTCCTTATTTTTATAAGATCTATTTGCTCTTTAATGTTCTTTACTCTTATGTTGTCATGATAAATAGATCGTATGCTTACGTAGCCGAATTAGATCAATCTAGATTGTTACATGTTGCGGGTTCTTGCACGTTAGAAACGTTTAGACTTCGATAGGATCGGGTATCGTCGCGGCGGATGCAGGTTTTTTGATTAGTTTATTCGTGATAACTTGTATGTTCCTTCCTCATGGACCCCGAGTCGGCTGTATTGCCGAGCTTGGTTATGCTTCAATTCGTAGTTAACTTTCACTTGTTCAAACATGTCTTCTTATGCATGCATGTTCGGTAATCAATACACTACGTGTTTCACCCTCATATTAGCCGAATGAATCGTATGCATGATTGGCAGACAGCTTCTATAGCTGTATGTCGTCGTAAGTGGCTTCAGGGCCGTATATATGGAACTGCGGTCTCATCCGACACGTTCGATTTTATATTTAACAGTTTTTTGTCCCTTGTCGACTTTTCAGGTCAAACCGACCGCACGCTTCGGATTTCCAAACCGTGCGGCTGTCCGATTGAAGTCACGCTTTTCGGCTTCTTTGTGCTTGGCGCGAGTGCGCATTTTGTGCCAACACACTTTTTGGCACGCCGGTGGGACCATCTCCCCGATTCAAGATGTCGGACGTCAATAACAATCATGTTCTGACGTGACGCTGGATGAATTGCCGACCAATTGAGAGCAACAAGGGAGCAAGCATGCGAGCAATACAAGCATAAATGCTTAATGTCTTTCTCCAAGAACAAGAGCAACAAGGTTTTTCGAAGCGCCATTGCCAAGGGTTCTTCTTGCACATCAAACTGATTGCTCAAGAGGAAGAAGCTCAAAAGGTATCGATTTGGTCCATAAAGCCTTGGCGTATACCATCGGGAACCACAACACGGCCTTTCTAAATACTTTCCGAGTAATCATGGCTAATACTTTCGCCAACAAAGTGATAAGTATTTTGAAGATGGTGTGGGACCAATTAGTGGACCAGTGCTTTTCAACATTCCAAAGTATCGAGAGAAGCAAACTGAAGATGAAGGAACATCCGGGATTAACAAAGATGAAGTAGAGACTCATGAAAAGCAACCACCTCCTACTTATGGCCAAGTGACGTTTGGCACTACTTGAAAAGAGTACCGCAATCTGCATACAAGATATCTCCAAAGATCAAACAAAGGTTACAAAGGAACATGTATGGGGATGGATATCATGAGTTTACCGACTATACTGCTCTAGATGCTCTACCGAATCCGTGGATATAGAAGTGCAGCGGGGATACCATCCGGAGGACAGGCACGTGGAACTCCGAAGACAGACATTGACATAATCATACGAGGGATGGCTGATATGATGCAACATCGGTTCGGCCTAAAGCCAAAGAATCAATCCTATTCATACAAGTCTGCATACCCTGAAATGGTATAACAGGGTTGCACTACCAAAGCAAGGGTGAAGCCACCAACGGACTTAACCAAATTTTTCTCGGGGATGATACAAGTACCACGTAGCATATTAGCCGATACCGATACAGCTTTTGGGAGGCGTCCCACGCACGAAGCTTGAGGATTCGGTATTTTCCATTGTCTCTCACAGGCCCAAATTTCACCGGTTTTACTTCTCTACCACCGATTCTATTGGTACTTGGGCGTAACTTGAACAGAAGTTTCATGCGTATTTCTTCACCGAACTATCAAAAAGAAGCCGGTAGACCTTACCGCTTTAAGGCGTAAAAAAATGAGACACCACAAGAATATCTTCGTAGGTTCGGAGAAACTAAGAGTCTTTGCTTCTCGCTGAATTTACCGCACGATCGCTTGCCCGGATAGCAATAGCGGTATGCAACCGAATGTCGGGGAGAAGTCGTTCGGCATGGAGTTTGACGATCTCGGTCAACTCGCCCGAGAGATTAGCTGTCATGAGTAATCGCCTCGGGGTTTTTGAAGGGATAACCGCTATCGGAAGGGTAATGTTGCTAGTGAGATGTATCGAGTTTCTGGAAGAAGCAAATCGAGTACGAGGATGAAGATGAAATAGTCTGCAGCCGAAGTTGACTTGGGATAAAGAGCCTACCCAAGTAAGTCAGGGTGGCTGAAACAACAAAAGGGGACTTACGATTTTGATGTCTCCAAATCGATAAGCTTTTTGATCCGTTGGTGAGGGAAGGACGCATCAAGCTACCGGAGGGACATCCCATGCTACGCCTCAAGGAGTGAAAGATAAGAGATATTGTGGTTATCATAACACTAATTCTCACTCCATCAATGATTGCCGAGTATTTAGAGTTCGAATTCGAGAAAGCAATTCAGAGGGGCATCTGAAATTTGATGGCAAGATGAAGATTGATGGCAAACCTTTCCCTCGAACATGATTTCTTTCTCTCTGTCGGAATGGTCTCTGCAGATGACCCTAAAGGCAAGGGAAAGATGAAAGTGTTAACATCGAAAGAGCTAAGAAAAGTGGCAATCAGAGACCCCAACCGACAGATTACTGCTGAAGAGTTAAAGAGAAAGTTCGGTTCAAAAATAGCCGAACCGAGAAAGGTGAAACGTCCCAGGGCCAAGGGTGACATCACGAATCTTGTTGAATAAATGGCGAGACAAAGAAGAACAAGAATATTATGAAGAACAAAGGTTCTTAGAAGAACGGTGGAAATATGAAGAAGAGATGTATCACCGAGAACAAGAAGAACACATGAGGGAACTAGAACAGTCTCATTGGGGTTGTTCATTCTTTAAGCATTGTTGGAATGAAGGCTTGAAGTGCACTTTTGCTAGAAACAATTGCCCGTAATGCAAAGTGATCGGTATTATGGCTACAGGCAATCTCAAGTCAACCGCCGACCGGTCCATGAAAGACTTGGAGTTCAATTTCCTGAGGACGATCGGCGTATAAAATTAAATGACTTTGATCATCAGAGGAAGAGATTCGCGGATCAGCATTGGGTTCATCCCGAAGAGTACGATGAGGAAGGAAATACTCATGGATATAGATGGCGAAAAGGGCAATGGTTGCCCTCCGTGGTTGAGGAAAAGTCGGAAGAGAAGAGTGCAGCGGTTGAGAAATAAAGAGCCGGAGCAAAGCCGCCGCCGCAGAAGAAGGAATGGCGTCCCAAAGAAGAAATCCGATGAGAAGGGTCCTTCGGGTGATGCATGCATGGCTTTCTTCCTCCCATCGAAATTCATAGCTCCCGACAATCAAGAAGTACAGGGAGGAAGTTTATTCTGATTTCGATGAAAGCGAAGTTTCAAGATCTAATGGCTCGGCTTATACTAACACGACAAGCAACTTTTGACAAGCCGGCCAAACATCGTCACTTGAAACCGCTTTACGTGAAAGGATACGTCAATGGGAAGCCTCGACCAAGATGTTTGTTGATGGAGGAGCTGCTATCAATATAATGCCATATTCCACGCTCGTAAAGCTTGGGATGACGGATGAAGATTTGCTAAAAACCGATATGGTCCTTAGAGACTTTGCTGGCAATCCTTCTGACACTCGAGGGGTTGTGCATGTTGAGTTGATGATTGGGTCTAAAACCCTGATAACTACATTCTTCGTCATTGACGGCAAGGGGGCATACAGTTTGCTTCTTGGGAGAGACTGGATTCATGCTAATTGCTGTATTCCTTCAACTATGCACCGATCCTTATTCAATGGATAGGGATGACGTGGAGATCATACATGCCGATGATTCGGTAAGTGTGGGCTGCTTCGAGCCAGCTTCTTACCGGGAATATGATGGTGTTGATTGTTTCTCCGGCAAAGTATGGAAAGAAGGTCCCGTTAATGTATTCAACAAGGATCAACAAATGATCCAAGCAAATCGGCTCGAACAGCAATTTTTGAATGGGTAACCCAATCGATGGCAACAAAGGAAAGTTGGGACACGGTTTTATGTCGGCCGACAATCTAGAAGAGATAAATGTTGGTGATGATTCCAGATCAAGGCCGATGTACATCAGTACAAATCTGAATCCAGAATATAGAGAAAAATTAGTAAATCTTCTTAAGGAGTTTAAAGATTGCTTTGCTTGGGATTATACAGAGATGCCTGGACTAGATCGTTCTATTGTTGAACATCGATTACCTATTAAGTCGGGGTATTGACCCTATAAACAACCTCCGAGGAAGATCTATAAAGAAGAGGTAATGGCCGATGTGAAGAAGGAGATTGAAAGGCTTTTGGAAGCAAACTTCATTCGGCCGTGCAGTGTGCAGATTGGATTTCGAATATAGTTCCTATTTACAAGAAGAATGGGAAGATGAGAGTTTGTATAGACTTCAGAGATCTTAACAAGGCCACTCCAATGGATGGGTATCCGATGCCAATTGCCGATTTGTTAATAGACGCAATGGGTATGAAGTCATTAGTTTTATGGATGGTAATGCTGGCTATAATCGATCTTCATGGCAATAGAAGATATTTCAAAAACGGCTTTTAGATGCCCCCGCCACATTGGTTTATTTGAATGGATTGTAATGACGTTTGATTGAAGAATGCCGGTGCAACTTATCAAAGAGCCATGAATTACATATTTCATGAGTTGATCGGCAAAATTGTGGAGATCTACATTGATGACGTAGTAGTCAAATCTAAAGACTATGAGAGACACTTAGCTGATCTAAGAAGAACTTTGGAATGCACTAGAAAACATGGTTTGAAGATGAATCCAAACAAATGTGCTTTCGTGAGTGTCACCGGTGAGTTCTTGGGATTCCTTATTCATAAAGGAGGAATTGAAGTTGGAAAAAAAGAGCATGGAGGCAATAGATAAAGTTGTTCCCCAACTAATCTCACGAAATTACAGTCCCTCGCTCGGCAAGATCAATTTCGTAAGAAGGTTCATTTCAATTTATCGAGAGAATCTTGCCCTTTTCTCCATTATTAAAGCTCAAGAGGAATCAAGAATTTGTATGGGGTGACGTGCAACAAAAGGCTTTTGATGAAATTAAAGAATACATGAAGGCACCACCAGTTTTGGTACCTCCACAACTTAACAAGCCTTTCAAGTTGTAAGTGGCGGCCGATACCCTAACGATAGGATCGGCCCTCATGCAAGAGTATGAAGGGAAGGAGCGAGTCATAGCTTATCTTAGCCGAAAAGTCATTAGACCCGAGACAAGATATTCGGCTATGAAAAAATTGTGCTTATGTGTGTATTACTCATGTACTAAGCTTCGGCATTATTTATTAAAAGCCGAATGCGTGATTATTTCAAGTCATGATGTGATCAAGCATATGTTGTCAATGCCAATTTTAAATGGAAGAATTGGCAAATGGATTTTAGCTTTGTCGGAATTTGATTTAAAATACGAATCGGCAAAAGCAAAGAAGGGTCAAATTATTGCTGATTTTATTACGCAACATCATGACCTTAGCACCAAAGATAGTAGGCATTGTACCTTGGACTCTATTTTTCAATGGTTCATCCTGCAAAGAAAGGTGGGGGGCGCCGGCATTCTATTAGTTTCTCCACAGGGAATAATTTTTGAGTATGCTATTCCCATTGAATTTCATGTGACTAACAATCAAGCAGTAGTATGAAGCATTGCTTAGAGGGCTTCGGTTTCTTGTAGAGATAAAAGCCGCCGCCGTTGAAATCTTTGGAGACTCTAAGTCTGGTGATCAACCAGTTGATTGGCCAATATGAGTGTAAGAATGACGCGCTAAGAGAATACTATGAGGAATGCCGAACTTTTAAAAAGCTTTAGGGTAGCAACCTTGCATCATATCCCTAGGGGGCATAATGAAGGAGCAAATAGGTTGGCCCAAATCTGCTTCGGATATCGTGAAAATCAAGAAGTCTTCACTATAGGAGAGAATATTCCGATGCTGAACAGGTGATTGGTGATTGGAGGCATGAAATCATCAAATATCCGAAGGATCCATCGCAGAAAAGTTACCCGAAAGCTCGTGTACAAAGCCCTTAAGTTCGTCCTTCTCAATGATCACTTGTATTACAAATCTATAGATGGAGTATTGCTCAAGTGTCTAAGCCAAGAAGAGGCCGAAAGGTGATGTGTGAAGTGCATGAAGGATTATGTGGTGCACATCAATCACCTTACCGAATGAAATGGATAATTCGAGAACTCGTTATTTTTAGCCAACTATGCCGGAAGATTGCTTTGACTATTATAAAGGATGTCATGATTGTCAAAAATTCGGCAATATTCAAAAGGCTCCAAAGATTCATTATGAACCCAATAATCAAACCTTGGCCATTTAGAGGATGGGGCATAGATTTAATTGGTCGATACATCCTCCTTCGAGCAAAGTGCATAAGTTTGTGCTCCCGCCACAGATTATTTTACTAAATGGGTCGAAGCCATTCCTTTGAAGAAAGTTACATCGAAAAATATGATCAGTTTTGTTAAAGAGCATATAATTTATAGGTTTGGGATCCCTCAAACTATAACAACTGATCAAGGAACCCAGTTTACTTCTTCGAATTTTGCGACTTTGCCGAAGACATGGGGATCAAGTCTGTATAATTCTTCTCCTTATTATGCACAAGCCAATGGGCAAGCGTAAGCATCCAATAAGATTATGATCAAGATCATTCAAAAGAAGATTGATGAAAAACCGAAGAGATGGCATTCGGTTCTTAATGAAGCATTGTGGGCTTATCGGGTGGCTTGTCATGGGTCAACTCGAACATCTCCTTATGAATTGGTTTACGGGCATCACGCTGTCTTACCATGGGAATTGCAATCGGGTTCAAGAAGAGTTATGTTGCAAAAAAGATTTGGAAAAAAAGAAGATTATACAAATTTGATGATAGATGAATTGAAGATTTACATTTTATTCGTCTCAAGGCGTTGGAAAATATTGAGAAGAATAAAATACGTGTTGCCCGGCATTATAACAAGAAAGTTAGAGAAAAGCAATTCTTGAAGGTGACCTGGTTTGGAAAACTATACTGCCGATTGGATCGAAAGACAGGGGCATTCGGCAAGTGGTCTCCAAATTGGGAAGGGCCCTTTCGTAGAAAAATGCGTGCCGGCAATGCATATATTTTGAAGACTTTGTTTGGGGAAGAATTTACCGTAGCTATCAACGGACGATATCTTAAGAAATATTACCCCAAAGATCGAAGTTGGTTCGTAAAGAGAATTTGAATCAAACAAACGATGAGATAACATCGCCTTTAGTGAAAAAAATATGAAGTTGGTAAATAGCCGATACGATTCGTGTCGCCTTCAGTTCAAAATATAACCGAATGATCTTATGTTGACCTCAATATTCTGACCGGTTGGTTTATCGGGAAAAGAGAAAGATGAGATCCTGAATGATACCGCTCGCTGACTCGTCAAATCGCTTTGTGGCGTAAGACTAAGATCTAATCGACTAAAGTGATGTCACCGCATTCGAAAAATCACTCAAGGACTACTTCGAGTCGAGAGAGGACACCAAAGACATTCATTTGGCAATCAACACAAGATCATAAACAAGACACATTCTCGTAAGATGATTTCATTATTCACGATCAATCCCTAGTTACAAACTACTCCCCGAAACAACTTATTAAGAACAGATTGGGGATTGGTGGATTCGGCAAGGGCAAAGAGCATGGTCCCCGTAGAGCTCCAAATGCTCCTCGATGTCCTCCACCTCATGAGGATGACCTCCCCGCAAAGCCAACGGCCTGAACAGAATAGTCCTCATTGGTGCGAGAGGACATCGCCGCCGCCGAGGGACACGCCAAGGTGGACACCTTGGATGACGGCCTGATCAACACGGCCATCCATGGCATCCAGCGCCCTCGGGAGTTTCTCCCCGGGCATTCACCTTGTCGGCCGCCCGCCGCTGCCTTCAACCGATCGTTCTCCGCGCAGAGAGTGCTGAAAGATGAAAAGTTAATCAAGACAAATAAGAGGATTGAGAGAAAAGAAATCTATGTGAGGATACCGAACCAGTGATGGCGTCGCAGAATCGCTTGCGCCGATCCTCCCATTCGGCTTGCGCAATGCCGAACTGCTTGGAGACGTCGCCCAGCTCGGTCCGGGCTTCATCCCTTTCCTTGCGGAACCGGGCGCCTCCTCATGAATGTACAAAGGGTCCTCGCCCTCGATTCTGCCGGACCCCAAGGGTTGGCGTTGTATGAGTTGTCGGACTCGTAAGAGCTCGACGAACTCGAGGAGCCGGGAGACGCATACACCGGTTGGTCGGAGGTGCCCGGTTGAGTCACCACCATTGGGGGCAGCAGATGGTATGCCCCGTAATGACTCGCGGCCCGAGGAAGAGGAAGAACCGAAGGGTTAGAAGATGAACAAAGGAGCAAGAACACACGAAGATGGCAGATTGATTTTACCCATGGCGTTGCCGGCTGCCGGCGCCGCTCCCCCTCGCTTCTCCCTCCACAGACGCTTCCCATGGTCACCGGCGCCGACATTGGTGATTGGGAGGTGGGGTTTTCTTCCTAAAGGTTTCGGGAGAAGATGAGAAGATGATGATGAATGCTAACCGGCGATGGTGGTGGAAGCCGAAGAGGGCTTTATTTATAGGCCAAAATGGAGTTCGTGGCGCATCGACTCGAGTATACCAAACGACAAAGTAGGGTTTACTTCTCTTTTGGGCCGTTACGGACTGGGCCAAGCTCGGCTAAATCGAAAAACGACGGTTCGTAGGAATCGGCTAGTCCTCCGATCGGGAAATCCGAATGATGGCCGCCTCTGCCTATTCGGGAAGCTTAAAAACATTCGGCTATGTCATCACGACAAGAATAGAAAAGACCAAAGCACAACAAGGAATACAATTGTTTAAAAATCACAAAGTGTTGCAAGTCGAATGTTTTACTCATTTAAGAACAGTTTTGATTGCGTCTATGACATCATCTCTAATTCGGCCGACTTCTTCTAGCACCTTCTTGTCATCGCCCTCGAACTCGGATTCTCGTAAGCCTGGTTTTGATCTGCCGATGCTCCTTGATGACAGATGATATCTTTGTTTTGGCCGCATCTATAGAGTTCGGCAAGGTGGCAATTTTATCTTTGTGAGATTGGATTCTCACATTCAATTGAGCCAATTGAGCTTCCAACCTGGCCTTTTCCTCCTCCATGGCTACCAGTTCAGGTTCCAGAGTTACCAAAGACCGCTTAGCAACCGGATCCGAGAGTGCAGTTCTTTAACTTGATGCTTTTTCTTCTGATTATCATTCTGCAGAGCGGCTCTAGAGGCTATGTTCCTATTTGCTCTCCCCGACCTTGCCAAGGTGATCATCAAGATGAGTTGCAGATTCTAGAGAGACCTTGAGAGTTGAGGGATATCTTGGTCAATAAGCTCAACCAGTTTCTTATCCGGGTCTCGCATCTTGAACAAGAGCATTTATATCTTTGGCCAAGAAGAGGGATATCTCCTTTAGCCGAGCTTGGTTCTCTCTGCGATAACCTCTCACCGAGAAGTAGCCTCTTCACCACCCTCATTAATGTACTCTTCAATGGTGAAAGAGTAGGCTGACAAATGGCTTAGCATCATCCTTTAAGAAGGAGAACCATTAGCCGATTGGTCAGAATTATTTGAGAGATCAATAAAGCTTCTTCAGCCGATTCCCTCCCCGGCTTGACTGAGGGCTTAGCCGGACGCCTTGCAGAAGATGAACTTGAAGCCCGATGAGGGGAAGATCCTTCTGTTATGTCATCCAAGATGTCATCTGAAAATAAGTAATGAGATGCAAAGTGCAAGAGATAAACCTTGGCGTAAGAAAGAAAAGAAAATATGTAGAAAACATTATTACCAATATGACCAATAGCCTCATGAATTTCTGCACTATCAATAGAAGCATGAGGAGGAGATTCTTCTGCCATTTTATCCAAGGAATGATTTGCTTCGAGTATCAAATAGCAAAATCAGTTCATTTGGTGCAAAGAAAGGAAGCAATCGCTAAGAAGGTAGGCACCTGTATGGCCAAGTGGTCTCTTGAATTTCTGCATCTTCCTTCTGGATTTCAACATCTTCGGTGCCCGAGAAGATGTTTCGGTAATTCTCAACGCATTGGCTGATTTTGAAGACCTGACCTGTGGGCTGAAAAGAAAATATATAATAAGTAAAATAAGCCTCATCGTGGTTCGAAACAAGACCCGACCAAGAGTATACCTTGGGAGAGAGCTTAGCCTTCTTGAATCTTGTTCTTCTCGGGCACATTAACATCTCCGGCTTGATCCAAATAATAGCTTTCCTCTTGCCTTCTCCTTTCGAAGAAGCTACACCCGTGAGCTACCGGTGTTTTCATGAGGGTTGCCAGGATGGAGCATTAAAACCTAAGGCGTGGATGGGTCTAGCTTGGTAATATTGGACTACTTGTGAAGGAGGGGTAGGCTCGGGATCCCGCAAAAAACAAGACAATACTGAAATTTAAAACAAAGTCGAAAAAAAGGTAATTGTGAGTATGAAGAAAGTTACCTCACTGTCAGAATCAAATTGAGCATACAAATCTTGACACAAAGGGTGCACTGATATGTTAAAAATATGGGCACGCCACTCTTGCCACCAAGAGGAAAACAAAGGATGAGCAGCTTCTATTAATCCCAAAGGTAAGGGCATGAATTCTGGCAGATCCCATCCAAGCTCAAAAACCCTTTTGGCCTCCATTTCATCTCCTATTCTCTCTCTGGGCCTTATGATGGTTGAGAAAAACAGCCTTGGGGGCAGCTTGCCCACAAACCTAATTGCCCGGCAAACATGTTTGGGTTATAAAATTCATAGGAAGGATTCAAGTAGCCTCCCATGGTGAAACTCTGGCGGCAAGACACGGGGGCTTAATGAAAGAATTGAAGATCTTTATAGCAACCCCGTGCGAAAGCAGCCAGATTCATAGCTGAATTTGCAAGGCAGAGTCAAAGTGTCACTTTCTCTATAAGGGAGCCATATCACATGATTGAAGCCCTTAAAGAATAGCTTGAATAGATGGCCAAGATCTATATCAATGGTGATGGCAGCTGCTGCTTCTCCATAAGTTTGACAGGCCTTCTCTTTCACTTGGCCGTCCTCATCATCATTGACAGAAGGAAAACCCAAAGTGTTAAGGTCCACGGAGACTATCTGGTGCATGTACAATTGTAGCCACATCTGCACAAACCACCAGGGACCATTTACACAATGAATTTCCCCATATTGACGCATTTGAACAGTGATCTGATGCATCATGTGATAGACAGCTCCCAGTGAGATATTTGCCCGTAGGAATTAAAGTTCCCGCAAGCAGCCCTCCTCGGCCATTACCATGTGATTGAGAGTTGGCTCATTAGATTTGCCACAAAAACAAACCCCGCAGAGCCACATGTTCAGAAGGCTTTGTATTCCTTGCTATCAATGCACCACGTGGACATGTAAGTCTGTATGTATTTAGTCCATCCGCTTCCCGATTTGACTGCCTTCTGGTTGCTGTTGTGCTTGTACTTGGAGGGGCATACTGGCGCCGTTACATTAAGGCCTGTCATCATGAAAACATCGGCCAAAGTAAAAGACATCGGGCCATGACCAAAGATGAAAGAATTAGCAAATATCGACCAGAAGGGGAAGTCGCTATCAAGAGAGAGTCGTTTTTGGGTGTTGCCGACAGAGATAATTCTAAGCAATGCTGAATGTCCTGAGAATCCCAGTGACTACTACTCTTGTTCAACATTCTCTGGTACCACTTCCGCCATCCAGAAATCGAGGGGAAAGGCCAGGTTTTGAAAGTGTTTGGCCATCGGTTCGGGGAAGCTACTCCGGTTTTGAAGGGGATCCTCAAAGTTTCTTTCTCCACAAATGCGATTGGATTGGGATCTCCCATCGGACCCAAGAAGTACGAATCAGGGTTCGTAGCATAAGGAATCAAAATTTCACCCTTGTATTCCTTCAGAAGAGTAGAACGGCCGAAAGAGAATCAGGAAAGATGAAAGATCAAATGAAAATTTGCCGAATACATGAAAGGAATCGAAGATACCTCTGGAACTCCATCAAGGGTTGCCATTGGGGATTGGAAGTAGCTCGAATCTGGAACGAGGAAGAATCGGGTTTTTGAATGGCGACCGCGGATTTGAACAGTGTTGACCTAGATCGAAGAGAAATGTGTTCAATTTCGAACAAAATCACTTTTATCCCGAAATTGAGGGGCATGTGTTAACACCGGATTTTGGTAAAGACCAATGACAGGTGGGCCGATTCGGTAAAGTCTATGAGAAAGCGTAAATCCAACGCGTTCGGCAAATGAGCGTCGGGGCGGCTAACTTTGAGCTATTCGGCAAGCGTATGTGCAATTGACTCGATGATTCGGCAAGCATTGGTGCGGTCGGCTATCTTTGAAGACAAAGTGGCTCCATTCGGGAAGCGAAAGGTGGCAAGCAAGAAGCCGAATAGAAGGAGAAAAGCGATGATCAAGGACTCCGAGGAGAATTATAGCAAGAGTCTCGCCATACTTTTGAGTTACCTTTAACATATTGTGTACGTCGTAATCTCTTAGGATTCATGTTATGTCCAGGGTATAAATATAGACCCTCGACCATTGTAAAGGATATACACAATCAAATCAATACAACCGCCCCCGTGCCACGCTTTCGAGTCCTTTTGTCGTGTCGCCGAAGTTCTTCGAGAGGAGCCATCGATCCGTCGACCTCCGTAAGTTCCGCAACCTTGCTATCATGTCTAGTATCATGCGGTGGATTTAGATCTTGATGCAAGTAGTCTTGTTCGCCTCGATGGGATGGCCGTGCGGCGGCAGCGCCTACTTGATGATCAAGAAGTCTTTGCTTATGCTTTGTCTATCTCGACTAGATGGCCGTGGCGGCAGGCGCCCGCTTGATAGCTTAGCGGGGTAAGATAGTTATCGGTTCTGGTTAGATCGTGAGTCGTCGCGGCGGACTAGGATTTGGCTCAAGGATTAGTTATCGGCTCTATTAGATTTGGCAAGATCTATTAGATTCATTAAGTTATCACGTGGTGCATGTCTTTAATGTTTTAATCATTTGTAACACTTTTTTGCTCAATCTAGATTTGGTCGGTTTCGCTCCTTATTTTTATAAGATCTATTTGCTCTTTAATGTTCTTTACTCTTATGTTGTCATGATAAATAGATCGTATGCTTACGTAGCCGAATTAGATCAATCTAGATTGTTACATGTTGCGGGTTCTTGCACGTTAGAAACGTTTAGACTTCGATAGGATCGGGTATCGTGCGGCAGATGCAGGTTTTTGATTAGTTTATTCGTGATAACTTGTATGTTCCTTCCTCATGGACCCCGAGTCGGCTGTATTGCCGAGCTTGGTTATGCTTCAATTCGTAGTTAACTTTCACTTGTTCAAACATGTCTTCTTATGCATGCATGTTCGGTAATCAATACACTACGTGTTTCACCCTCATATTAGCCGAATGAATCGTATGCATGATTGGCGCATGCCTTCTATAGCTGTATGTCGCCGTAAGTGGCTTCGGGGGCCGTATATATGGAACTGTCTGGTCTCATCCGACACGTTCCGATTTTGTATTTAACAGTTGCTTTGTCCCTTGTCAGTTTTTTCAGTCAAACCGACCGGCACGCTTCCGATTTCCAAACCGCGCGGCTGTCCGATTGAAGTCACGCTTTTTGCTGTGTGTTTTTGGCGCAGGGGTGCAGATTTTGTGCCAACAATAACTCCACCTGGATTACGTGAACAAGGTTCAATTTGTGAAGGATGTTTCTATTTCCACGTGAACAAGGTTCAATTCTTAGAGCTCATACAGTTTTTGCAACTTGGTCTTTAGTGGTTTGGTCGTCCACCTTATTTCCACGTGAACAAGGTTCAATTCTTAGAGCTCTAAACACTTTTTGCTATGCTTTTGTTCTCCTCTGCATGGCATTTTTTTAGCGACGCAAGCGAGCGGTCGCACGGCAGCGAGGAAAGATGAAGGGAAGCCTTGGCTGAGGGAAGGAGAGGATCCTATTTTAAATCCCTTCCGTAGCTTGGTTATGCATTTTCAGTTTAAGAAGTTATAGGTCTTAGGTTCAAACGCTCTATACAATGTTATTTCTTTTTATTTTTCTATTTGGCTTAACATTTCAAAAAAATTTCCTTAATGTTTTTTATCTTCACAACAAAGACATGTTGATGTCTTATAAGTGGTCATGGTTCTATGACATTCAAAGATTAGGTCTTACGACATAGCAAATTCTGTCATTGGATGAAATTGAACTAGTTGTATGACATTTGTCGTCTTCTTCGTTTTCCCACGATTTATTTTTCTTTTTTTTTCTCTTAGCTATAAGTTTGGTGGCCAACAATGTGCCATCGATTGAGATGCCCTGTTTGCAAGTGTTTTATATATTGATCAATATAATCAGTGAATGTAAGCTGTGAGAGCTGATTTATTCGTGCTCTCCATATGACAAACTGATAAAGGTTCGATTTAAAGTGTTAAAACTCAAGTGATGTATAACTATTACAATTTTACAAGATTGACTGCGGCAGAGCCCGGAGTGAAACCAAATGAGCTGAACACCTCGTTAATTAAAAAACACTCAGGTTCAGTGTCCGCGTGCGAAAGCTGAAAGCCATTGTTCTACCATGTCCTAAACAAACATTCTGGTACCACGAACCTTTTTTTTTCCAACGCCTGGATTCATAGAGCCAATAATTCGAATTCGATGCTCTATGCCATGCACTGACCGAATGTGCTGTGAGGTTCTATTCTAGCCACGCAATCCGGATTCTTGCAAGGTACTTCTGACAGAGGAATCGAATTAGCTGCTGCTCTGCTTGGGACTTGCATAAAAAACTTGTGAAACTTGATTGATCTATGCGTTCGAAACTGGTGGTGAGATGGAGGCAGTGGAGTATTATTGAGCTGACGGCATGTGTGGTGGCAGCTTCCGGAGATGGTAGCACATTAACCAATTATATGGGCCGTCGACAATAGTTGCGTTGGGCCGTCGCGCCCGGATGCTCCTTGTTGGGTCGACATCCCCATGTCGATCCATATCTGTGTTCTAGCTAATGGTAGTGGGCTGGTGGCCTCTCTCTCAAAAAAAAAAAAAAAAAAAAAAGCGTAGTGGTCTGGTGGATCTCAAATTGAATTGTAAGCAACTTCCATCTGCGGTGCTCGTGGATTCCAGGGGGCAAGGCAACAGAGAGGATTACGGCCAACAAGTGCAGGCCTACAGATTTCAGAGGGGCAGACTATGAAGGCTTGACCTGAAATCAGTACAGATAAAGAGAAAGGGAGTATGTTAGAGGGAGTGAAAGGGGATTCAAGCCCAATGAACCATGCTCAAGGGAGTTGTGGACGAGATAGACACCACCAGGCTAGGTGTAGTAGTCCTGTACCAATGAACCATGCTGTTACATGCTGCAGAAATTGGGTCACTTTGCTGCTGAATGGATGCCCAAGGGAGTTGTATGAAGATGTATGGGTTTGGTATTCTAGATTAGGGGTTCTGTAATCTAGAATTTCCAGGATTGACTACGTAGGTTGGAAATTACTGAATGGGGGCTATCCAAATCATCAGTGGAGATGCAGATGCCAACAACGTTGAACAAGAGCTGAAGAACTTAATTGATAAGAAATGGAACTGGGAGGTGAAGAAGATTGCAGAGGATGAATATCTGGTTGCATTCCCTAGCAAATCCATTCTAGACACGTTATCAAGATCTAAGGGGATGGAACTGGCTCTGTGCAACGTTCATACAAAGGTGAACAGACCAAGTGTTGATCCTTAAGCCTCTGCAATCCTTCAGACTGGTTGGATTAAATTGTCTAAGGTCCCTTCCATTGCTAGAACAGAGGATGCTGTAAAGCTTCTAAAGTCCCTTCCATTGTTAGAACAGAGGATGCAGTAAAGCTTATAGCAGAACCGGTGGGTGAAGTGGCAGCTGTGGAAAATATTCCCCCACGTCGCCCTCCCACACGGGCGGCTCGGAAATGCTAGCCGCCACCGCCGCCGTTGGCACCTACGCCCTCCCCTCACTGCTGCCAGAGAGGGCTCCCGGGAGGCCCGCTCCTCCCTAGGACGGCAGCGGCGAGGCGCCGCCTGTAGGGTCGCGACCCCGTCCGTCGTGCGGGGATGGGGTTCGGCGACCGGGACAACGCCCCCCGGCTAGGGCGCAGTGGAGCGCAGGGAGGCTGCCAGCGGGTACCCTCCTCTTCCTCCTCTTGGCGGCGTTTACCTTGGGCGGCCAGATCCGAAGCCCTGCGGCTAGATCCGGCTCAACCGACCGGGTCGGGCTGTCGGGGCTGCCGGCGACGGCCACCGGGCCGTGCACGCGCGGGCGCAGCGGTCGAGCTTCTTCCACTTCTCCTCCGCCCGCTCCCTTCCTCACGGCAGTGATGGCTGCGGTCGGCCCGAGCCGGCAAGGGCCGGCCGCGGGTGGCCTAGCAACCAGTGCTGGCCCGTGGGCTGGGCGGGCTGCCTGTACCGAGCAGGGCTGCCCGGCGGCCGCCCTGGTGCTCCGAGTGGCCCACGCAGCGCGCGTCCCCAGCGGCAACAGCCCAGGGTAGCCACAGCGGCGGCCTGATTGGATGGAGGCGGCGATGTTAGCATAGGGCATCGGGTGCGGGGCCTAGCATCCAGTTCCGGGCGCCCCCTCCAGGGCCGGCGCCCGCCTCACGGCTACTGGTGAGTTCAGCGGCAACAACGACAAGTGCCAGTGCCATTGGCGATGTTTGACAACAACCTCGATCATGCGGCAGTGTACGTGAGCGGTGAAGATACGCCTGGTTCTACGAGCTACACGGTCAGAGGGAGTGGCGGCCGACGCAGCTTGGCGCACCGCCGCGAGCAACTGGGCGTATCGATGCCCCTCTGAAGGGGCTTCTGTGGGGCGACAGGACAGCGGCGAGGGCGGTGCTAGCAGGCAAGGGGTCTAGCTTCTTGGCCCGACGTTTGTGCTAGAGGCTTCCTTGGGCGAAAGCCTTGGTGACAGCGACGCCGATGGGCACCGCTTCCTTGTTGGGGGCGTCATATCTTCCCCTCTAGCACAATCATCCAAGGGTGAAAACCTAGTCCACTGTGGCCTTGCAATGGTGGCGCCATTAGCGTCGTTCCCTTCCTGAAGGCATTGCATTTGGATCATCGTCATGGCTTCGATGTCTCCTTCAGCGGTTGTGCTTCTCTGCTCCTAGTTGACGCATGGAGGCGGACTTTGTAGCATGAAGTCGGAGCTACTACATTGGGGACATGGCTCGACAACGATGACAAGCGGCAAGGCCCCCTCCTTCGTTTGTCTTGGGCTCTTTTGGGTCTGCTTCCGCTGGGGGAGAGGTGTGAGTTTGTGATTGGAAGTCAGAGCTACTCTTATTTGAGCTTGGCAACGATGACCGGTTGTGGCCGTGTGCTTCGGACCATTGGTAGGTGGCTAGTCGTGGGGGATCTGCCATCGGAAGTCAGACCTGCTGGTAGCTTTGCTTCCATGCTCGGCAACGATGACCCGTGGTAGTGTTGTGTTTGTGTTCATCTGCGTCACATGGGGTGGTTAGCCACTCGAGCGCTCTTTGGGCATCTCGTCTGATGGTCATTGTTGGTATAAATTAAATGCACACTAGAAATAAGATTATCCACAAGCGCTCAGATACAATACCGCTGTAGCACTTCAACAAGATTAGTCCGGTTTTAAATATCGAACCCAAAGGAACAGTAGGTGACGATGACTAAGTCTATAAACTTAATCCAATGCACAATCATGTTAGAAAATAGCAAGAACAAGGAGAATACCAAGGACAATCTAATTCTGTTCTTTGTAACTGTTTGTTTTATATCATATGATCACGAGTGATAACTTAATAAGATAGGAGTAGAAATCAGAGTTTTCTCCTACCAAGCATCTTTTGCTTGCCAAACCTATTACGGGAACTGGACTACAGAGGATTCAACAAAGCTATAAGTCACCTTCACGAGCTACCACTATCTAAAAAATCAGGGGACATTCACATGTAAACCTAGCCTAAGCACCACGCTCACGCTACGAAATACAACTTTAATCTAGAGCAACCAAGATCAAAGTACTCAATAAGAGTTGTAAACTAGAAGAACAATATGAATAAAATGCTTACTTGAATTAGAAGTTGACTACCAAGAACTCTTAAGATGCAAACTCTGAGCAAGGGAGTTCGATCCTAAAGAATACATCGCTGAAGAAGCACCGATAGGCCGAAACTCCTCCAGAACTCTACTCTCCAACTCTATCTCTCTAATCCCTAAATAAGAACTAGTTCTAGATTGAACTAGCCTCTTTTGATTGCTAGCCTAGATCTCTACTAGATAAGAATTAGGGTTTCTGGCTCTTCAGCTCTTGATCTAGCCTCCTCCAAGGGGTACAGGCCCATATTTATAGCCTGGAGGGATGAACGTCAACCGCTGGATCAAACTGATTTAATGTAGGGCCAAGATGCATCCTTAAAGGCGGTGGAGAGGCTCGCAGAAGATGACAGGTGGGCTCCACCATGGGGGCCGGCCGGCATGAAAGGTGGGGCCGGCTGGCCCACCTAGAAGTGGCTCGGTCTCCGCTTCCTTCTAGTGTTTTCTAGAAGCTTCCTGAGTCCAATGACGATATTTTTCATCGCGGTTAAGTTTCGTTGCTTTTATGCAATTAAATCCTCATTTGTATGCTTTTCTCGAATACTCCTTGAAAAATCAACAATTCACCAAAACTTATAGAAATTGTCGCAATAATCTCCTATTTTATAATATTATTGTATTTTGCAAGGAAGGTTGATTTGGTTAAAAATCGACGTTAACTACCATCAACAGTCATATGTACGGTTTTTAGTTTATCATAATTTATATATATATATATATATATATATATATATATATATATATATATAGTATCCCTATATGGTACCTGGGTATCAAATAGCTATTCAAGTACCAGCCTCGTGAGCCAGGGCTCCCAGCCCCACCCGTTCGCTCAGCCCGGCCTAATTGTTTCATTTTTTTTTTGTCTAGTTGAGGTCCAAGCCGAGCAGGACAACTCCCCCCACCACCCACGAGGAACCCACGATCTTTTCAGTTTTCAGATTCCTCGGTGGCTCCGTACGGTCCGCTCGCCTGCTCCGTACCGCCCGGCGCCCGGCGCCCGGCGTCGCTCCTCAACCCAACCCCACCGGCGCTGCACTGCTTCGCATCCTCCATCCCCTCGACGAGACGCTGCTAGTCGCACCTTGCCACCGGTGGGCGCGGTCTGCGGCAAGCCGGCAGCTGCTTGTTGTGACCGGAGCTTCGCAGCATCAGCCCCATCCTAGCAGTCACCTCTGGACGTGGCTACTGGAGTGGATCTCTGTGCACCACGGTAAGCAACTGACCTGTCATCTTCCCTGAACTTCAGAATGGGTTTGATCTTGGCCCTAAATTCTTAGGGTTTGCAGTTTCCTCTGCCTTAGCTGGATCTGGAGGTGGATACAGGCATTTTTGATCCAGAGGAGAATAACTGTGGCCGATCGTTAATCAAGCCCAAGGTAATGTCTCACTCTTCAGCCCCTCGTTTTTTTATCTGCCAATTGATTGTTGTTCGAGAAATTCATGATACTTCGTGTATTCTGTTGGGAGGGTGTCTATCAATATTATGATTTGCTCAAAGACATGCTCTGTCCCTCATCAGAGGGCAAACTGCAATTAGGATTAAAAAATACTTAATTATTCACCTAAACTGGAATCTTCTACCAAATTGCGGACCACTTTCGACTTTTTTCTGATTAAATTGTCAAACGATTTTTAGTTTCATACTCTTTTTATTTATTTGTGGGACAACACCAGGTTCTGGAGTTTGTGGATAGCAATATGAAGATTCCTAATTTTTTAGCTCAAAATAATCTTTACGATCTGTATCAAACTTGTTCATAGTACAGACTACAGTAACCTTCTTTTTTATATACATATAGTACAAATAGCTGCACATTTGAGTCCCCTAATTTATACCAGACATTCTCGATACATTATTTACTAAATTGAATTTGGAAAATGTTATTAGTTGGCACAGGAGTGCAACTATCCTTCCCATATACACTGTGTGCATGCACTCATTGCGTGCATTGTGCTCTGTTGGGGACAACCGCTGGAGAAGTAATCTCATGAGATGAGATTTTTCTTGCCATTTGTCAACGGTTCCATTTGCAGTCATGCCGGAAAACATGCCATCTAGAAATAATTAATCATTACATCATACTGGAGCAAATTATCTGATTATACAAGTTATATTCAGTCCATCTTATGAAAATATCCCAATATTTACAGTGTGCCTCCATCTTCCATTTGGACATTTCCTTCATTGGTTTGGATACGATACCTAAATAGCGGCAGCCATCAAATGTTGTCATGCATTTTCCTTTGCAGCTCAAGTCCTTTTTACTGAGTTCCATGAAGTGCTACAGGGCTGTTAAATATAGAAAGTAGTCCTGGTCCTGGAAGAGTCCTGGAAGGAGCCCTTTCGTTACTAGGATTATTCTATTTTTGCACTGGGATCAAATCAAGTAGTTCCATACAGTGGACATATGCTCTGTTAGTATGTCTGATATATTATGGATACCTTTATGCAATTATTGACTATACAACAGACAATAGAGTGTTGCAGGTGAATACATGTTGTATTCATAGGTTTGTACAATTCCCAATGATTTCTATGTGACTACACCTTCAGGTTTTCTGTGAAAGGAATATATTATAAGGTTGTTCCTCTTTTACCAACATGTGCATATTTCCTTTTGCATTTGGCCTGATTCTAGCTTTATCTAGGATACAACTTTTAGAGAATATTTCCAACAAAGTTGCTGCTGCAAGAAAGTAAAATTTCTCTTCTTCTACTGAACATCATGTGGTTAGAGAAGAAGCCACTGTCTTGAATGTGCATGTCTGCTGGAATTCTGTTTTTTACTTTGCCTATCCTTTTTTTTTTTTTTCTCCCAGAAACTGACTGTGTTCTGTCAGATTTCAGGATGCTTCTTTGCTAACCATTTTACCATTTTTTGTAAAATTGGTGCTAATCATTTTATTGTTGTCTTATTGGTAAAATTTGGTTTCTATGCTAATCATCGTCTTATTAGTTAAATTTGGTTTTTTTTCCGGTTAAAGGCTACTTCTTTGTAATAATGAATGGTTTTGTGTAAAACTCTTGTAGAGGCCGGAATATAAATACATTCCTTTTTCTAAAAAATATCATCTTATTAGTCAAATTTGGTTTCTGCAGGATGCTTTTATAGGGCGTTTCTGCAAGATGGTAATCAAGGTGCTAACAACTTAATGATTAGATTTTCCCAAACTGATTTTTTTCTATAATCCATTTGAAAATTCTTGCGCCACCAAAATAAAACAAATGTTTTTAGCAAAATATTAATGCTGAAGCATGCTAAGGTAAATATTGAATGAGATTGGCTTGCAAGACAAGAGTTGAGGTGATATACAATTTGTCCAGATAATGTTCCTTGCATTTAGCTATGTGCTAGAATTAATGTTTTTGGGTCAAATAGAATTTTCTTGAGTGCATTTAGTCAGCAACAGAAAAATGTTGTGGAAATATAAATTATGTAGTAAATATTTACTATGTGCAAGTGTTCCTGCAAATCTGGTTTTTTAACATGCATTATCTAAAAGATCAAGACTTATGTCTCATGGATTGTGCTTTTCCGATTGGCCATATACTTTGTTTGAATTATTTACTTATTTAGTTACTATGTGTTGCTGGCTCATTTATGATTTCATTAATAAGAATTGCACTGTTCTTATGGTTTGTTTTACAGCTGCTAATGATCTCGTTCTTGCAAAATGATGACATAAACACTGGTGCTCTACGCAAATGCACTGCCTAGGGTCGAATCCAACAGGCTGGTTGTAGGGCATTGTTGATCGACATCATCAGCACCTCCACATTGATGGCGTAGTTGCTGTGTCGCTCGCTATGCTTTACAACTCCTATGAGGACCCAATCTCACTGCTGCATCCCCTCATTTCCCATCTATGTTTCCCCTCATTTCCCATGTAGATTCTGACGATTTATGCAGCATTGCAGCTATTTTTTGCTCTTCCTGTTTAAATAAAATTAAATGTCCATGGATTTCTGTGTTGATGCTAATCTGTTGTTTGTTTGCCTCAGATTGGCTACCTCCATGTTGTTTATGTAATTTCTGGACACCTCCATGTTGTTTATGTGAGTTCCGGACTTCTGTCAGTTTTTTATTCAATATTTTTGTTGTGTAATAATATTTGTGGTCAGTCTATTTCAGCTACAAATAATCTAAGATATTGCGATTAACCTATTTCATTCTGATGTTAGCTAAGTTTTTTTTTCATGTACATTTGCAATTTATTTGTCTACGGATAATTAAATACATGATAGCTTGCATATAATTAGGTTTACTATTTGCTCATGATATTATATTCAATTTTTGTTATCTCCGTGTTGCAGACTACAAATCCATATTGTCAACGTGGTGGGAAGCCAAATAAAACAGGGATAAGATGAACGATGGAATGGAACGGATAGAGTATGAATTAAATATGTATTCGATTTGTATTATTGCGCTATGCGGCTGTTTATTCAATAACGAAGCCTTTTTGCAAATTACTCATGGCATCATTGAATATATTGTAGTAGCACACTAGCACGACTTGATGGAATGAACTTTCTTTACCTATGTATTCCTTTCAAAGTAGTATGTGCTGTTTAAATTGTACTCTCAAACTCATTCTATGTAAGTCACAGATTGTCAAATCATAATTCATGTGAGCTGCAACAATAAAAGGTTTACTCATTTTCTAATCCTTGGTGAATGCAGAATAAAAAAGTATCTTAACTATCGCATGGCAATCAATCTATTTTACAGAGGATTGTTTCCTCAAATCAAATCAGACAGAAAAAAGCTGCACGACAAAATATAATAACGAATACCAAAATAACTGCACGGAGAAAAAATTGCACAAGAAAAAAAACTGGCTTGTGGGAAGCTGTAAGAGAATGAAATTATGAACGTCCAAAAAAACTGCACGGAGGAAAAAAGTTGCGTGAAAAAAAACTTGCCTGTGCTGGTCCCTCGTGCTCAGAAAATCGGTCGGGACCTCAGCCACGTCAAAAAAATCGCCTGGAGATACATTGCGTGGGCTGTTGGGTTGTCAGATGGAACTGGTTACCGAATAACTATTTAGTACCCGGGGACCAAATAGCGCTGTTCTATATATATATATATATATATATATATATATATAATAATGCTACTGATTGCACTTTCTAGTTTCACATTTGACTATGCACAGGATGGCCAAGGAATATGAAATGACTTCGTGATCAAACTATTGACATACAAAGAAAATTTAAGAAAAGCTTTAATTCATAATAGCGTGCAAGCCTATCTTTCGCGTATCGTACATATGGAGTGATATAATCAAAATTTGAAGTTAGTATCTATATTTCTTTGAAGACTTATGTAATATATATTGATATTTCAAACATTACGATTGTATTATTTATTTGAGGTAGCAAGATAACACGCGCATACATATATTATCATGATATATTATGTGTTCCGCCGCAACGCACGGGCATTTACCTAGTGCGACACTAATAAATATATTTCGATTTTCCTTGCCCGCTGCCGGTGGCCACTCTAGCCCCGGCGTCCCACTTTGTAGCCCTCACCGCAGGCCATCGCGGCCACGGGGCTCACCTCGCTCTCGTTTCTCCCATCCTCTCGCACGCTCTCGGCTATGGAGCGCGGCTCCTCTTCACGTAACTCTTGGACAGACGAGGTTGAGGAAGACGAGGCTTTGGAGGGCTCACACCCCCTCCCCCGCCTTCTGTGGACACGCTTGGCTCGCACATGCGCGCTTCGCGGGGGCTCAACGCAGATGCCGAGCCCTTCCTCTCGTCTGGACCCCCTGGGGGGGCACTGGAGCTAGGCTCTCCTTCAGTGACTCGGAGGAGTCACTCGACGGGTCTGAGCCACTGTCTCCGCCCGTCATGGGCAAGGGCGCAAGGCGGTGCTCGATCCTGCTGCTTGGTGCTGCCGTTGCCGTCGCCGTCGTCACCCTCGTGCCCCCGCTCCTGGGAGCATCATGGCCAATGCGAGGAAGCCAGAGCCGGTGCGGGAGCGCTTGGTTGTGGGTCGCCTGGTGTCCTTGGTCGTCCATCTAGCCAGATGTAATCGCCGCCCGATGCGGAGGGCTTCCACTAAGTGGAGAGCCGCCGCTTGCCGGGCGCCGCTGTCGCTCAAAGGCCGGGCGAGGCCGATGCCTGAAAACCTCATCGGTCGCTATTTCAACTGCCTCGCCATCGACCACGCCCGGGCCGATTGCCAAAACTCCTCTAGATGCCTTTATTTGCGTGATCGTGTCGTGGGCGCTTGGGTGGGAGGCCAAGCGCGGTCACTCGCCGGGCGGCTTTCCCACGGACCGCGCCGTCGGACCTCACCGAACATCCATGCTGCGCGGGATGAGGGAACCACGTCGGGCTGCTTTGCCTCCACCGGATGCTCACCTTCAGTGCCGCGTGGCTGCGCGCCTTCTTCGCCTTCGTCGGGCAAAGGCTCTCCTGCTAGCGACGTCGATCCAGGCCCGGGAATGTCCACCCGGCTCGCCATTCTACCGGGATTGTCGTGCTTCAGCCGGATTGCTCAGTTGGATGCATCCGAGGAGGCCCTCTCGCGGGCGTTGGTCGCTCTCTTTGGTGGTACCAGACCTCCTGTCTCCCCTGCGATGGTGCGCTCTCACTTGCGGGAGGCGTTCGGCATCGACGTTGTCTCTGTCCATCGCCACGCTCCGCTGGACTTCATTGTGTGTTTTGATCGACATGAGGACCTCGAGCTGGTGCTGGATACGCGGGCGCAGGATGCGCCTTTTCCTCCCCGATTTGGAGGCGTGGGCTAGGAACTGTATGGCCCACATGGCGGCGTTCAGGTACAGGGTCCTCGTCGGGATGAAGGGGATACCGTCGCATGTCCGTAGCGTGGAAAATGTGCAGGCCATCCTTGGCACGCCATGCACTAAGCTCGTCATCGCGTCGTCGCCGGAGGTGGTCGACGATGACGACGAGCGTGAGCTCTTTGTGGTGGCCTGGTGCATTCACCCCAGCGCCCAGCCTCATCCCCGATGAGATGATCATCGCTATACCGGAGTCGGAAGGTCCACGATCGCTGCAGTTTCCTGTTCCTTTGTCCTGAGGAGGTTATGAGAATGTGGTCGTGCCTGCCCCCTTCCCTATCGACACAGACCCGACATTCGGTTCGGGTAATTCGGATCTACGTTCGGGTATTTCGGGTTTGGGCAATGGGTAACGGGTAATGTGCCTAGGCTTATTCCTGACGCCGATACTAGACGACGATGTCTAGATGCAGTGACAAAAGTTTTGTCTGTGTCACATCGGGTGTTTTATGGGATGTCGGAAGGGGTATTCGGATATTAATAAAAAATTACAGAACTCATCAGTATACAACGAGATAAATTTTTAAGTATAATTAATTCATCATTAGCATATGTTTACTGTAGTACCATATTGTTAAATCGTGGACTAGTTAGGTTTAAAAAAATTTGTCTCGCAAAAAAAATTACAATCTATATAATTAGTTATTTTTAGTCTATATTTAATGTTGTCCAAGGATTCGATGGTCCATCCAAACACCCCGGGGGTGATGCGGTCCTTGGACCCAGTTGATGGACCCAGGCTTCTCCTTGCCCCTGGGGTCCCACCACAGTCGTTCGTGCCCGATGTAATTTGGGCTGATGTTATGGGGCAGCAGCTCTCTGGGCCATCCCACACTCTGCCCGGGAGCCCATCGAGTCATGCCCCTCATGTATTGTTCGAGGATGTTGGGCCACCCTCCCCGGCTCGAGCTGACTGCAGGCCTAATGTCGACAAGGTCGCAGCCTTCATCGATTCAGTCATCGTAAAGTGTAACAAGCTACCGGTCGCGCTCCACCTGTAGCGCGCGACACCAATCCGCAACGGGCCGGCCCATCTTCGCCTCCCCAGGCCTGAAGCACCAATCCCCAATCCCCGACATCTCCTTCTCCACCTCCTTCCTTCAACATACCTCTAGGCTCCGACGGCGTGTACGAGATGAGATGAGTGGGCAAGCGGCGGTCGGGACAGATGTAGTGCCATTTTACTCGGTCGCGGCCGTCGCCTGGTCCTGCTGGCACTATGCCGAGCGCCCTTGTCAATCCCTTCGCTACTCTAGGTCACGGCGCCACAGCCGGGTGTCCGGTGGCCGGTGTAGGAAGGAGCTCACTTGCCCACGCCGTCGACCCCCCGGCGGTGGCTGCTCCAGCCAAGGTAGCCTTTCTTTGTAAGCCCTCCTCAGGTCCTCAGACCCTATTACTACACCCTGCGCTATGCATCGGCTGGTTATGCATGGTATCTGTTCTGTTCGTGAAATCCTGCTTTTCTGACACCGTGCTGGATCAGAGTGTTGTGAGCCATAATAGGATTTGCTAAATACTCTTGTCATGTTGTGGGAACTGGAGTGTCTCCAGAAATTTCTCTTACTATGCATCGAACTGCTTATGCTGATGCGTTGGTGATTAGTGGTATGTGAGATTTCTAGTTATTTTTTGCTCAGACAATTGTGGCTGCCGCTTTATACTGTCATTTTCACTATCATGTTTAGCTTGGGAATGGAACCACGAAGGTGCTGCTCTCAGGAGTCTGCAAAGTTGGAGAGACACAATAAGTTTGTAGGAAAAATTGTATTGATATGGGTGCTTGTGCTTTTTCCATCATCTGTAGGAATGTTAGTCCTGGGTTCTACCTAGTGTGTAGAATTGATAGGTTCAGAGATTGCTTCTTCTGACTTGTGTGTGTGGCCGATATATACTTAGTATGCATGTATCAGTTAAGGATATGAGTTTATTGTAGTACTCATCATTTTTTTGTGATAAGTGATAATATTCTTCACGGTTCTGTTCTAAAACTTTCAGATTTTCTTAATCAAAATTCAGACATGTAATGCCAATTCAAGAGCTTTATGTTCTTTTGCTTCTGGACACCATGTTTGTGTTTGGCAATTGTTTTCTTATTAATATTGTGTCTCTTGTTTGGTTGCTGTGGTGATATCATATTGTGGCGTACTACAGGCGGTTGACTCTGGAGTCTAGAGAAATTTTAGTCATTGTGTTAATCAGTGTCCAACTTATTTTATGTTCACATAAGTAGGTAACAATACAGATGGCCTTTTGTTCCTTACCTCTCCATATTGTTTTTCATTGTGTCTACTTTAGTTTTCAGTTTTTATTTTTAAATTTTAGTTTAATTTTCTAGTCGTCAATTTTAGTTTCAGTTATTCATTTTTCATTGTGTCTACTTTACTTTCAGTTTTTGTTTGTCAATTTCAGTCTAATTATCTAGCTGTCAATTTCTGTTTCAGTTTTATGTTTCATTTAGCTGTTTTCATTTTGTCTACTTTAGCTTTTTAGGAACTAAAATTATCAATTTTAGTCTAATTATATGGTGGTCACATTCATTTTCAGTATTATGTTTCATTTTTTTTGTTTTGTCTACTTTAGTTTTTACAAACTAGAATTATCAGTTTCTATTTAATCTTCTAGTTATCAATTTTAGTTTTATTTTTTATTTTTCATTATGTCTACTTTAGTTTTCAGTTTCTTTCACCTATTTTTTTCAATTTCAGTCTAATTTTCTAGTTGTCAATTTCAGCTTGATTTGTTTGTAGCTAAGTTGTTATTTTCAGTAAAAAAGCTTCTATTTGGTATTTAATAATTTGCTTTGGTTGACATTTTATGCAATGCTTGTTTTAATAATTTGCTTCTTAGGTTGCAGGTTGTCTTATTTTTTTTCATTTAATTTCTGTTAAAATTTCTATGTGTTTGAAAGTCATACTTATCAAAATTTGTTATTTCACGATATCTTGACACTTGCTTCAAATATAACTTGCTACATACTTTGTAATTAAACTTGTCATGCGCAACACCATGCAGCTTGTAGTATCTACATTAGTTTTTTAGGAACTAAAATTGTTAATTTTAGTTAGTTTTCTGGTTGTAAGTTTCAGTTTCAGCAGTTTTTATGTTTCATAATAATTTGCTAACAATTTTCAGTTTCATTGTGCCTACTTTAGTTTTCATCTCCTTTTTTCTTTGTTTGTGTTTGTATTTGCTATTTAATAATTTTCCCAGTGGCAGCTTGTGCAATAGTTGTTTTAATCTAGCTGTCGGTTTCAGTTTAATTTTTTGGTAGCTATGCCATCATTTTAAATTATAGTTTTGCTTTCTATTTAATAATTTTCCCAGTTAGCAGCTTATGCAATACTTATCTTAATAATTTGCCACCAAAGTTGCAGATTGTCTTGTTTTATTTTTTCTTTTAATTTCAGTTTAAATTTTTATATGTTTGGAAGTCACAATTCTCCGAATTTGTTATGTCATAAAAACTTGTCACTTGCTCTAAATATAACTTGCTACATACTTTATTATTAACCTTGCCACACACAAGGTCATACAGCTTCTAATGTCTACTTTGGTTTTCAGGATTAAAATTGTTAATTTTAGTTTAATTTTCTAGTTGTCAATTTTAGTTTAAGTTTTTTTATTATTTTTCATTGTGTCTACTACAGCTTTTAATATTTTGTTTCTTTTTTTTTACCGAAAAAAAACTTGCAGTGGCTTCATCTCTTCACCTATCATTGTCCATGGTCCCTATGTGATGAAAAAAGAAGTTTAAAATATCAATTTCCTAAGAATCTACCACATCAATGTGTGATATTATAGCAACTTATCATAGATAATGTTTTAGTTTCCTTTGTTTTACCTTTGTATATGTGAAGGTTCTCTCTTGATGTTGTTATTATGGCTCTTGTTAGTTCGTATGTATTTACTTAAACAACATATGCAGTTCAAACACTTATGGTCTTTTCTACTTTTGATCAATCTAAAACAAAGTTTTTTATGTTGCTATTATTTGCATTTAGACGATCCGAAGTTGATGTGATGGTCATGCAGCTTACTAATCATGTTGGCAGCAAGTCATGTTTTATGGCTTTTGTAATACGTTGTATTATAACTTGCCCGCTAGTTGGCAGCTTACGTAATGTTTATTTTTAATAATTTGCTCCTCAAATTATAGTATTGCATGGTAGTAACTCCTTTGATATTTTTGCCCTCCTCCAAGATTGTGAAGCTATGTAACAACTCTAGTATATTTTTGGAGTAGCGATTTTAGTATTATATAATAGTAACTTTAGATAGTTTCACTCTCCCAAGCTTGTGCATACTATGTAACAACTTTAGTATATTTTGAAGTAGCAACTTCAGTATTACACGATAGTAACTCCTTTGATAAATCTTTTAGCACGTAATAAACATAAATTGCTATTAAAATATTTTTTTGAAACATATGCATGCGGGGTCTAGTTTTGTTTGTCTAATCACATATAACACACTCGTGCAGACAAAATTAAAAATAAACATACCATTTAAAAGTTATAGCAATTTAAAGAAATTGTTTCTTTCCTTTAGGCTTGCGTCAGCACAAGGAAAGTGACGGTTAGCAGGGTGCACCGCTTCGGACCGCTGTTTGTTTCCTTTAGGCTTGCGTATAAGCACAATGAAAGCGACAGTTAGCAGGGCCACCGCTTCGGACCGCTGGATCAAAATGGTAGCGGGGCTTGTCAGATGCATACAAGAGCGCTGCGCGTGTGAAAGCCGGTCACGCGCTCATCTCCTGCGCGACCCGTCGCGCGTTATCTGCATCCTTCAATCATGGTGCCACTCCCTGAGCCGCTCGTGCGCTCGCCGCCGAAGCTTAGGGTAACCAGGGCGAGGAATGTCGATGACAGCTTTGTCCCTAAGCGGAGTGCCCGCCTGGCGGCGAAGAGCCAATTCAGGTCCAATAAGCCTGATGCGCAGGCAAGGAAGATCATGATGAAGAAGCTCGGCATTCTGGGGGTAACGGAGCAGCTGGATCAGGCCTCGTCCGAAGAGTTCCAGGAGACATTCCACTCGCCGCTCTCTTCTTGCCGGGAGGCCGGTGTTGATAGTAGAATTTGGTTCTTTGATTTGTGATAATCAGCCAAATTATAATCAGCCAAATTATTTATGTTATTAGTCTAAATAAGTTGACACGTTGCTAAGTTGTAACAGGACCAAGGATGTTCCATGCTGGAGTTCACGTGTGGAGAAAGCAAGGAAGGAAGGACTTCATAGGCGTGGCTCAGAAAGATTTTGCATTTGTTAATTATTTGGCCGAGTTAACAATATATCGGATTTGTTGGCCGAATCAGTTACGTACGTACTTGTATAGGATTCCCAGGTTCAACCATGCAGAGCCAAATGAAGATTAGGAAAGATATTTGATGTATATATGCACTAGTAGTATACTGTATACATACGTATTTGTTAGAGGCCTGTAACTCCATGGCAAAGTCCAGCTGCCTATTTAAAGGCCAAGGCCGATTGGAAAACTATCCCTAGCCTTCTATTATTTTTATCCTTATTTTGCTTTCTTCTACCTTAGGACAGTAGTACATGCCGCACCCTAATCTCCATTAAGGATTGGTAATCTTTGCCGTTTTGCGTTGAAAAACGGTCGGCTCTCTTCCACGAAAACGAGGAACCCCTTTGCTAGTTTGTCCTGGAAACTAGTCGCTCGTCGTCGCGAAAGACGATAGTTATCGTGTTAGTGTGCGGATCAATTTCATGTGTCAACAAAATTGGCGACTCCGCTGGGGAAGAGTTTCAGCTATTTTGCAGCCAATTTTGTCGTCAAATATCAATTTAGTTTGTCACGCATCGGCCTTCATCGTGACGGCATTATTCGGTGACGTGCTAAAAGAGGTATTATCTACAAGTCCTTTATCCCCAATTCAATTCAGTATAGTCAAAGTTATGCTTAATGATAGTTCTAAGATGATGATTGTCTAGATAAAAGTTCTATTATTGCTGCAAATGAAAATTCTAAATTATTTACTCAAGAAAAGGGATCGGCTACACTAGATGAAAAGGAGTCTTTGAATTATGTTGCTAATTGTAGTGACCCAAAAATATTAAACATAGCCGACAATACCTTTAATTTGGACATCAACACAGATCTTGATTTTAATTCTAATATTGCAAATCATAGAGATGGTTCGGGTGATATTCATATTCAGCAGGGCATCGCCGAAGAATTTAAGGATTTGGTTAATAATCATGAAAACAGAGAAAAGGAAATAATTAAGCCCGCTACTAATCTCCAAATGGATATAGAGGGGCCGACTAATGTTGAAATTGTCGGCCAGAAATTAGTATGTACAACCAAGCCAAATGATGGTCTAAGTGTAATACAAGGGTCTGAACAATTATCCAGTTCGAATAAAGGAGACATTCATGATACAAAATCTATTGTAATGGCCGTAAACAACAGTTCGGTTAACAATTTGAGTGATGCCAAATTAGCAATTACAGCCGAGCCTAATTGTTCAGATATCCTAGAGAAAGTAATAAGTGTTGGGGGGCATGCTCAACACACGCTTAAGATTTTAGATCTCAATAATAAAGCTCATCAGGGCTATGGGCCGTCTTTATTATTTTAAATCAGGGAGGCGGACATCTTTTACCCATTGCTTTAATTGCTGGGACATTTGTCCATTTTACTCCCTTCTCTTTTTTTTCTTCTTTTTTTTTAAATTTTGCACAGCCACATGCATCCCTTGAATACAATAACCAATTAGAGAGATACAGTAAGGACTTAGAACATTAAAGACAGGGGTTGTCCTATGGGGTGTATATTTTTTGTGTTCTCTCCCAGTGCAGGAGAGAAACATTTTTGTGATGAACATGGATGGAAAATATGTGAATGATTGCGCTTACTCCCAGGGTAGGAATAATGCATATGTGAACTGGAGTGTGTAAGTGACCTTCGTTTTAAAAGCATGACAAGACTCTCATAAGGCATTCAACACAGGTTGACTGAACTCAATGCAAAGCAGGCGGTTTAAATGTGAAAAAGTTTCCTATCTTCTAAAGATATTATTTCTGACTTTGGTAGGAATTCATATTTTGTCATACAAGAGCTCATCATATAGATTTTAAATTTTTTAAAATAAACCTCCAGACCTTAGTAATGCTAGGAATAAGATAAATAGCCGCTCATCCTTCATGAATCATATCGATCAACTACCTAGACTCAAAGACAAACTTATGCCTCCACAATTCAGGTTCGAGAGTAAATTCTCCAATTAAAACAAAGAAGGTGTTTAAAACTTAGGAAGATTTAAGTTTGGCAATTAGATACTTGACTAGCATGACAACAGAGCAACCATTCATCATCTCCAAAACAAATTTTAATGTTCATCAAGTTTTTAATTGGCTCTAGCATAGACTGCTTTTAAATATACTCTAATATATATAACTAAATATTTATTTGGTTGTGAATAATTATGTATCTTTTTATCGTTTTGAATTAATAACCTAACAAAAGACTCTATGACTTTCGTGGACCTTCATGTGCCCATATATTTTTAGTATTTTATGACTATATAAAGTAAACTTAATAATTGCCTATGTGTAGTCACCGATAACTAGGGGATGCTCCTTCCCCAAGCTGGATATTTGTAATACTTGGTGTAGATGTCCTTTGGGGACGAGCTAGTCGGTAGCGCACCTTGTGATTGCCACTGATACACTCTCTCCTTGTCATAATATTGTTCCCGCATAAATATATTCCAAACAGAGAAACCAAAACTCGAGTCTCAAATAACGGATTAGCGATCAGCCAAGGAGTAATTGATTATCTTCATGAGCAGATTTATATTGCCAGATTTTAGCAGGATTTCATATTTTTCTCTTATTTTTCGAATTTTCTGTTTATGCTACAGGAATTAAATATGAATGTTATTTTTATTATTTTTATTTTTATGCCACCACAAGTAAATATTCCTACGGGGGTCCTATAAGTTTAATTACATGGGGCTTATGTATGTATGACGCCATAGATGATGCAGTAAATATTTTTGTAGTTTTTTTTATATTTTAATGTGCAACCATAATTATGCTACTATATATTAAAGTAAACTTACCAGTGAACTTAAGTAGATAATTACCATTCTAACCTTATGGTTAGGGTACGGAATTTAAAGTCTACCGACAGGACTTAGATAGCGGAAAATACTTACTTAGTGGGTTCATTGTCTGAGGTCACCTCAGTCAATTCCCCGCCTTGTGGTGGTGCAGCACGTGCTTCTTCTTTCTCCTTCCATCTCTTTTCTGTTTCTTCTGCTTCTCTCTTCTCTAGCTCCAGCTCTTCAACTTTGTTTTTCTTCTCCCACTTTTCTAGATGTGCTAGGATCTCTTCTTTTTCTACCTTGGCAATTTGGTCTATTCTTTCAGCTTCCGCTTCCCACTCACTCCAGCGTGGTGCTTGTGTGTTCTCTTCTTACTCGTTGTAGCAGTCTTCTTACTTCACAATATTGCCAGGAAATTCTTCCTAGCTACAGTGAGGCTGGACAGCCTGATGGCGGCCTTGGCGTCTTCTTCTGTCGCGTTGCTTCCTGATCTGTTCCTAGTTAACAAGTGTTCTAAATTGACAGCGTATCTTTCGAGTGGGCAAGTTGAAGTGAATCTGTCCGGACCCGATGTAGATGTTCGCTTTGGCGGTGTAGAGAAATGGTCTTCCCAGAAGGATCGGGGATTCGTCGTCTCCCTGCATATCAAGAACTAGAAAATCTGCAGGTATATATTGCCCTTGAATCCTTACCATGATATCCTTGACCACTCCTTCAGGGAACCTTAGTGATTGATTCGCCATCTGTAACTGAATAAATGTTGGGTATAAAGGTAAAACAAATAGATCATCATATACCAGTTTTGACATTACATTGCAGCCTGATCCGGTGTCGCAGATGGTGTTGGCGAAGGTGGTGTCTTTGATTGTGCAGTCAATGATTGGTATACCTGGATCACCTCTTTTTGTTGGAAATGGCTTGGGTAGCATATGATCATTTTACGTATTGAGAGCAGTGATTAGTTGAGTAGTTTCCTCAGGTGCGTGCTTGATCTCCCTCCATCTTCTATTGCTTCTATTGTTCTTTTTCTTCGGCACTAATTGCTGTAGTTGCTCTTCTTGTTGATGGAATTGCTTTGGGGCTGCAGGGGCTTTCAGAACGCGGTTCTTGAACGTGAATCTTTCTTTCTTCTCCTTAATGGATAGGACAATCTTGGCATACTCCGCATAGATGATGGCTTTGGTTGTGCACAAGAATGGTCTGCCCAAAATTATGGGTGCCTTCTCATCTACTCCTGTCTCCATGACCATGAAATCAACTGGAACATATGATTGTCCCACTCTGATGATAACTTCTTCTAGTACTCCCTCAGGGTAGCAAATAAACTAATCTGCAAGCTGCAAACGCATGTTTGTGTACAACAGGGGATCATTTAATATTTTCTCATAGATTACCTTGGGCATAATGTTGACACTAGCGCCGAAGTCGCAGATAGCCTCTGGAAAGTTGTGACATCCTATAGCGATAGGAATGACAGGCCTTCCAGGGTCTCCCATCTTCTTAGGTAGAGAATGGTCAATCCACTGTATGTCTGCAGGCTCAATATGATATTGGGTTGCATTGTGAATATCAACAAGGTTAACGGTTTCTAAATCTTCCGGCTGGCCTGGAATCTTACCTTTCTCAAATGGAGGAACAGCAGCAGCCAACAGAGTTAATTGTGATTCTAACATTTTATTAAAGTCTGTCTTTGATTCTTTATATAGCGTAAGCAAAGATGTCCAATCTAGTATTTATGTGTTCTAGTGCTTTATCATTAGAAGCTATCTTTCTAGTCATTTGATCTAACAATTTAGATTGGTTAGCAACTAAATCTCTTAAAGGTGGAAGATTGTAATTATTAAAATTATTACCTTGGTTGTTACCTTGGTAATTACCTTATCGAGGTTGTTGATTCCACCCTTGGTTTTGTTGAGGACGATAGTAGGTGTTGTTGTTGATGAAGTTCACATCCTCTTGCAGTGTAGGGCAGCTGATAGCCGAGTGCCCGTAGTCTCCACATTCTTCATATGTCATATGGGAATCATTGATGTGCATGACTTCCTTCTTCTCTATATCCAGCTTCTTCATAATGAGGTCTAGCTTGGCAAAGACCATGTCGGTTTCCTTGAGATGATGGATTCCTCCTCCTTTCTTGCTTGGGGCGAGTACGTTCTTCATTACGAATGAATTTGAGGCCATCTTCTCAACAAGTGCTTAAGCATCCGAGAGCTTAAGTGACAGGGAAAGCTCCCCCGCCGCAAAGATCAAAAGACTAACGGGTGCTAGAGACAAGCCCGTGGTAGAAAGTCTGCATTAATAGTCACTCCTATATCGCATAATGAGGACAGTCTTCTATGTAGTTCTAGAATCTATCCCATGCTTCAGTGAATGATTCGTCATGTTGTTGCAGGAAACTTGCAATTTTCCCACGCAGAGCGTTTGTCTTGGCGGTAGAAAAAAATTTTGCCAGAAAACCAGTTGAGCACAAGTCCCATATAGTGTTCTTGTCTTTGTTGGTGTAGAACCATTGCTTAGCTTTCCCCAATAATGAGAACGGGAAAAGACAGAGTAAAATAGCATCTCTTGGTACTCCTCTGATCGTGAAGGTGCTGCAGATTTCTAGAAAGAGTTGTAGGTGTGCACTTGCATCTTCATGAGCTTTTCCACAGAATTGGCTGGCTTGAACCATGGTGATGAGAGCAGGCTTGAGCTCAAATCTATTCTCCCCAAGGTTGACTCTTGGGTCCAAATCCGGATGTTTGCTGTTGTTGGAGCAGAGAACTCACGCAGTGTCTTCTCAGCCATGTCTTCAAACACAGGAGCTAGGTTTTCTCCTAATTGCTCTTCTGTTTGTTCTTCAAATTCTTCTTCCAGTGTTGTAGCTGGCTCCTCCGAAGAGCTAGCTTGAGCAGCAATGGGTGTTCTTGATGGTGACTCGAATTTGTCCCTTGCTTTTATAAACTTCTTCTTTCTAAGGAGTTTCTCTGGATCGTCAGTGAAGTTCTTTGAAAGAGAAAAACCATTCATTCATCACCCTGCATAAGATAAGCAAATGATAACAACGAAGGGTGTACCTGTCTGAGTTAGAGATCGATTGGTAATATGATTTTATCCATTTTGTATATATGTTATCAATATTTCCTATCTTTATTGTGCCTTCCCGGCAACGGCACCAAAAAATGCTTGTTGGCACTTCTAACGTCACTATGAATTAACGAGATTAGAAATGCATGGTATTAAATTAACTTGTCATTAGCAACTAGCCATTTATTTATCACTAGCATTCCTAAGCATGAATTAAGTTGTCATCCCTAACTATAATGCTAAGGAACAAATATAGATTTACATGTATTATTCAATATGACTAGGTAGAGATATGAATATAAACTAAAATAGATTCTCGCAAGTTTTACGATAATTATACCATTGTAGCATTTTACCTAGGGAGTTCTTCCGGATTGTCGATTTATATTTATACCACTGGAAAGCTTGTTATAAACTCTATCTATTATATTGATAAGAAAATATATATAATGAATAAGTGATATTACCAATGTCATCTACTCTACTCATAACAAAAGGCAGGTCACAAGATAAATATAGATAAATACGGGTGATAGCACAATCAAGTATCATAATTATAGACAATCATTAGAGCATTTTCTAGTCATAATCATAGTTAGCCAATGGATAAACTATGGAGATAACTGCCTAAGGTAATTCTATAACTACATCAATGAATAACTCTAATTAGTGCAATCACATCTAGTAATCATCGCTAAGTCAATCCTACATCATGATCACATGTAAGGGGGCATCAACTAGGAAGGATGTGAAAAATAGTCATTATCCAACTTCACGACCGTGCTCTGCTGTCCTACATACGGAGGGTGGACTACAGAGGAACCAACGTAGCTGTCACCTACGTGGACTACCACACGTCCCGGCATGTCAGGGTGCACTCGCAGACAAACAAGATATCTAGACACCACGCCTACATATTGTCCATCATCTACCCATTGTACACTTGGATAAATGCTATACGAGCAATTACATGAATTCAATAAGATCAAACTAACTAAACTAGACATATAATCAAAGTAGACAATGACTATTGCAATTAAGAACATATGAACTATTAAGAATAATGTCTCCCTAATCTGAATAATGAACACAATAAGAAAGAAAGAACTAGAACTATACCAAACTCCTCAAGGCTCAGCATGCACGCCGCCGGGCTCTAAATCCTGATGAAGAACTAGATCTCCTCTACTTCTAATCTAACTAACTAGAACTATGAACTAGAAGTCTCTTGATGAACTTAAAGGCTTCTTGATGCTTGATGGCTTGAGGCCTTGATGAATAACGAATTGGCTCTCTCCAGGGGGGTCTACCCATATATTTATAGTCCGGTGGGATGAACGTGCGCCGCAGGATCAAACCGACTTAACCAAGGGCCGAGATGCATCAGGAGAGGCGGTGGAGGAAGCTTCCAGAAGAAGGAGGGCCGAAACCCTAGGGGGGCGCCGCCCGGCCCTATGGTGGGGCCGGTCGGCCCCACCTGGCCGCCTCTACCGGTCCCGCTGCTTCGGGTGTCTTCTAGATCCTTCCCACGTCCCAATGTTGATCTTTCCCGTGGCGGATAAGTTTCGTGAGTAATATGCACTTTAATCCCTCTTTTCAGCTTTTCTGGAAAAATCCCTAGAAAATATAGAATATGCAAAACTCGTGGAAATTGTCAGTTAAAACCCTAGACTAGTGTGTATTATTCGTATCCTCTTGTGTCTAAAGTTCTAATGAATGTTGACGTTATCCACCGTCAACAACTCCCCCAAGCTTACCTTTTGCCAGTCCCTTGGCAAACAAACTAAGCCTAATTTTTATTATATTTGGATCAGGAGTTGCTACAATATTGTTATACTTTCCAAGTACACATGCCTTTAAATAAAAATTTTCCTCCGGATTAAACAGTACCTTCAAACTTACCCATTTTACCTTTAATTATAGGGCTTTACAGTTTTTGTATAAGTCTTGAGTAATCAAAAGATAGAACAATCAAGTCAAGCGCCATGTCTCGAACTCTTCGCAGTGCTAACATTTCGGAGTTTTTTATAGGTTTTCAAAATAAAACTCAGAGTTTTATTGTATGACACCCTCAAGTCTCTCAATGTATGTGGTATTTATGGTTCTCGCTTAAGGCATATATAATGTTATGCCTCCTACAGCTAAGGATATATATGGTAGATCTGATAGGATCAGCAATAACAAGATTAGGCATACTTGCAATGCATATGTTGTAAAGTCAACTAATGGATCCACAGAGAATCGAGGCATACAATAAAACTAAGATGTGCATGTGTATGGAATATGGTGGATATGTGTATATATAGTATTTGTGGCCAATTCTAATTCTACTTTGCTCTTTGGAAATAACTCTCTTGAAACTTTTCTCGGTAAAAATATGGGCCGTCTTTTATTATTTTAAATCAGAGAGGCGGACATCTTTTTACCCGTTGCTTTAATTGCTAGGACATTTGTCCATTTTACTCCCTTCTCTTTTTTTTTTCTTTTTTTTATTAAATTTTGCACAGCCACATGCATCCCTTGAATACAATAACCAATTAGAGAGATACAGTAAGGACTTAGAGCATTAAAGACATGAGTTTTCCTATGGGGTGTATATTTTTGGTGTTCTCTCCCAGTGTAGGAGAGAAATATTTTTATGATGAACATGGATGGAAAATATGTGAATGATTGCGCTTACTCCCAGGGTAGGAATAATGCATATGTAGACTGAAGTGTGTAAGTGATCTTGGTTTTTAAAAAGCATGACAAGACTCTCATAAGGCATTCAACACAAAGTTGATGAACTCAATGCAAAGCGAGCAGCTTAAATGTGAAAAAGTTTCCTATCTTCTAAAGATATTATTTCGGCTTTGGTAGAAATTCATATTTTATCATACAAGAGCTCATCATATAGATTTTAAATTTTTTAAAATAAACCTCCAGACCTTAGCAATGCTAGAAATAAGATAAATAGCCGCTCATCCTTCATGAATCATATCGATCAACTACCTAGACTCAAATGCAAACTTATGCCTCCACAATTCAGGTTCGGAGTAAATTCTCCAATTAAAACAAAGCAGTGTTTAAAACTTGGGAAGATTTAAGTTTGGCAATTAGATACTTGACTAGCATGACAACAGAGCAACTATTCATCATCTCCAAAATAAATTTAATGTTCATCAAGTTTTTAATTGGCTCTAGCCTAGACTGCTTTTAAATATACTCTAATATATATAACTAAATATTTATTTGGTTATGAATAATTATGTATCTTTTTATCGTTTTGAATTAATAATCTAACAAAAGACTCTAAGACTTTCGTGGACCTTCATGTGCCCACATATTTTTTTGATATTTTATGACTATATAAAGTAAACTTAATAATCGCCTAGGTGTAGTCACCTGATAACTAGGGGATGCTCCTCCCCCAAACTAGATGTTTGTAATACTTGGTGTAGATGTTCTTTGGGGCGAGCTAGCCGGTAGCGTGCACCTTGTTGTTGCCACTAATACACTCTCTCCTTGTCATAATATTGTTCCTGCATAAATATATTCCAAATAGAGAAACCAAAACTCGAGGCTCGAATAACGGGTTAGCGATCAGCTAAGAAGTAATTGATTATCTTCATGAGCAGATTTATATTGCCAGATTTTAGCAGGATTTCATATTTTTCTCTTATTTTTGAATTTTCTATTTATGATGCAGGAATTAAATATGAATGTTATTTTTATTATTTTTATTTTTATGCCACCACAATAAATATTCCTACGCGGGTCCCATAAGTTTAATTACATGGGGCTTATGTATGTATGATGCCATAGATGATGCAAGAAATATTTTTATTGTTTTTTCTATTTTAATATGCAAACATAATTATGCTACTATATATTAAAGTAAACTTACTAGTGAACTTAAGTAGATAATTACCATTCTAACCTTATGGCTAGGGTACGAAATTTAAAGTCCACCGACAAGACTTAGATAGAGGAGAATACTTACTCAGTGGATTCATTGTCTGAGGTCACCTCAGTCAATTCCCCGCCTTGTGGTGGTGCAGCACGTGCTTCTTCTTTCTCCTTCCATCTCTTTTCTGTTTCTTCTGCTTCTCTCTTCTCTAGCTCTAGCTCTTCAGCTTTGTTTTCCTTCTCCCACTTTTCTAGATGTGCTAGGATCTCTTCTTTTTCTGCCTTGGCGATTTGGTCCATTCTTTTAGCTTCCGCTTCCCATTCACTCCAGCGTGGTGCTTGTGTGTTCTCTTCTTGCTCCTTGTAGCAGTCTTCATACTTCACAATCTTGCTAGGAAATTCTTCCCAGCTACAGTGAGGCTGGACAGCCTGACGGCGGCCTTAGCGTTTTCTCCTGTCGCGTTGCTTCCTGATCTGTTCCTGGTTAACAAGTGTTCTAAATTGACAGCGTACCTTTGCAGTGGGCAAGTTGAAGTGAATCTGTCCGGACCCGATGTAGATGTTCGCATTGGCGGTGTAGAGAAATGGTCTTCCCAGAAGGATTAGGGATTCGTCGTCTCCCTGCATATCAAGAGCTAGAAAATCTGTAGGTATATATTGCTCTTGAATTCTTACCATGATATCCTTGACCACTCCTTCAGAGAACCTTAATGATTGATCCACCATCTGCAACTGAATAAATGTTAGGTATAAAGGTAAATCAAATAGATCATCATATACCTGTTTTGACATTACATTGCAGCCTGATCCGGTGTCGCAGATGGTGTTGGCGAAGGTGGTGTCTTTGATTGTGCATTCAATGATTGGTATACCTGGATCACCTCTCTTTGTTGGAAATGGCTTGGGTAGCATATGATCATTTTCTGTATTGAGAGCAGTGATTAGTTGAGTAGTTTCCTCAGGTGCGTGCTTGATCTCCCTCCATCTTCTATTGCTTCTATTGTTCTTTTTCTTCGGCACTGATTGCTGTAGTTGCTCTTCTTATTGATGGAATTGCTTCGGGGCTGCAGGGGCTTTCAGGACGCGGTTGTTGAACGTGAATCTTTCTTTCTTCTCCTTAATGGATAGGACAATCCTGGCATACTCCGCATAGATGATGGCTTTGGTTGTGCACAAGAATGGTCTGCCCAAAATTATGGGTGCCTTCTCATCTACTCCTGTCTCCATGACCACGAAATCAACTGGAACATATGATTGTCCCACTCTGATGATAACTTCTTCTAGTACTCCCTCAGGGTAGCAAATGGACTGATCTGCAAGCTGCAAACGCATATTTGTGTACAACAAGGGATCATTTAATATTTTCTCATAGATTATCTTGGGCATAATGTTGACACTAGCGCCGAAGTCGCAGATAGCCTCTGGAAAGTTGTGACATCCTATAGCGATAGGAATGACAGGACTTCCAGGCTCTCCCATCTTCTCAGGTAGAGAATGGTTAATCCACTTTGTATGTCTGCAGGCTCAATATGATATTGGGTTGCATTGTGAATATCAACAAGGTTAGCGGTTTCTAAATCTTCCGGCTGGCCTGGAATCTTACCTTTCTCAAATGGAGGAACAGCAGCAGCCAATTGAGTTAATTGTGATTCTAATATTTTATTAAAGCTGTGCTGATTCTTTATAGAGAAGCAAAGGTGTCCAATCTAGTATTTATGTTTTCTAGTGCTTTATCATTAGAAGCTATCTTTCTAGTCATTTGATCTAACAATTTAGATTGGTTAGCAACTAAATCTCTTAAAGGTGGAAGATTGTAATTATTAAAATTATTACCTTGGTTGTTACCTTGGTAATTATCTTATCGAGGTTGCTGATTCCATCTTTGGTTTTGTTGAGGACGATAGTAGGTGTTGTTGTTGGTGAAGTTCACATCCTCTTGCAGTGTAGGGCAGCTGATAGCCGAGTGCCCGTAGTCTCCACATTCTTCACATGTCATAAGGGAATCATTGATGTGCATGACTCTCTTCTTCTCTATATCGAGCTTCTTTATAATGAGGTCTAGCTTGGCAGTGACCATGTCAGTTTCCCTGAGATGATGGATTCCTCCTCCTTTCTTGCGGGGCTGAGTACGTTCTTCATTACAGCCTGAATTTGAGGCCATCTTCTCAACAAGTGCTTTAGCATCTGAGAGCTTAAGTGACAGAAAAGCTTCTCCCGCTGCAGCATCAATAGACTCACGGATGCTAGAGACAAGCCCGTTGTAGAAAGTCTACATCAATAGCCACTCCTCTATCCCATGATGATGACAGTCTTCTATGTAGTTCTAGAATCTATCCCATGCTTCAGTGAATGATTCGTCATGTTGTTGTTGGAAACTTGCAATTTTCCCACGCAGAGCGTTTGTCTTGGCGGTAGGAAAGAATTTTGCTAGAAAAGCAGTTGAGCACAGGTCCCATGTAGTATTCTTGTCTTTGTTGGTGTAGAACCATTGCTTAGCTTTCCCCAATAATGAGAACGGGAAAAGACAGAGTAAAATAGCATCTCTTGGTACTCCTCTGATCGCGAAGGTGCTGCAGATTTTTAGAAAGTGTTGTAGGTGTGCACTTGCATCTTCATGAGCTTTTCCATAAAATTGGCTGGCTTCAACCATGGTGATGAGAGCAGGCTTGAGCTCAAATCCATTCTCCCCAGTGTTGACTGCTGGTCCAGTCCGGATGTTTGCTGTTGTTGGAGCAGAGAACTCACGCAGTGTCTTCTCAGCCATGTCTTCAAACATAGGAGCTAGGTTTTCTCCTAATTACTCTTCTGTTTGTTCTTTAAATTCTTCTTCCAGTGTTGGAGCTGGCTCCTCCGAAGACCTAGCTTGAGCAGCAATGGGTGTTCTTGATGGTGACTCGAATTTGTCCCTTACTTCTACAAACTTCTTCTTTCTAAGGAGTTTCTCTGGATCGTTAGTGAAGTTCTTTGGAAGAGAAAAACCATTCATTCATCACCCTGCATAAGATAAGCAAATGATAACAACGAAGGATGTACCTGTCTGAGTTAGAGATCGATTGGTAATATGACTTTATCCATTTTGTATATATGTTATCAATATTTCCTATGTTTATTGTGCCTTCCCCGGCAACGGCGCCAAAAATGCTTGTTGGCACTTCTAACGTCGCTATGAATTAACGAGATTAGAAATGAATGGTATTAAATTAACTTGTCATTAGCAACTAGCCACTTATTTATCACTAGCATTCCTAAGCATGAATTAAGTTGTCATTCCTAACTATAATGCTAAGGAACAAATATAGATTTACATGTATTATTCAATATGACTAGGCAGAGATATGAATATGAACTAAAATAGATTCTCGTAAGTTTTACGGATAATTATACCATTGTAGCATTTTAACAAGGGAGTTATTCTAGGTTGTTGATTTATATTTATACCACTGGGAAAGCTTGTTATAAACTCTATCTATTATATTGATAAGAAAATATATACAATGAATAAGTGATATTACCAATGTCATCTACTCTACTCATAACAAAGGCAGAGGTCACGAGATAAATATAGATAAATACGGATGATAGCATAATCAAGTATCATAATTATAGATAATCATCAGAGCATTTTCTAGTCATAATCATAGTTAGCCAATGGATAAACTAAGGAGATAACTGCCTAAGGTAATTCTATAACTACATCAATGAATAACTCTAATTAGTGCAATTACATCTAGTAATCATCGCTAATTCAACCCTATATCATGATCACATGTAAGGGGGCATCAACTAGGAAGGATGTGAAATAGAGTCATTATCCAACTTCGCGACCGTACCCTGCTGTCCTACATACGGAGGGTGGACTATAGATGAACCAACGTAGCTGTCACCTACGCGGACTACCACATGTCCCGGCATGTCAGGGTGCACTCGCAGACAAACAAGATATCTAGACACCACGCCTACATATTGTCCATCATCTACCCATTGTACACTTGGATAAACGCTATACGAGCAATTACATGAATTCAATAAGATCGAACTAAATAAACTAGACATATAATCAAAGTAGACAATGACTATTGCAATTAAAAACATATGAACTATTAAGAATAATGTCTCCCTAATATGAATAATGAATACAATAAGAAAGAAAGAACTAGAACTATACCGAACTCCTCAAGCTCTAGACAGGGCGGGGAGCTCCAGATCCCGATGAAGAACTAGATCTCCTCTACTTCTAATCTAACTAACTAGAACTATGAACTAGAAGGCTCTTGATGAACTTGAAGGCTTCTTGATGCTTGATGGCTTGAGGCCTTGATGAATAATGAATTGGCTCTCTCCAGGGGGATCTACCCATATATTTATAGTCCTAATGGGATGAACGTGCGCCGCAGATCAAACCGACTTAACCAAGGGCCAAGATGCATCGGGAGAGGCGATGGAGGAAGCTTCCGGAAGGAGGAGGGCCGAAACCCTAGGGGCCCGCCCGGCCCTATGGTGGGGCCGGCCCGCCCACCTGGCCGCCTCTGCCGGTCTCGCTGCTTCGGGTGTCTTCTAGATCCTTCCCACGTCCCAATGTTGATCTTTCCCGTGGTGGATAAGTTTCGTGATTAATATGCACTGTAATCCCTCTTTTCAGCTTTCCTGAAAAAATCCCTGGAAAATATAGAATATGCAAAACTCGTGGAAATTGTCAGTTAAAACCCTAGACTAGTGTGTATTCGTGTATCCTCTTGTGTCTAAAGTTCTAATGAATGTTGACGTTATCCACCGTCAACAATCGCTCTATTTATTAAACATTCTTTTGGCCGGATTAGATCATCAATCACTAACTAATTGGCCTAATCTATGACTATGATTAAATATGTGTTACAACAACCTATTCTTAGTGGTAAAATTGGAAAGTGGGCTTATGCACTAGTAGAATATGACACATGAATCGTTGCTTTCATTGCGAGGTAAAGTTGTGGCTGATTTTATTGTTAATTATAGGATAAAGGATGATGAGTATATTAGCCTTGTTATTGTATGCCCATGAAAGCTATATTTTGATGAATCGGTTTGTAGATATGGACAAGGCACCGCGCCGGTGATGTTTTGATTTTCCAATGAAAGTAGATTATGAAACATCAGTTCACTTAGAATATTCTTGCACTAGTAACCAAGCCGAATATGAAGCTTTATTATTCAGCTTGCTAGGTTTAGTTGATATGGGTATCAGGGACATAGATGCTTTTGGAGACTTTTTTTTTTGGTAGTTCAGCGGATTAATGGTGAGTTTCAATGTTTTGATGGGTTACTTGGACCAATGTTTAGATATGATTAAGTCTCTAAGATACTTCTACTATCATATATATATATAACTAGAGTTGAAAATTCTAGAGCTAACTGTTTAGCCCAACAAGCATCTAGTTATCAGGATAAAAGTGGGAATTTTTTAATAATGGGAAAGCCAATGCTAACCATACATTATCAAAAGTAAGACCGATCTGCAGGTTGCTAGTTCGGTTATAGGCAAAATTAAAAGCTCAGGGGCTGAGCAAGTTAGTGTTTCTGGTGTACAGAGTGCATCATGTTCTAGTTTAGTCCAGCAACAACCAGTACAAGGCCAAGAAGATTCGGTACAAGGTTCACAAATAACCGAATCTCTAAATAAGTTAGAACCTGGTGGTTGGAGAAGCCCTATAGTTAATTATTTAAAGGATCCAAGTCAACCAAGGCATAGGAAAATTCAGCATCAGACTTCAAATTCGAATACTATAAGGCGTGAGAAGCGTGTCAAATTTAGAGACATGTCTCACCAATTTCGTGGGTTTGCTGAATCTTTTAGGATTAAGGTGTCAGATTCGTCGCCTTAATTATTATGCTGAAGTTAATGGATAGGCCGAATCTAGCAATAGAACTTTGATTCAGCTTATAAGGAAAAGATCGAGGAGCATCTGAGAAGGTGTCATGAGGTGCTTTTAGAAGCTTTGTGGGCTCATCAGATATCTAAACATGGAGCAAAAATTAAAGTGACACAGCATATATATGAGAGGAGAGATTGCTTGAAACTCTCAATGGAAAATGTTTGATGTACTATTTCAATGTGTGGCAAGAAGTCTGATAGTAATATGGCCGATAATGTTGTTTAAATATCGTCCTGAGTAAAATATTTAGCTGATATATTCTGGAGACATTGCCTAAGCAATGGTGTGGCCAGTGAAGTGATCGACGTTGTCGGAAGGTAATGTTGATTGTTATTATTTTCGGTAAATTCTATTGTACCGAAAACAGGGGGGCATGTGTTGATAGTAGATAAGTAGAATTTGGCTCTTTGATTTATGATGATCAGCCAAATTATTTATGTTATTAGTCTAAATAAGTTGACACGTTGCTAAGTTGTAACAGGACCAAGGACGTTCCATGCTGGAGTTCACGTGTGGAGAAAACAAGGAAGGAAGGAAGGACTTCATAGGCGTGGCTCAGAAAGATTTTGCATTTGTTAATTATTTGGCTGAGTTAACAATATATCAGATTTGTTGGCCGAATCAGTTAGGTACGTACTTGTATAGGATTCCCAGGTTCAACCATGCAGAGCTAAATGAAGATTATGAAGGTGTATATATGCACTAGTAGTATACGTACGTATTTGTTAGAGGCATGTAACTCCACGGCAAAGTCCAGCTGCCTATTTAAAGGCCAAGGCCGATTGGAAAACTATCCCTAGCCAATCCACATAATACATCTACTATTTTTATCCTTATTTTGCTTTCTTTTACCTTAGGACAGTAGTACATACCACACTCTAATCTCCATTAGGGATTGGTAATCTTTGCCGTTTTGCGTTGAAAAACGGTCAGATCTCCTCCACGAAAGCGAGGAACCCCTTTGCTAGTTTGTCCTGGAAACTAGTCGCTCGTCGTCGCGAAAGACGATAGTTATCGTATTGGTGCGCGGATCAATTTCGTGTGTCAACAGCCGGAATGCGAGAGTTGTTCCCTGGAAGGCGCTTTCGCCAACCGCTGTCCGAGTCCGAGATCGCGGCTTAGGACATGGTGCGCTTGTTGTCTATTGTCGCCTCTGTGTGGATTCATGGAAAGACACAACATGCTTGTATGGATTGTGCGTCGCCTCAACATGAGAGCCCGCCGGGTAGTGTAGTTCGTGAGTTCTTGTCGGTCTCACAGGGACAAATGTCGCAGTTTCCCTGTACGAATGGTAGTTGCCTGTGTTGCTTCTCACAAACAGGGGCAACGACGGTTAGTCACGGCTGTATCAAACTCTCTTCTCCTTAATGAAACATGGGTACATATGCTCGGGGTTCCTGACCAAGGTTCAGGACCTCCCCAATTGCCGCCAGTGGCAAGCCCTTCTCCACCCCCAATCCACATGACCCCGTCAAGACCCTCAAAAATGAAACCGCGAGTCATCTCTTCTCTCTGACTCTCCCCTAGTCTAATGTTAATAGCAGAGACCATTGGCACCATTTCACATACGTCTGGATCAGTGGACATTCAAGTACCTGATGAGGTAAAAAAATAATTAACAAAGTTACATAATATATATATATGTACATGATATATGATATTTTGTTTATTTCTAGTATACCTGTAATTGAAAATCTATATGTACAGGAGATACTTCATAGAGCTGGACAAAATTGCATCACTCCTGAAGTTGGAATGACATTTGAATCAAAGAAAAAGGCTTATGAAATGTACAACACCTATGCCGGCAAGGTTGGGTTCAGTGTTAGGAAGAGCAAGATGAAGCGCCGCACAGATGGTAGTATATGTCAGAAACACTTAGTTTGCAGTGGCCAAGGATATCGAAAAAATGAATCATCAGAAACGGACAATACAAGGACAAGTTGTGAAGCTTGTATTCAGAGTAAAGATGGGATTTGGACTGTGCAAAAGGTTATATAACAGCACAATCATTATCTTGCTAGTCCTAATAAGGCACACAAGTTGAGGTCCCAACGATAAGTTATAGAGGCTGACAGGAAATTAATTGGGCAGATACGGGAAGCTGGAATGAAGCCAGCCTAAGTTTATGAGTTCATGAAAAAAATTTATGGAGGGGAAGAGAACATACCATTTTCTAAGATGGATTGCAATAATGAGATTGGCCGCGAGCACAGACAATACTTAGAAGCCAATGATGCACAAACATTATCTGAATATCTGAGAAATAAACAATTACAGGATCCTATGTTTTTTTATGCATTTCAGGTAGACAAGGAAGATGGTCGTATAGCAAATTTCTTTTGAGCAGATGGTCAGTCTATGTAATTTTGTTCTTCTGCTGCTTGAAAGTCTCTTTTGCTCTCAATAGGAGCCTTACACACTTTGTGTTAGAAGATTTGGGCTTGGCCCAAATAATAATTCCAAATAAATCCCAAAGGCCCACTCACACATGCATGGTATGGTGGGGGACTTTAGTCCCACATTGCTAGTTCAAGGGGAGTGAGGCCAACTTAAATAGGTGAGCTACCTCCACATATTTGAAGCTAGTGAGAGAGGAAAAGGAAGGCCCACACGCTCGCTGCCTCGCCTCGCCTCGCCGGGGCCTCGCCGGGCGGGGCGGGCGGGCGGGGCGAAGGGCGCGGGCGCACGACATGCGCGTGAATGGTCCGGCTCGCCTTGCGGGTGCGCGGCTACCTTTTGCCACTGAATTTTTTTGCATGCATGGAGAAAATTGCGCTGCCTTATTTTTTTGGCAAGCAATTATTCTCGCATTAATGGTGATTGCTCTAATTGACCGATTAGTTGATTAATAGAAGGACAATCACGTCGGTCTTTGATTGTGCGGCTAATTACTTACCTTATTAGCTGCAACGCGTGTATATAATCGGGGCGAGACGTCGTCCTCATACGAAGAATTCATCTCTTCCCGTGCCACTTGTCTTTGTCTGCCGCCGTTCTTCCCCATCCCGCCGTCGACGTGCCATCGCCGCCGGAGAGCGAGTTTCGAAGCCTACGTCCCCTCGTGTCCCCGCACGGGGTAGGGGCCGTATAAGGTTTTTTGGAAGCGCCGTCGCGACGCCGCTGGACGTCTACTTCCCTTCCGCCGCCGATTTGATCTCCATCGCCGGTTCGCTTCATCGTCTTCGACAATCCCACTTTGTAAGGATGACTACTTTCTCCCCGTTCTTCGTTCTTGTATTCCTTACATTTACTAGCACTAGGCGATATGATTTTGTCTCGAATCGTAGTGCTAGTGATCAATCGTTTTCTCATGAAACATGCTGTTGTTATTTTCCTAATTGTCGGAATTAATTTATGTATCACTAAATTGTTGTTATTTCCAACAATCCAAAAACCTTAAAGGCATTTAGTGATGGCTGGATTTTCGATGCGATGAAATCGAAAAAGTTCACCGGGTGTGAACTTTAAGAGATGGCGCGACGAGAGCGCAGCTTATGGCTCTCTCGCTATGGGTGTGTTTTTGGGTCGTGAGTAATCCTCCCGCACTACCTCTCGGATCCGAGAAAGAGGTGCAGGAGTTTACCGTGGCTACGACGATTTTTTCGCCGGATGCGTTCTTAGCGTTACGTCTCGACCACCGGTGATGATGTTTACATGAACATCAAAAGTGCTGCTGAACTATGGGAGGCGCTTGAACATAAGTTCTCGGCCTCGGATGCTTTGGCGCGAAGCTGTATGTGATGGAGCAAGTACCACGACTTCAAAATGGTTGATAACCGCTCGGTCGTGGAACGTGGCTCATGAGTTCCAACTCATTGTGAGAGAACTCGAACAGCTTGGACATAATTTGCCCGATAAGTTTGTGGCGGGAGGCATTATTGCCAAGTTACCTTCATCATGGAGGAACTTTGCCCACAGCTCAAAACATAAAGACGTAAAATCTCCGTTGAAGATTTGTTGGCTGGTCTTGATGTTGAAGAGAAAGCTTCGGGCAAAGGATGCTCCACCTAGAGCACCCCGAAGGGCGCCCCAATACCAATGTGATGCAAAGATGTTTGGAAAGAACAAGCACAAGGCTAATCGGACTACTCAATTCAAGAAGAAGAAGATGAACATGGACGAGGTGGTTTGCTTCGTTTGCGGTGAAAATGGACACTTCGCCAAGAAGTGCAAGAACCGCAAGGGCAAGAAGAATCGGCCGAGGCGTAAGTCCGCCAACGTGACTATTGGCGATCCTAGCGGATCCGGGTATGGTAATTTACCAAGTGTTTTTTCCGTATGTCAATCTAATGATTGGTGGATAGATACAAAAGCCAATATTCATGTTTGTACCGATATCTCTATGTTTTCATCTTACCGGGGCGCACGAGGTTCAACCGTCATGATGGGAAACGGCTCGCATGCTACCGTTCTTGGTGTTGGTTCTGGCCGATCCAAGTTCACTTCGGGAAAGATCGTGCGGCTCAAGAACATGCAGCATGCCCCCCTCAATAAAGAAGAACCTCGTTAGTGGATCCCTCTTATGTCGAGATGGATTCAAGCCGGTGTTTTGAGTCGAATAAAGTAGTCATTTCGAGGTACGGCCAATTCATTGGCAAAGGCTACGATAGCGGAGGCTTGTTCCGCTTTTCAATTTCCGATTTCTGTAATAAAGTTGTGAACCATATGTGTGATCCAAACAATTACGTGGGCTGATATATGGCATTCTCGTTTGTGTCACATTAATTTTGGTTGTATGTCACGACTATCCAAAGATGAGTTTAATTCCAAATTTTTCTCTTGTCAAAGGTTCTAAATGTCAAGCGTGTGTGCAAGCAAAAGCGCCTCGTAAGCCTCACAAGGCAAGAGACGAGAGGCATACGACATTATTAGAACTCATACATTCTGATATTTGTGAGATGAATGGTGTGTTGACAAAAGGAGGAAAAAGATATTTTATGACTTTAATTGATGATGCTACAAAATATTGTTATGTGTTTCTTCCAAAAACGAAAGATGAGGCGTTAGAGTGTTTTAAGACTTATAAAGCTGAGGTAGAGAATCAATTGGAAAAGAAAATAAAACGTGTTAGGTCTGATCGCGGTGGAGAGTATTTTTCCAATGAGTTTGATCTTTTACGCTTTCGGAGAATGGAATAATTCATGAGCGAACAGCACCATACTCACCTCAATCCAATGGAGTTGCCGAAAAGAAAGAATCGGACGTTAATGGACTTGGTGAATGCCATGTTAGGAACGTCCGGTATGGCAAAGGCATGGTGGGGGGAAGTCTGTTTTTGATTGCGTGTCACGCTCTGAATATAGAGTTCACACTAAAAATAGTGATGTGACTCCGTATGAAGGATGGAAAGGAAGAAAACCATCACTCCATTATTTGCGCACGTGGGGCTGTTTTGGCCATGGTTAGCGTACCAATTAACAAGAAGCGCAAGCTCGGACCGAAAACAAATTGATTGTATTCTCGTTAGGATATGCGCACCACAAAGACGGCTTATAAGTTCTTTAATAAAATCGAAAACGCCTGATATTTTGGTTGATTCACTTTTTGGAGTCACGGGATGTTACTTTCTTTGAGAATATATTCCCGATGAAAGACACTTATTCTTTGCCTAGTTCGTCAAGTGAATTTATTCCCCGAACCTACGCCTATAATTGAGCCAATAATAAACTCACATGGTAATGAAGAGGATGACAAGTGTTGTAGCTCCTAGAAGGAGTAAGAGACAAAGGATTGCAAAATCTTTTGGTGAAGACTTCACTGTGTACCTCATAGATGACACTCCTACTACCATTGCAGAAGCATATGCGCATCACCCGATGCGGAATATTGGAAGGATGCAGTCCGTAGTGAGATGGACTCCATCACCGCAAATGGTACATGGGAAGTAAGGCATGACCGATGGGTTGCAAGCCGCTTGGCTGCAAATGGGTATTTAAGAAGAAGCTTAGGCCCGATGGTACGATTGAAAAGTACAAGGCAAGGCTTGTTGCGAAAGGTTCTACACAAAAGGAAGGCGAGGATTTCTTTGATACCTACTCACCGGTTGTCGAATGACTACAATCCGAGTGCTATTATCCTTAGTCGCTTCCCATGGTCTTCTTGTCCACCGGATGGATGTGAAGACGGCTTTCCTTAATGGAGAGTTAGAGGAAGAAATTTATATGGATCAGCCGGATGGATTTATAGCGTAAGGACAAGAGGGCAAAGTATGCGGGTTACTTAAATCCTTATGCGGTTTAAAACAAGCACCCAAGCGGTGGGCATGAGAAGTTCGATAAGACTTTAACATCTGGCTGGGTTCACGGTGAATGAAGTCGACACTTGTGTGTACTATCGCTATGGTGGGGGTAAAGGAGTAATCCTATGCTTGTATGTTGACGACATACTGATTTTTGGGACCAAGATCGATGAGATAAATGATGTAAAATCATTCTTATCCCAAAATTTTGACATGAAAGATTTGGGTGAAGCTGATGTGATCCTTAATATTAAATTGAGAAAGGGTGAGAATGGGATTACTCTTTTTACAGTCCCATTATGTGGAGAAGGTATTGAGTCGCTTTGGCTATACGGATAGCAAGCCTTCTCCAACACCCTATGATCCTAGTTTGATACTTCGAAAGAACAAGAGGCTAGGAAAGGATCATCTGAGATACTCCCAAATTATCGGATCTCTAATGTATCTAGCTAAGCGCAACTCGTCCCCGATATCTCATTTGTTGTAAGCAAGTTGAGTAGATTCTCCTCTAATCCAGGAGATGATCATTGGCGTGGGATTGATCGAGTAATGCGCTACCTGAAGGGTACAACAAGTTATGGAATTCACTATTCAGGGTACCCAGGTGTACTTGAGGGATATAGTGATTCAAATTGGATTTCAGATTCTATTTGAGTTTGAAGGCCACCAGTGGCTATATATTTACATTGGGTGGTGGTGCTGTTTCATGGAGATCTAGTAAACAGACAATACTTACAAAATCTACCATGGAGGCAGAGCTCGCAGCTTTGGATACAGCTTCTACAGAAGCTGAATGGTTAAGAGAACTATTGATGGACTTACCTGGTTTGAAAAACCAATCCCTGCTATTCTTATAAATTGTGATAATCAAACAGGTTATTACGAAAGTGAAGAATAGTCGGGGACAATATGAAGTCCAACAAACATGTGAAGCGTAGGCTTAAGTCTGTCGGAAATTGAGAAGCTCCTGAGTTATAGGCGTGGGAGTATATAAACACGACTAAGAACCTTGGCGGATCCCTTTACTAAGGGATTATCACGTCTTGTGATTGACAATGCATCGAAGGAGATGGGGTTGAGACCCATGTGAGTAAACCTCGGTAGTAACCCAACCTATGTGATCGGAGATCCCGTGAATTAGGACACAGGGAAGAACAAGGCGTCGGTTAGCGGGAGAGTACAATTCAAGTTACTCCCACTCCGTTGGAGATGCAAAAGTACTCTCATTTACGTAAGGTAGGCTGACTTAGTCTTAATGTGTTCTAAGGCTTTATAGCAAGATACTGTCCTACAGGGTATTTTTGTAAGAACACACCTATGTGAGCCCAACTGTTAGTCGCAGTTTATAAGAATTGGGAATTCTTTAAGAAGCTCATGAAGTGAGATAGGAGTATGACTTATACGCTCCACTTCATGGGTAGGCAAATGACAGCCTAGTATCAGTCAAGACTTCAAGAGAAGCTTGTTCACACCAAACTGTCAATTCAAGGCTTAGTCCATTGTGCAGTTGTGGATGAGTCTATCTTGTTGCTCTAGGTGGATGTTCAACCTTAATCGGTCTCCACTGAATAGCTGGTATATTAACAAGTACTTTGGTACAGGGAAGAATGATGCGTGCCTCTGGGATCCGGTGGGGGATTGTTAGAAGATTTGGGCTTGGCCCAAATAATAATTCCAAATAAATCCCAAAGGCCCACTCACACATGCATGGTATGGTGGGGGGACTTTAGTCCCACATTGCTAGTTCAAGGGGGAGTGAGGCCAACTTAAATAGGTGAGCTACCTCCACTTATTTGACGCTAGTGAGAGAGGAAAAGGAAGGCCCACACGCGCTGGCTCGCTCGCCTCGCCTCGCCTCGCCGGGCGGGGCGGGCGGGCGGGGCGGGCGGGCGCACGACATCTTGGCGTGAATGGTCCGGCTCGCCTTGCGGGTGCGCGGCTACCTTTTGCCACTCGAATTTTTGCATGCATGGAGAAAATTGCGCTGCCTTATTTTTGGCAAGCAATTATTCTCGCATTAATGGTGATTGCTCTAATTGACCGATTAGTTGATTAATAGAAGGACAATCACGTCGGTCTTTGATTGTGCGGCTAATTACTTACCTTATTAGCTGCAACGCGTGTATATAATCGGGGCGAGGCGTCGTCCTCATACGAGAATTCATCTCTTCCCGTGCCACTTGTCTTTGTCTTTGCCGCCGTTCTTCCCCATCCCGCCGTCGACGTGCCATCGCCGCCGGGAGAGCAGGCTCCGAAGCCTACGTCCCCTCGTGTCCCTGCACGGGGTAGGGGCCGTATAAGGTTTTTGGGAAGCGCCGTCGCGACTGCTCGCTGGACGTCTACTTCCCTTCCGCCGCCGATTTGATCTCCATCGCCGGTCTGCTTCATCGTCTTCGACAATCCCACTGTAAGGATGACTACTTTCTCCCTGTTCTTCGTTCTTGTATTCCTTCTGTTACTAGCACTAGGCGATATGATTTTGTCTCGAATCGTAGTGCTAGTGATCAATCGTTTTCTCATGAAACATGCTGTTGTTATTTTCCTAATTGTCGGAATTAATTTATGTATCACTAAATTGCTGTTATTTCCAACACTTTGCTCCAAATAGGAGCCTCACAGACTTTGCGCTTTTGTTATTCAGAACAATGCATTCAGAAAAACAGTGAGATTATTCAGACATCCAATCCACACTTTGCTATGCCTTTGCATTAAGTAGAGGTGAGAAGAACATGTACAAATAGGTTTACATGCTGGTTACAATTTCAGCCAACAGATTCAGTAGAGACTAAAAAGAAAGAAAAAAACTGCACTGTAATTGTAGTCTAAACTGTCAGCTATGTTACATGCTAGCTATTTACATATTCTGACTCATGCGCCATGGCATATTGCAGAATATCTCATTGAATTAAGCAGGCAATCCCAAGCTAGTTACAGCTACTACCACTAAGCATAAGCATCGCTCCCAGTTCAGATCACCACCACCAGAATCTTCAAGGCTTGAAGCATCTCAGTTTTATTTTCCCAGGTCGAGACTGACCCCAAGCCATTCCACTTCCTGCACTTGCAGTCTTGCAATGAACTCAACAGTGATACAATTCTTGACAACCTCTCTGCCATTCTGAAAAATCTACATTCAATGCACACTTTCAATTCTCAAGGAATCACATAGTTCCTGAATCATTTGTCGGATGAGTCATGCTGCTGTCCAATTTTCCACATTTTCCAAACTGCAAGCCATTTTAGCAGTCACCAGGATGGATACGTCAGTACACGAATCAGCAAGAGTGCTGGATGAAACATACCGGATACAAATCGATGGGGTCGGCGCGGCGAACGGCAAGGGCGCCCACCCAGAGTCCCAAGACGCCAAGAGGACAACACAAATCTCTGGACGCGGCTGACGCCCCCGCCGCCGCTGGGGCACGACCAGACGTCCTCGATGGAGTGCACGCTGCGCCGTCGGCCTCCTTGTGCGTGCCGCGGCAGACCCTCCTGCACCCGCCCGGATCATGGCCTCGAATTGCGCCCGCACGGACCGGACCCGGCGCCTTGCCCGTCCTCACGGAGGAAAGGCGGCGGCGGCTCCCTCTCCGGCGTCTCCTTCTCGCCCGGCCTTTCGGAGGAGATTTGGGCCGCGATGTGGAATCGAGCTGTCTGCTGTACGGAGCCGAGGCATCTGCGATGTGGAGCCGATGGACCGAGCCATCCACCATGCGGAGCCGGGCCGTCTACGAAGAGCGACCAATTTACCGCTGCCATTGGATGGAACAGGCTTCCACGCGGCAGGCATCGCGCTAGGGGAGCACGAGTGGCTCTGTGTACCCAAGGTGCATCCAATTTTTTTCCTGGGGCCTGGTGGGGGGGTGCACTCGCCAGATCACAAGTGGGGAGGTGGCGTGCGGGTGGAATTGGGGTGGTCGGCTAGGGTTCCAACATTGAGAGTGAAAACAATATATATGCGTTCAGGTGGGCTGGTAATTGGGCCTCCGCTCATTCTCGGTTTACTTCATTACTTCGGGTAACCGAGTTATGGAACCGATTTCACCGACTGAAGTTCAGTTCCTAAGAACTGCTAACCGAACACAGAACCAAATTTTCGATTCTCGGATAGTTTGGTTCGGTTCTCAGTAAATTCGGTTCGGTACTCGGTTGTCGTTAAAATTTGGCCAGGGCGAGTGGCTAGTCTCAGCGTGCTCGCTAATCCGAGCAACACAACACAGTAGAAACCGGTTGTCGTTAAAATTTGGCCAGGGCGAGTGGCTAGTCTCAGCATGCTCGCTAATCCGAGCAACACAACACAGTAGAAACATGCATGTCAACCGCCTGCTTACCAGTACCAGCCGGCATGCACGCCCGCAGCTACTGTCCCGGTGGACAGTTACAGTGTCAGGGGGACCAGCGACAGCGACTGGGCCGTCACATGGGCCTCGGGCCTCGGGCCTCAGGCTAGGGGCTAGGGTAGTACCGCCGAGACCATCATCGGCTACAAGAGCAGGAGCAGCAGCACGGAATAAGGCATCAAACAACACTATACAGAATCAAAGGTCGTTCTTCTTCCTCTGAACTTCTTCTTCCTCTACTGTTCTTCTTCTCCAACCCTACTGATCCCTGATTCTCTACCCTTTCTCTACCACAGCTATCCGGTTGCTAACATACAGTGCAGTCCTAACGAGATACTATACGTAGTACCGCCAATTCTAACCAAACTGTGGGTGCACATACACGCGCACGCAGGGCACTAGCACACGAACACCATGCAAAAAAGGAATTGATGAATAAGTGCACCGAGAGTGGAGTGCACGTTAAGCAAAAAAATTTTTTCTCGCTCCAATATATACCCTCATCAGGCCTCAGGGTCCTGCATCCGGCCATCCACAGATTGTGCGGCAATCATGACACGGGCGTGCATGTACGCACGCGCGCTCACTCAAGGCGTGCAGTACGTGCCTGCTGGGGAATAAATAGCTAGAGGTTCAGATTATCACATCACAATTCATAGAAGGATAGAATATTTAATTACTTTATTTGGAGAGGACCGGTAGATGCTGCTCTTAATTCTTAATTTTGTTCCTCAATCATTTTTCTTTTTTAGAAAAGGGAATCCTCAATCATGCGTGTGCACACTAATCATCATGTAATCATGTTGTCAAAACTTGAAACTCTTTTCTCCAAATCACAAAGACAGGCACCTTCTTTTCTTTCTTTTTCAAAGGAGTGGCTTATCTCAAACCCTCTGTACCTTTAATTAGTTATTAAAAAAAGATACACATACACACCTGTTTCATAAAAAAGTGGAAGCGCTAAACGTCATCACTCGGGTAATTCATGAATCGCACCTCCCCTCCGAGGCATTATAGTGTAGAAAGCACTGTAAAAGGGCAGACAATAATCCCTTGTGGGCCTAATATTACCAAATTCATGAATCATCTTTGTTTTCCTATAAAGTTAGTCAAACGCGCGTATGATAGTATGATAGTTCGCTTAAGATAGGTCGACTTGCACGGATTCTATAGAAACTGGTTTATTTAGGGACGGAGGGAGTTCACTAAATTAGTTATAAAACTTCAAATATCTGAGGGCTTGTTTGGGTGCACACAAATATACCTCAATCCATACGATTTAGGGGTGATTGAAGTGTATTTTAGTTCAAATTCTACCTTAATCCTCTCCAAACCATATGGATTGGGGTGTTTGAGTACAGCCAAACAAGCCCTAATAATATTTTAGACCTAATTGACTGATGAGTGAGCCTAATTGACTGTACATGCATGCTTTTGAAGACTTAATTTGTTCCCTTGGCGCACTGTGACTTAGTAGCACCGAGCTGCCATTGCCCACTCTCTCAGGAGACCATCAGGAGGCTGATATATCTTCCAGCTTTCAGACAGCTTGTTGACTACTAATGACTAGCAGATGTGATGGATCAGGTGAGCCGGATGCATGAAAGGTGCTTGATTGTGTTTGTGTTGTGTCATCATCGAAGAAACTGGGGAGTAAGTATGTATGAGACTGAACAGGCATTTGAGGCACACGTAACAGTCGACAAGGACAGCGCAGGGGATCCGGCCATCATCCATCAACCTAATCGACCCTTTCCTTCTCTTGAATTATTGATAATGATGATCTGCCTGTCCGTTTCGTTGAGCTCGCTAGCGAGAGAGGCTTTGGTTTAATGAAGCAAATCAATCAGAGCATCACCGCACTGCACCGGCCGACCGGGCAGCGTACAATCAGCTATACTCCCTCCGTCCCAGAAAGAAGGTCGTTCTACGGTTTGAAATTTGTCTCACAAAGGATGTCGTTTTAGCCTCCGCAGCCTATCGCGTATAGACCCTGCTCCCTCCTCGGTCTGCTCGCGCCCTTCCACCTCGTCCTCTCCACGCCGGCTCGAAGCAGAGGCGCCGCTCCGGCGAGGTCGCCCGCCCGACAGGCCGCGCCGCCCCTTGGCTCTTCTTCTCCTCCATCGGGCGGAGGCCGGCGCCCGGCCGCTCTTCTCCTCCACCGGCACGGAGGCCGCCGCCCTTCTCCTCGACCAATCAGAGGCCGCGTCGCGCCGCCCTGGTGCAGTCGCCCCCTGATCCCTTTCTCCTCTACTATCGGCCACCATCGCTGGATCCGCCGAGGACTTCCCCAGCACGCCGCTCCTCGCAGATCCGACGACGTCGTTCTTCTTCTCCGTCGGCGGCCCGTCCGCTCCGTCCCCTATATACGCAGATTCGCCGCGCCGGCGAGGGGCATCGCCACCCTCCGACCCTCGTTGAATCTGGCCCGCCTCTCCATCGGATTAGGGTGAGGCCGCCCTACTATCCCCGCATCTTGAGAGCGGCCGTTAGGAGGCTATGCAGGAAAGGGCAACTAATCGGCAACAATAATCCCCCCACGGCCCCTTTTTCTTCTCTCCGGATCCAGAATCCCCACCACCCTGCACTTCCACTTGAACAGATCAACATCCCCTCACAGATCCGCCCATATTGGCACAGGGAGGCGCCCCCACGCCGTTTATTAGGACTTTTTTTGGCGATCTGCCCGATTCATGATGCCGGAGGGGAGAACGCCCAGCCGCTGCCCACACGCCGGTGGGCCTCCAAGCCGCGAGGTGCGGCTCGCAGCCCCCAGGCCTCCAGCGGTGGTGGTTCTGCTCCTCGGCGGCGGCCCCTCGGATGGATGTGGACGACGAACAGGAGAGGAGCACAGAGAGAGAGTAACGTGTGGGAACGGAGGGAGTAGGGGCATGCAGTAATTTGTCACCGTCCCTTGGTAGTAGTGTTCGGTCCTAGAACGACCTCTATTTGGGACGGAGGGAGTATATCCGATCCATGGACTGACTATCCTGGCTGCCAAGTGCCAGCCAGCCAGCCGGCCCATTCATGCATGTATATATATATATATATATATAAAAAATCTGGATCGGTGGATGGGATCCTCTCGTCGATCTGGTATCTGCTCCCAGATCTGAATCGGGTAGGAGTATTATATATCCACTCTCACCTACCTGCACTGTTGGCGCTTTGATTCCTGCAGGTCCCATCCCAAGCATGCATCTCACTCTCATTGTTCGACTGGTCATATAAGTCGGGCCCGATAAGACAATGGACCGGTTTCTTTGTGAGAGAAAAAATATTGTTTGATCGGTGATGAGCTTGGCTGATAAGACAAGCGAACAGGACAGACCTCGTCAGTGAAAATTGTTGAGGCTTCGTCATCAAACATCAGGTGCCATACATCTCAGTGAAGCTGTTCTGAAGCAGTGAAACTGTTGAAGCTGTTCTGATCGAGTGCACAGTGTACAAGATTTGCGCCGGCCGACACAGCAATACACATCAGCATGGCAGTACAAATGAAGGCCGTAATCAACGGTGATCGTAGATGCATGGGCGGGCCCTTCCACTTTTGAAAGGTTATACGTATGCAATAGTGCTGTAATTGTCTGTCAGGTGGTCATCAGTGATCAGTCTGCAGAGTATAGTAGCATTAAACTCGCTAGTTGCATGCAGTTGGACCTCTGCAGAAGACGATCGGAGTAAAAAGGCACTCCAACTAACCTAGTCAATGTACACAGGACAGTAGTCGGAGCCAAACAGATGCCACTGGCTCCATCGCCCGGGATCAGAAACACCTGAAATTATTGCTGACATTTTGGCCATGGGAGAATCGAATCAAATTCGTACTCGTACCAATTCAAGCAGCTGGTAGTGAGTGGTAGGGACGTCCGTCGTCAGACGTACGATCAGAGATGCTGCATCTGCTGCTACCAGCTGACTGACTCCCCACTCCATCACCATCGATCGGGTGCCAGCCAGCATATATGGTGCGAGCAATGTACCATACGGTCCACACCATGCATGCCATCGATCTTCTGTGCATGCGCCGATCCATCGAGATGAGATCGATCTCGATGGGGTTTATTATTGCTAAAATTATAGGCTTGTCTGCCCACTCTCACCTTACATACAATACAATACAATATGGGGCGAGCAGCCCTCAACAACTGGACATGCACCTACGCGTACGTCCCCACCAATTAACAAAACAAACTCCATCGGCTGCAATTTTAAAATACGTAATACCGTACGCGTTTTGAAAAAGCGTCAATTGGATGGTGCATGTTGGTCGTATTTGAAAAGCTATTGGATTCACTCTTTTTAAATTCATAGTACCGTACGCATTTTGAAAAAAAAACGTCAATTGGATGGAGCATATTGGTCGTATTTTTTAAAATATATATAGCTAGGTACGCGCTTCACGTTTGGCCATGGTGGTAGTCAAAATTAATCACGCTCACTGGGCTCTTTTTTCTCTGTCTCAGAAAGAGTGTAACACTCATTGTTCAAGTAGTTAAACAATTTAAAAGTTTGATCAGAAATATATACAAAAACTACTAATATTTATGAAAATAAATAAATTGTCATTAAATTCATCGTGCAATATATTTTTATAGTAAATCTGTTGGGACAACAAATAAATTGTTAATGACTTGTTCTTTGTCTTTGTATTATAAGATATCAAATTTTTGTCCTTGTCTGACTATAGAAAAATCATTGTAAATTTTTAATAGTCGTCTTTGTGCCAACACAAATTAGATTTTGTGTAATAGGTTTTTCAATCTCAAATCCAAAAATTGCAAATTATGCCTACCTAAATTGCTACGAACTAAAATTAAATATCTGTAATAGCGGTCACCTGGCACATGAATTTTAGCAAATCCCTAAATAAAGCGACTTAGTTCTAATCTAGAATTGCAAGTCTTTTGGACAGAGTATTGTTTAATTTTTCCTTCTTTAAAATATATGATCTTTAGAAAAAAATAATCAACTTATTTAAACTAATTACCATGTCCTCAATGCTACTCCCTCTGTTTCAAATTATAAAAAGTTCTTGACTTTTCTAGATTCATAGTTTTTGTCTATTTACCTACATATACGCCATATCTATATACAGAGTAAAATTTATGTACCTAAAAATGTCAAAAATGTCTTATAATTTGGAATGGATTAAGTACATGTTTATTAAAAAAAAGGATTTAAAAAAAAAGAATGCGAGCACTAGCTCAAAATAAGAGAATTATAATTTTTTTCCAATTGAACTAGAAATAGTACTAGTATATACCAATATAATATGTTGCATTATTATTATACTTATATTTAGTACCATCAGCATCATATACTAGCATATAGCAATCTACATCGACATCGTTTAGAGGATGGTTACGCCAAACATTCATATACTGGTACCCATCACATCCACTCAAAAACTACAATAAAAAATATAAACACATAAATATAAAACTGAATGAAAAAGGAAAAGGTTAAACCTCATTTTCCATCCTAACATTTTCGCACCACGATCGATTTATTTATGTACCTAATAACGGAGCCCGTCAATGATGGGATCCATGCGAGTGCGACCCATCACCACGGCCCTCATCTGCGCCCGGCCCGGCCCGGGCCCGCGCGGCCCGCTGGCACGGCGCGGACCACCGCCACCGGGCGGCGCACCAAGAAGGCGCCCTCGGCGACGCCGCCCATGGCGCTCTTGCACCCGTACAGGTCCAGGAGCCCGACGACCCCGCCGGCGGACGCGATGGACGACCACCGCCGGCTGGTGGGCGCCGACGCAGACGATGATGACGCTGGCGGCGCCCGCGCCGGGAACAGCGCGTCCATGAGCCCGGCGTCCGATCCTGCACCGGCGACGCGCTCCCCTGGTGCACTCCGCCAGCGCCGCGGCGAAGGGGTCCGCCGCGTCGGTAGGGGGGCAGGCCGCGGGCGCGTCGGCGCCGGGAAATCTGGTGGTGGCGCGGCCTTGACGTCGTCGGCGCCCGCAGCGGCGGCGGGAGCGGGAGCGGCGTGGGCGCGGAGGAGGATGGCGTGCCGGTGCCGGCGGGGAGGCGCGTCTTGGGGATGCCTGGGTGGCGCTCCCAGGAGAAGGGCACGGAGGTGGTGGTGGTCGTCGTAGTTCCGCGGCCGCGCGGGGAGGGCGACGGCGAGGATGCGGCCGAGGACACCGTGGAGAGTGACGACGACGAGGACGACGACGACGATGAGAAGGTGCGGTGGCGACGGCGGGTCGACCCTGGGGAAGACGAGGCTGTCGCCGTCGGTGTCGGCGGCGGCGGCACTGGTGCCTGAGGCTCTACCGCTAGCGTCTCGCCGGTCGGCATGGGTGGGAGACGAGACGAGCTCGTGGGTGCGGCGATGGCCATGGCGGGTGGCGGTGGGTGAAGTCGAGGTGTGACCGTGGCCGTGTGTGGCGGGGACAGAGAAGGGTACATAAATACGATGACCGGATTTGCGCTTCAGTCCCTGTATTTTGTTGAAATATGGAGATTTAGATGCGTTATTTTTTTTCTTTGTTACCCTATGGTATTTTCTTTTGTTTGTAGAGGATACTGCAAGTTGCAATTTTTTGTGTGATAAAAAATTGCAATTTTTTGTCTTGAGAAATTACACTAAGCATGTTATTAGTACTTCTTGGGTATTTCTTTGTTTTCTACTGTAGCTTTGTATCCTCGTGTCTATCGAACAAAGATGTTCGGCATGCGAGATATGAATACTAAAGATTTCATATAAAATACCCATGGATCCATGTTTTTGTGTTTTGAAAAAATAAAACAAAGTTTGACTGTTCCAACTTACCATTAGCGTTTCTAATAAACAACCCTACCCAAGATGCCCACACTCAAAATGTCCGGACTGTAGTGAGTTTTATACTTGTAGTGCATTAGATCACATGGAAATCTACGCATTGTTCACTGTTCCCACTAAATGAATTATTCAAGATGTACTCCCAAGCTTGCCGCTAAAGGAAGTTTTGAAGGATTTTCTTATTCCTGTAGGACTTATGTGCAATTTCTTTATTTCAAATGCGTCCTAATTTATTGTGCTACGGTTTCTGTCACGAAGGTACGCGCGCATTTCTGAAAGGATAACTTTAACTAAACATTGAAAAACGCATTTTTGAAAGGATAACTTTTAACTAAACTTTTAGAAACGAATTGAATACAAATCCGTGTGGAAGAAGGCACTACATATTCCTTTTATATAAAATATTGCGAAACAGTGTTAGCCTACTTTTTTCTTGGAAAATTTGGCAGCAGCATATATATATTCACTCTACATAAATTGATTCTGAGTTCTGATGCAGCACGCAATCCATGCATATTACTCGGAGAACAAGGGTACACCCACCCACTCAGCTGATTTTTTTTTTTTTTGAAACCGTACCGTAAAATATTGTGAACGACGACGCGCTGACGCAGTGCTGCCATACTATACGTAGCTACTAGTAGTAGTTGCATATTTAATCAGCGTTTAGTTCGATGATAACTGTGAGAAATCGATGCTATTTTTGTTTACGGTTGTTGTCGACATTCAGATAGGGACACTGACGATGTACATGCCAAATTAAAACAAGTGTCACATCTGACATTCAGGGATTCAGTCGTAGTACGTTGCACATAGATATACAGTATGTATTGTCTCTGGCTGCGGTTGTTCAACTGTGTATCAAACAACGGTTAGACGCCAATCCATACAAACTGATTCCGTTTCCTCCATATGTATGCATTTTATCGTGTTAGCTTATTCAATCGGCGTTTGGTTTCATGGTGATAACTGTGAGAATTGATGCTATTTTTTGTTTGCATTAGTTGTCGACATTCAGATAGGGACACTGACTATGTATGTATGTGCCAAAACAAGTGTAACATCTAACATTCAGAGATTCAGTAGTTATGTATAATTGTTTCCACAATTGTCAGGCTGAGGTTGTTCAACTGTATAGCGCAAACAACAGTTAGATGGCAATTAATCCATACAAACTGATTTCGTTTCTTGCGTATGTATTGTATATGGTTACGAGCAAGGACTAGACGATGACGATGCCGTTTGCAAATTTTGTTGTACCGTCGAGAGGATTTTGGTCTTTCTCTTGCATGTATATGTATTTCGGCAGGATCAGCAGCTGGTAGCAAGGCGTTTTTGGTTACTCTGACGAGAAAAAGTTATGTTATACGTGCTATTCCCTCTATCCATAAAAGATATAATTATGGGAACAGTACCGCTAAACTAGCTCAAATTTGATCAAGCTTAGTAAAAAGTATTAATATTTATACATCTAAATTAATTTTTTATAAAAATATATAATCTAATGGTATTTATTTTGGTGTTAGTATTTTTTATATAATTTTAGTCAAATTTTTAACTCTTGGTCTCCTCCATATAAGAGAAATGTAATTTTCTTTTGAACGGAGGCAGTAATATTTACAACTGTACAGTGTATTTAGCTACCAAAAGTGACTCTTTTTCTGAGTAGCTAGAAGGATGTATTGCCAGCATTTAAGAGATACTGTATGTCACTGGCACGTGTGTTACTTGTAAGGTGCTACTTCGGTTGCACGGCACTGCATTACTGTTGCAGTCGATGGGCTGGACCAACAGGGCAAAACAGTAACTCTAATGTTTAGGATGTAGGTATTTATACACGCACAATGGTACTAGGTACATACTACTCTATATTTAAAATATTTAGTTTAAAAAAAGTGAAACTTATATGTATAGATTCACCTTAAAACCCATTTTTATAAAAGTATTTTTTTTAGTTTTTTATATATTTTAATAGAAAAAAATGGAAAAAATTAGGTTTTGGAGACCGTGTCCTTGTCCAAAACGTTAATTAATATGAGTATGGAGTGAGTATATAACTGACTGAAAACGACTCATGTACGTATGCAGATGTATTTTTAATATTATAGTGCAGGTTAATTAGGATATAGTTTGGCCTCTAGCATGCATACACTAATTAAAAAAAATGTTGTCTTCTGTTGCACATATACAGAAATTTAGCCTCCTATTATTGAGCTTCAAACATTTATATAATATGGAACCGAAGAAAAGGAATTGGAGGATTTTTTGCCTCAAGAAGAAAGAGGGCTCTACCATCAACAGATAGTGCCTTTTGGGTGTTTTTTCTTTTCCCTCCTTTCACATTTATTTCGGGCCCTGTGTTCCTCCTGGAGTCCTTTTTTTTTTTTTTTTGGCCATGCCTATGGAAAGCACTTGGCCTGCTGTAAATAAACATTCTTTCCACCTGCTGTAAATAAACATTCTTTCCATATCTTTCAAAAACAAAAAGGTGTACGTACTGTTCATCGTTTCAAAACCACCGTATCTTTGATCAGTTGAGACTTTGGAAGGTTTTGGTCTTTCTCTCTGTTATATCTCTGCTGCTGGTAGTGAGGCGTTTTCGACAGCTGTACCTCGTGTGCCATACACTGATAATATATAGAGAAAGGTTCATTTTACATGTTAATCACCAACTATATATCACAGAGTTTATTTTTCAACTATTAGCCGCCATGAAACCATTTACTTCAATTCTCAATTATCAAAGCATTCATTTTGAACTTTGGCTCAAATTAACTATATTAGGTTGGTGCTGGTTGATATGGCATTGATGTGGCGAGGGTCGTCCAAGTTTATAATACTTTTCGTTTTTCTAAGTTGGGAGTACCAAAAAAATGTAATTTTTGGACTCACTGTATGCAGCATCCTACGACTTAATTGTTATATATTCAAATTGAAATAGGTTTTTAAATATATTTTAGAATAAATGAGAAAAGTAACTTGTAACTAAAATTTAATTTAACCTAGAGTAAACTGAACTTTCAATTCTCATATTTGCATTTGATAGTTTTAATTAGTTGTTTAAAAAGGTAAATTTGATACAAATGAGCCAAGTTGTAGTATGGTTTAAAGAGTATTTAAAAATTTATAATGTACATTGTTATTGTCATAGATAATAAGAGGGATGAAAACTGAACTCGAGCTACAGCTGTTGTAAGATATAAATGGGCTACTTTCCTCTACACTATATTCTCCATGTACATATACGTCCACGTTTTTTCTAGATAAAGACATATACGTCCACGTGAGGAATAGTATAATACAGTTGCACGGTGTCGATCGCAAGTGTGGATTGCTTTGTACAGTTGCACCAGCGTGGTGTTACTGTAAATGTAAGGACATATATATACCACGTGTAATTTGGTTACATAGTTGCATTGCATGGTAGCCTTAGTAGTTATACCACTTTAATTGCACTGCAGTGCACTATTTTCACAGTGATTATATTGTAGGAGTACAGTATGGGCGTACTGTATGGTGCATGTGTGTAGTGTGGGACTCTACATATACATTACTACATATACGTACTCAATGGGCCATGACATACCTCCATCACTTAATGTGAACCATCCTATCTTTTGCTACACATACTTAGAGGATTAGTCCAATAGCTACTTTAGCAACAACCCATGTCGTGCTCTGGACCGCTCCTCCGGGCCACTCCTGTAGTCTCCTACGCGCATGGACCACCTGAGCCCGCAGCTGCGACGACATCCGCACTCCCTTGACCTGCGGCTGCGACATCCGCAACTCCCTCGACCACTAGCCCATCTTCTCGCCCTTTAGGTCACGGGAAGGACCGAGGCAAAAGCGCACTTATACTACAACAACTCTTGGTGGAGTCCAAGGCCATGGAACCGTCCGTGGAGCGGCTCCTTCCAGATGTGTGTACCCTCAGTCGTCCAATCTAGAGATTCTGGCCACTCGTCCGGTCCTATATCCATTTCGGGCACCATGTATGCCAATTATATTTCATGGTTGCTCCTCTGCCTGGCTACTACTCCTAACTCCCCTTCCAACATCATTGTTGGTATTGGTTCCTTCCTATATACCTTTTTTTTTTTTGTTCTAGTCACACCTCTATCCTTAACCCTAACCGGCCTCTTCATCTTCCTAATGGTCTTGTGTGTCTCTAGAGTTATAACTAATCTTATTTCGGTTCGGCAATTCACAAGGGACAACTCTTGCTCAGTCAAATTTCATCCTTTTGGTTTATCTATAAAGGACTTCAAAACCAAGACAGTGCTCCATGGGTATAACAGCTCTAGAGATCGATCTCTACCCATTCGCTCCAGTGTCCACCTCAACTCCTCGTGGCCTTGGAGACTACATGGCATCGGCGTTTGGAGCCGCCCTGGTGTTCAAGTTCTCGATCTCCCGTTTATGTTCCAATAAATTAAAGTTATTTTTGTTGTGTTGCACCTAATACCCATGACACCTCGCTATAATGCCTGTCAATTAGGGCGCCGCCACAGTTAACAGTCCACGTGAGGAATAGTACAATACAGTTGCACAGGTGTGGATCGGTAGCTACTAAAGTGTGGATTGCTTTGTACAGTTGCATGCACAGCGTGGTGTTAATGTACGTACGTACTAGCATATATATACTAGCACGTGTAAGGTGTAACGACTTGGTTACATAATTAATTGTAAGGTAGCCTTATTAGTAGTTATACCACTTTAATTATATTGCACTGCAGTGTGCACTATTTTCGGTGATTGTATTGTAGAAGTGCAGTACAGTACAGGCGTACGGTGTGTGGCAGTGTGGTACCGGTACATACACGCAATGGTCCAGGATGGACGTATGGCCGTCCCTGTAATCCTGTATTATTGGTGTCCGTAGAAGGAAGAGGAAGGCAGAGCGAGTGGGTACGCACCGGCTGGTTTGCTTGTTTCGCTGCCGTACGTGCTCAGCCATGGCTTATGCATGTGTACTATTCTAGGTACTAGCTTGCAGCAATGGCGAAATAAGTAGCAGTAGCAGTAGAAGTAGAAGTAGAAGTAGAAGCAACATTTGTTTACTTTTGGCCGGGAGACAAACAAAGAGTAGAAGCAAGTGGAACGGTTATTATTCGTCAGGTCGTCCTCGGAACCGCCGGTCCGTTGCTCTTGATCCTTCTTCGATAGATTCTACCAAATTACTTGCTAGTGCATCGTCTTCTTCCTAAACCCTGATTCCTGGAGAGGCTGCGCGTTTTGAGCCGAAGCCGCCTGATGATTTACTGCTACCATACGCAGGCGACACGCGTCGTATAGTTGTTCTGTTTATCTTATGAACTGGGCTTATCAGTTGTTCAAATAATATTTTTTTTCTCAGTAAATCAGCCGTCTTATCTTATCAGCTGGCTTATATGACCAGCCGAACACGTGGAGTAGTTGACTAGTTAGGTGAGATGCAGCGCTGTGATTCAGGTTCTCGCTTGACGTGCGATACAATTGTTGGTGCGTGTGTGGTACACAGTCACAGGGATCTACGATCCGGAAAGAAAGTTAAAATTAACGATGCATGTTTTAGGTACTGCGTTCCTCGTACCTACAGGAACTTTTGTTAAATTATGACCGTTGTGTGGTACTATGGTGCCATACCGTACCACAGCTACTCGAGCCGCCTGCTGATGCGGCGGCCGGCCGGCCAGGGCCACTGGTGGCGTACATGCATGGATCGGAGCAGCATGTGGTGGCAGTGGTAGGAGTAGTGGTGGGGCCTGGCCTGGTGGACGGCCGGAGCAGGACCGGACGGACGGCCGCCCCCACCGGCCATCGATCGCGCCATGGGATATCGGAGTTGCTTTGCGGATTGATTGCCGCTTGATCAAGTAGCGATCGAGCAGCGCATGCGGCCTGAATATATTGAAATCTGAATCGACGGATCGGAGTCGGAGGAGACGGCCGGACGTACGCACTACGCAGCATCAGGAGGCTTCCTTCCTTCCTTCCTTTTGCATGCCGTGTCCGTCTCTCTGAATACCGTGTATTTTTTCCTAGGATTGGATGATTGGAATTTGATGTCCACCTTTCTCCTCCCATCATTGTGCCGTGCCTGTGTACGGCGTGTTTGTTGTGCGCATTGTTTATCTTTTTTTCTCGAATACGCAAAAGACTTGCGCATCATTGCATTTAAGAAAGAGAATTTTGTACAAGGGTTTATCTCGCTCGGGGGTTTTAAAGGTTACATAAAAGCTCGCTCACCCCCCTCGCTTTGCACCGTATACCTATTACTCACGAATTAGACAACTAAGCTTGGCCGCTCCGCCCAGTACCCATTGGTCTGCGGTGGCCTTGATGGTGTCGAGCACTTGCGTGACGGTCGAGGAGGTGCCCCTGAAGCAACGCGCGTTCCTTTCCTTCCAAAGGTGCCATGCAGTGAGGGCGAATAGAGAGTCCGCGCCCTTCCTCTTGTCACCGGTCCAGCGCTGTCGCCAGGAGCTCCACCATTCGGAGATCGTGCCTGTGCCTAGGTCATTCGTCTGTGCTCGCATGACCACGAGTATCGCGAACCACACCTGCCTCGAAAAGGAGCACGACACGACAATGTGGTCAATCCTCTCCGGTTCTTGATCACACAAGTGGCAGTGTTCCGCGGCGTCGAGTCCATGTCGTCGGCGACGGTCCGCCGTCCAGTGCCTCTGCCGCAGCGCCAACCAAAGAAAGATCTTGACACGTAGCGGCGCCCACGTATCCCAGATGCGATCGAACTTGGCAGCTGGGTAGGCTGGGAGGAAGAGTGCACGGTAAGCCGATCTGGATGAGTATTCACCGTCCGACGACCACTTCCAGACTAGACGGTCCTCAGGTTCACTGAGGGTGGTGTCTTGTACGAGGTCCCAGATCCTCAACTATTCGACAATCCCTTGGACTGGGAGGCCGCCTCGGATTTGCGAAGCCCAGGCGTTGCCAGTGATGGCGTCGCGCACCGTCGTGGAACGGATGTCTCGTCTGCCCATGTGGGAGAACAGTGTTGGCGCCAGTCTCTGGATGGAGTCGCCGTTCAGCCATCGCGTGGTCCAGAATAAAGCCTTCCTCCCGTTGCCGATCACCATGAGCGTCGATGCCGCGAAGAATGCTCGTACGTCTTCATGCGCTTTGGTCGGGAGGGTTGCCCATGCCCGGTTCTCGTCTGTCTCGCGGAGCCATAGCCAACGCGTTTGGAGTGCGATCTCAGTGAGGCGCAGGTCCGGTATGCCAAGCCCCCCCACCTCCTTGGGTCTGCACACGGTTGGCCAGGCGACCATGCACTTCCCTCGGACTGAGCCCTCTTTGCCAGCCCAGAGGAAGCGGCGGCAGATGGCGTCGATGTCCCTCCGGGCCCAGGCCGGTAGGCCGTCTGCGATGAGCGAGTAAATCAGGATTGCCATTAGCACCGACCTTATCCATATCAGTCGCCCGCTCCTTGCCATGAGCTGGCCGTGGCAAGTGGGTAGCCTTGCCGCCACCTTGTCCACCGTGACTCGAACGTGCGCCTTGGGTATCTTCTTGGTGCTGAGTGGAAGGCCCAGGTATGGAATGGGCAAGTCCGCCACGGCGCATCCCAAGGTTGCTTGCAACTGGGGGAGGATCTCGGGGTCTCCATAGATGAGGCTGATGGAGCATTTGGCGAGGTTCGTCCGGAGGCCCGACGCCGTGGCGAAGATGTCGAGGATCGTCATGACTACGTTTGCGTCGCTTACGTGCGGGTCGATGAAGAGGATTGCGTCGTCGGCGTACAGGCTGCATAGATGCTTGACCGCGTCGGTTCCCATGGGGCGGATGACTCCGCTGGCTTGCGCCGCCGTGAACAGTCTGCCGAGGGCCTCCATGGCTAGGATGAAGAGCATGGGGGACAAGGAATCGCCCTGCCGAACCCCCGCTTTAGTTTGTTGCTCTCCTCGTGTTGCCGGGCGTGTTATTGCTCAATCATCTGCTTGTGCATACTTCAGGTGATTGATACAAGAATACATGAATCAAACGCCGCCCACCCCAGCCCACGCACATGCTAACATCGCTCTCATCGTACACCATGGGCAGATCCAAAAGAGGGCTGCCGGAGCTAGAGCCTCCCTAATGAGCCTAATTGTTTTATTAATTTTCTATTAGTTAGTGCCAAATCACCATTAATCTCTAACTTTAGCCCTAAATCTTCATTGTTTAGCCCTCCCTTTATCTTCATCCTGGCTAAGCCATTGTCATATCGATCGTCCAGTCCAGCGACTAGTCCAATCAGAATCTCCTCCCTCCTGACGGCGATGCAGCATAGCACACCATACTCACCGATCGCTAGCTGCATCGCCACGACCATGACAGAACAATGCAAAGCCAACGTACCCATCCACAGCCTCTAGGCTATAGCTAGCTGATGTCATGGCCTAACACGCACGCTCGATCGACTCGATCTAGTCACTCTCCTCACCGCTATCGCAGATCATATCTGTAGTCGTAGCAACTATTTTCAGTCACAGTCGTAGCAGTTATTTTTAGAGCAAGTATTATGGTAGACTATAGGTAAACTGAATGCTGAGGTGGAGGAAAAAGAACAGGAAAGAGAAGATAAGTTCTTTTGGAAAACTCGGAGCTTCATATATTAGCTATTAGCTATGAAAAGTGTTACAATCATTGTCTGCAATACCTCCTAAGACGTGGTGAGGTTATAAACCACTCCACCACTTGGCTATCATGAGATACTAGACGAGAAGATAAGTGGGTTGTAAGTTTATAGTTCAATTTATAAATATGAACCAAGAAATCTTATAAGAGATAAAAGTGGACCATAAATTTAATAGTCAACTACATACTACTGCATAGGTAGACTGAGATGTAAGCTGTAAGGATTCTTGCAGCCAGTGGTACGCTCTTAGAAGGACAGCCACGGAGTGTCCCCGTCCGTAGTCGGGCCCAGCCGCCCAGACGTCAGCCGTGCCGAGCAGGTGCTCGATCGATTACACTGGCAACGGACGATTGTTCGTGCTCCTGTGTCTTGTCTGTCCCCTGGCCACGGCCCTGCGTACGCTGTAGTAACGATCGAACAGCCCAGCTCCCTCCTGCTGACCATGGGAATGGGATCGATAGCGCTAGACGAAACGGCTTCCTCTATTAAGTGTGCTTGACGAACCACCCTGTTTGATTGCACGGATAAGCAGGACGCAAGGAATTCCTGTAATCCGATTAGCTACTACTACATACTATCATCAGCTAAGCAAGCTGACCAGATGGTGCAACTCTTAACCAACTTGTGCTAGCTACTTATCCAAACCATACGGCAATCCGAAGATGATCGATTGAGCCACCTTCATTCGGAAGCATGGAAGCATGCATATGCTCTTGCTGGTGCTCACAACTCACGTCACTAGGTTGACTTGCGACTGTTGTTGTCTCATGGATCTCCAATGATTAATTTAATTGCCTGGTTGGTTGGTGGCACTCTGGCTCAGATCGTCGTACAGTAAGCTCCACGCAGTTCGGTGAGCGATCCTTTTCTGACCCAGGCAGCAGGCAGCAGTCAGCAGACAATGCGGAACTGCTCGCAGTCCACTTCGTTCCCGGCGCTGACGTTTGCATCGCACCATCTTTTATTTTGTGGACGACTGACTACTGCATTCCTGTTGCTGATCCCGACTACCAACCTGAAACTGACGGCAATTATCACGTTAGGGTCATTGTATTGTTATACTCCTGGTTGCAGAAACCAGCACGCCAACTGAATCTGCTTCTCCTGGGCCTGCTGGAATTCAGAAACGCGAACCTTCTCGCCACCAGGAACAGAAATAGAGAATAAAAAAAGAAATCTTATCGCCACTAAACTATGACACTATTGCTTGGTTCTTCATTGCGTAGAATCCAAGAGAGCTAGCGTCGTCTTCGTGTCCACCAGCATGCAATGCATGTCACAGCACTTGCTACTTTGCTAGCTCATGGGGTGAAATGGAATTGCCCGCGGTAGATCCTTTGTCCCTGTCAGAGTCTCAGAGAAACAAGTGAGTGGTGGGCTTAGTGATGCCTGCCATTGCTAGGTGTGTCCTGCTTTCATGCAGAGCTAAAAGCACTGTCGCTGAACTCTCCCAAAGAACAAAATGAAACGGAAGGAAAAAAGCTAGGAATATAAGCTAGCACGGCCGGGCACTGAAAGTAGATCTCAACTGACAAAGTTTTGCAGAAGCTGAGCGTAAGTTGGATCGGTAGCTAGTTTAGAAAACAATTCTGAGATGACAACAACAGTAAGGAACGGATTTAGTCCGTACGTCCCTCCGTCCTATAAATGCACAACGAAGGATGACTGAGGCAGCAGGCACTGCTGAACTGCTCGATCCATTTTGGTTCCTGTCGTTTGCTGCAGCGCCTTTCTGTACGCGACGTATGCGATCCAGCTTGACGTTGGACCGACTAATGTATTCCTGTTCCAAATAAACTGCTCCTGATCTCGACAACAAACTTGAAACTGACTTCGATCGGGTCAATGTATGTTGCAGAAACCTGTACGCGAGCTGAATTGCCCGGACCGGAGATTCAGTTATTGCAGATATTCTGGCCACTTGTACCCACAAATCAAGAGATTAAGAGGGTGTTTGACTGCTCCGCTCCATGTTTTCTAGCTCAGTGGCACGGTGGTTCATAAATTGGGTGGGTGCTTACCTAGTGCTCCGCATTGCCTAGCTCTACGCTGCCTAAGCGGTGGCAGGCTCCACCTCATCTGGCTTCGGCGCTGGCCCGCTCAATGGACGACAGAGTGGCGACTTCGCTCTGTGCCCACGCAGAGGAAGAAGGCAGGGATATCCACGGCCAAATACACCATGGCCTCACGCGCGCGCCTGAGAAGGAGCCAATTGGGAGCTCGATTTTTTGGCTCCGATCGACTGCACACGTGTGCGAAAGCGCAATATCCGGCATTCCTCCATCGGAGCACTTCCCTTTTCACTCATTTGGCAGTGGGAGTCAAAAAAAAACAATTTCAGGAGCTGGTTGAGAATCCCTACCAAAGGCATCCGCATCTGGGCATCTGTTACACCTAATTCTCATTACACCTCGCTACATATGCCATGCATGCTTGTCATGAATTAGGCCGCCACATACAGTCCACGTGAGGTATACAATAAATACAGTTGCACAGCGTGATGTTAGTGTACCTGTACCATATTTATTATACTACCACGTATAAGGTGTACCTTGCTGGTTACATAAGGTAGCCTTATAGTAGTTAAATACCACTTTAATTGCACTGCACTGCGCGCTGCACTACTTTCGGTGATTGTTTTGTAGTAGTACAGTACGGGCGTACTGTACGGTACGTGTGTGGCAGTGTGGCACTGGTACATACTACTACATTAACTACATTTATACACGCAATGGTCCGGGACGTGTGGCCGGCCCAGTATTCGTGTCCGTAGAAGAAAGGCAGCAGGACGAGTGGGATGCAAGGCTGGATTTGCTTGTTTCGCTGCCATGGCTTATGTACTATACTAGGTACCTTTTGCAGCAATGGCGTGCGTATAGTAGAAGTAGAAGTCGACATAGACGTAGAAGCAAGATTTGTTTACTTTTGGATCGGAGGAACAAACAAACAAAGAGTAGAAGCAACAAGTGGAACGGTACGTTGTTATTACTATTCATTCGCGAGCTCCTGCGATCCGCCCGTTCGTCCGTTCAATGCCCTGTTTTTTTTTTCTTCGAATTTGATTTCCTTGCTTGCTCATCCTCGTTATCTTCCTGAATCCTGAAGAAGTTGCGTCGAGCCGCCGCAGCCCAGCCGCCTGATGATTTAGGCCATCTTCGGTTGGCCAGGATTATAGCCGACCCTCCGTAGGTTACTCTGGCCGGATAAAATCCGGATCCTGGGTGAAACATATGTTCATTTAGTCTACGTGAGGATTTTTCCTTGATCAATTTTTAGTGAAACCACCTGGAATCGATCCACTCCTCCGGAGTCATGGAACGAATCCCCGCGCTGGGTTCTCATGACAGCTAGATTATAACCTTCTTGCCGACATCTCTCCTGCTTGCTGGAATCCTCTTGCCCTGGAATGAATCCTCGTGCCAGCTTGCTGGAATCTCAAGAGTAGCTGGATTAAAAACTGTCCAAACCGAGCAAGGCCTTAGTGGTACCGCACGCACGAAACGCGCTTAATTAGCGTAGTTGGGTGAGGTACGGTGACGGTGAGGCGCTGTGATTCTTGAGCTTCATAGCTCAGGTTTCGCTCGATCGGCTGGTGGTGCGTGCACAGCCTGCTGATGCGCGCGGCCGCCGGCGGGCCAGGGCCACAGGCGTGCATGCGTGTGGTGGCAGTGGCAGTGGCAGTGGTTGGAGTAGTGGTAGGGCCCTGGTGGCCGGACGACGGCCAGACCCGGACGCTGGACTGGACGTACGGCCGCCCCCCGCACCCGATCGGATCGGAGTTCATTGCCGCCGCGCGAGACAGCAGCCTATGCTGCGCGCAGCCTGAAATAATCTGAATACGCCGTACACGTTCGTGTGTCCGTCGATCCTTGTTCCTTCCTTTTGCGTCCGTTTCTCGATCCGTAGACCATGTAGGTGTAGCTTAGCTAGTACAGGAATGCTAAATGACAATCGATTGTTTTGGCAGCCGACAACACTCGATTTTTATGACCGCTGGATCGAGAATGCAGCGTCTGATATGTTTCCGTTACTTTGTGCCTCTGTAGTGCAGGGCCCACCCTCAGTGCTACTGTTCAAAATTTGGAATCGCGCCTGGTTTAGGTCGCTGATACATTTCCCCGTCGTCTTCTTCCCCGCGAGGCCGCGACGCTCTGGCGAGTGGCGAGAGGCGAAAGGCGATTCCATCAAGGTGCAAGGTTCGTTCCTTTTGCTTCCTTCGATTCCTTTTGATCTTCGCTGTTAGGATTCGCTCATGTGTTTTGCCTCGTTCTAGAGGTTAGGGTTCAAGTTTATTTCAAGGATCTGTTCTCTACTGTGTTTGGGGATGGATGAAATTTGTTCTAAGGTTCGAGCAGGGATTTGGCATTGATGTGAGTTCCAATTTGTGTTGGATTTGCTGATTTGGTTGGTGTATTTGTCGCCCTTAGGCCTACCATGTGCCGTCGCCTTGGCCTTCTACAGCGCGTCGCGCCAGATGGGCAGCCGAAGCGGTGCCGCCCTGGCCATGCGACCGCTGCCGCGACCCGTCGCCCTGAGCAGGCAGCTGCTGCCGCGGGCCCTAAGTTGCTGGCTGTCGCTCCCCGCCGCCCTGCCCAAGCGGCAAATCCACCCAGATGCTACAGTCGTACGCGTATCAGCTTAATGCTCCTATTAGCTTGGCCTTTCTACTTAATGCTCAGATATATCCGTCGTCTAGTTTTTTTGCCTATTTGCTTGGCCTGCTTATGCTCTGATTAATGCATCCGGCTTGGTTAGTTCTAGCTAGGTGTGGATAGTGTTTAATGGTGAGTTAAACCTTCTGGATTTGTAGGTGTTCTGCTCCTATTAGCTTGATTGGAAGATGTGTGCCTCGGCTGTGGTTACTACATTCTGAAATTCTTTTGTTTGATTCAATACATGTGATCCCCAAATCAATGTGCTCATCAACTATACTGAAGAAAAACAGACCTACATGTTCTGTCTGTCTGAATCTACTATAATTTCCAGAGTTTATCTTGCCGGCTTGGTTCCTTGTCTAATGTTTGTGAAAATTCATTTGAAATTTTCTGCTGTAAGGTTCCTTGTCTAATGTTTGTGAAAATTCATTTTTTTTCAGAAACATGCAGGCTGCAGTTCTTCTGATTGTAGCAGTGGGATGCTTTAGCCACCAATTTTGGTAATTGTAATCTAAATATTTTAGTCACTGTTATTTTTAGTTTCAGTTGCCGTGGCCAACTTGCATGTTGAATTAAAACCTGCTTTAGTGTGCAGCAATATGAATTTGGATTTGAAATTTATTCCTTGTTTATGCTGCTATTACGAGTCTTCTCTGCCAATTTAGAAGAGGGAGAAACATGGAAGGAAATATAAAGTAAGTCGTGAGGCAACTTCTGAAGGTGCTTCTGCATAGACAGTTATAATTTCTAGTGTTTATGTATAGACTGAGTTGTCTATTTTGGTATCAATAAATAGATTTTCAAAATGCCATTTTTGGCCAATCATATATAGCTGATTGAATTGGTTGTTTATGTGTCAAATAGCTATTTCAAATGACTATTTCAATAACAAAATATGACTACTTGGATTGGCTATAGACTCTCATGAAGTAGTCTAATTATCTAATATTTTGGTGTGTTACCATTGATTATTAGTGTTTTTCAAGGTTCCAAAATGTTGATAAAATTTTTAACTTTTGTGAACAATTTGCTATCATTTTATCTGAGATTGGACTGGATAAAAAACATTTGAGATTTTTGTTTTTGTAAAATACTGTAATTGTGGTGTGTCTTTTTCCAATCCATAGATTTTTTTTTTGTATGGCATTTTTTTTGAGATCTGCACTCCATAGAAATGTCTTTTTGCCCTGAAGAATCTGATATATATGATCTGATATTTGCATTTCTCTATAGTGTCCTTCTGATGCAGGATTGGATTAGTTTTTTTTTGTTCGTTCTAGTGTCTACGCAAGTATTGCAATAGTACCTTTGAACATGTAATCTTTTAAATCCAGAATTTCTATTCAATTGTTTTTGTTTCAGTTGCATTTCTTCCTTTGAGGTGGAGGTTCCACTTTTAGTTCTGCTGTTTAAAATTGGCGGTCGCCCCTGTTTTTTGTGGCTGTTACATTTCCTCATCATTTTCTTGCCCATGTCGCTTTGCACTGCTGAAAGGCAATTCCATCAGGCAACAAGGTTCACTCCCTTTACTTTCTTTCCTTTGCACTGCTATGTTTAGGGATGGAAATGCAACTGGTTCTATGGCTGAAGCAGGGATTTGGTACTAATTTGGAGTTTCAATTTTTTGTAAGACTAGCTGTTTTGATTGATCTACTTGTTTCCCTTGGAGATTTTTTTGTTTTAGGATCCTTGTTAGATTACATGGGTATTACTTGATCTGCAGGTAGTTATCAGTCATCCAAGCTGCTCAGCTCATCTTTCTTTTTGTATGGTTTGCCTTTTATTTTACTGTACAACAGTCACCCAAGCTGCTCAGCTCATCTTTCTTTTTGTTTCCTGCTAGGTTTTCTCCTTTTACATTTTCTGCTATCACTAGCATAGGAACTTGAGATCACCTTGACACCTGGTATTTTCAAAGCTAAGAAAATTTGAGGTATGAAAATTTTAGATGCGTGAAACACTATTTGTGATTTTTTTTAGGTGAGGAAGTAGTCCATTGGTAAATGCTAGTTCTGTAGGCTTCTTATGTTTTGCCCATATAATCAGAAAGAATAATGCAATTGCAAATGACCCACTGTAGGATATTCACCATGGAGGAGCTGGTGGCCTATGGGCGTTAATTGTGCTTGGAAAATATGCTGTAGGTACATGAGCAGAAGAGGATGGTGGTGAGGATGAGTATTAGCTTCAAGATCTTGAATTTGTTAGCTAGTTCATCAGATGGTGCCTCTCTGACTAGTAGATGGTGCTTGTTCTATGTGATTTCTCTGACTAGATGTTGCATGATGTTTTGAGGTTGTCAGATTCCCAATAGGAGCTAAGCAATAGTACTGGAAATCATGTTTCAAATTTTCCATTGTTATATTGGGACTGTTGCACTGAATATTTGTTTAGATTAGTTGGAACATTTGTTCAGATTAGTTTAGAACATCATTTCCCTGCAATACAATTTAGTTTTTATTCATGTTACGTAACTGAACCATTGATTTCTCATGTCGTTTGTTACAGAGAAGAGGCAGTCTGAGGTAGCTAACTGGATCAGAGGGAAGTACGTGTACAGAATTACCGTAAGTTTCTACCCTCCTGTATGCACTGTTTTTGTTTGTGTCGATTTACTCCAAATCCTAAAATCTTCTCTTTTGCTGCCTCAGATCTGTAGCTTGGCCATGCTTTGCTGCTGCTGTTGCATGCTCCCATATACATCGATAGGCTACTGTAGATGCTCTTAACATGTAGCAGGATTTTAGGATTTGGATGATTTGTATGTGGTTGTTAGGTTGCAATTTTTTGAGCTGTTTGGTGATGAGGGTTTTCCTCTGTTTCTGTTCTTGTAGATATGCAGAAGGGTAATGATTGCCATTCATGGTCCCAAGTTGTAAGAAACTATCTGAGGTGAGAATGGCAAAACAATTGTGGGATTTAGTTGGTTCTTGGGCTGATTTTGTTGGTTTGCCCCCTAATTGCTTATGTGTCTCATGACTTCTTTATGTGTAAATCCCTTGGAGGTAGAGGATTGATGTGAGATTATGAGTAGAACCGTTGTGGATTAAATGATTACCATGATTCTTGGGATAATTTTACTTTGGGATATTGATGCTTATACATTGGTCTTCTCTGCATTGCGTCTTTCTTGAGTTTCCAGTTGTCAGTCATTGTATTTAGAATGCCTGGTTAGTGATCAATAAGATAGGTTATGGAATATGGAATAGATTTTGTAATTAGATAGTTTAGTAGCTTTTAATTAGCATATACTGTACAATAAATATGTGTGTAGTAGGAGCTCATATTTAATTAGCATATTAAGTTTTTGTGTCCACCAGCTAGACATTAATTCTTCTGTTGGATAGTTCCATTGCTATCTGGATAGTAGGTGCTCACATCTTTTAATTATGTGTTGCATATACTGTATAACAAGTATGTGTGTAGTACTAATTTTTTTTATTGCACATTTATAAGTAGTAAATTGCACAATTAAATTACTGCAATTATGGTGTTAAAGATGTGTAATATCTCGTCTTTATAACTAACTTTCCCACTATTTTGTTTTCCTATTTATATTTGATTGTGCAGGAAAAACATATGCCTTGCTTCTGAGATTATATTTTCTGTATCCTAGTCCATCTATGCCAGATTATATTTTCAGACTCTTGCCTTGCTTCTGAGATCATTGATAGTATGATGATTTTTGTTCTTATAAATTATAAGTGTTTGCTTCCTTGTATGAATGACATAGATGTCTCGTTGATCATAGGCCGTCATCGATGTCTCGTTGGACAGCCTATGCCCCAGCTCAGTCCTCAAATGCTGATGCCGGTCTTGAGGATGTCTGATCCTAGAAACGCCTAAAGGCTACTCAAAGGCTTGTAGTCTGTACAGGATTTAAGTTTTCAGTTTTTACACATTCTCAGTAATTGATAGTTCAGAGTGTAATCATTAGATGTGTATATTGTATTATCCTAATTGAGCCTGCAGTACCATGCCAATTTAGATATTGGAGTCTGCTTTCAGAAAATGTGTTCGCACTAGAAATTCCAGTGGATTGTCCTTCTATAGATAAAAATTGTCTCTTATGTTATGTGATTGTGGATTCATATAAAAAATGTGATCTGTCCTTCCAAAGAATAAAATTGTCTCTTGTGTTCTGTTTTGTGTCTCATAGAAAAGAAATTGTGATCTGTGCTCAAACATGTTCAAATCTTTTATTTGTGTTTTGGGTCAACACACACCTCTTATTATAGAAATTATATAGTTACTGCCATTAGAATGTAACCTATGTGTTGTGTTTTTCATTTTGAGCACTATTTTTAGTGCTAAATGCTGAGTTGCTGATCTGTATAAAATTTAGATCTGTCAGTTATAATCACATAAACTGATTATATAACTTTTTGATCCATAAGAATGCCTTAAACTATTTTGTCCATACATTTCTGTTGTGGTAGTTGTGGATATATATCAAAAAGTATTAGAGATATGTATTATCAGATTGTAATAGATTCTTGTGATCTGACTATTAAGATGACCGTGCTCAGATTTGTAGCTCAAGTAACCGTATTTGTCTAGAGTTTAAAATTCTTTTGACACACACACGCACTAACTAAAATCTGCATGAATTGCAACAGAAGAGAGACATTAAAAAAATGCTTGTGAAATAAGTCTAAATTGCATTATCGGGAAATACTAGTTGCACTATTTTAAATGTGCAATTTATTTTTTGAATTTTGTAATTGTGTTCCCTGTAGTTCTGATTCCTGAATTTGTTTTCAGCAAATACTAGCAGTTTTGGATTATATGTTCATGAGAAAATTGGCTTATAAAATAAGCAACTCCAAAAACAGGATCTGCTTACATAGATTAGATTTGTCCTATTTGTAGCTTATCATTGTCCCTACTACTTTTGTATTAGTACTTAGAGAATTCTCGTTTCTCAGGGAATCCTTGTCTGTATTTGTTATGCTCCTCTGTCCCAATATGCGTGATTGTGCTGGTATTAGATAAAATTTTTTGTAAATTGTCCTTCTATAGAAAAAAAAATTGTCTATTGTAATCTGTGATTGTGCTGGTATTAGTCTATTGTCTTATTTGTTTTTTTTTTGTCAGAGTTGGTTATATATTTGTTATTGTGTCAGAGTTGCATAAATTTTATTTCCTGTCCTTCCTTAGAAAAAAAATATCAATTTGTATATTATCCTATATTGTTTCCTGTTCTTCCTTAGAAAAATAAATTGTCAATTTGTCTACTGTCCTATATTGTTTCTTGTCCTTCCTTAGAAAAAAATTGTCAATTTGTCTATTGTCCTATATTGTTTCCTGTCCTTCCTTAGAAAAAAATTGTCAATTTGTCTATTATCCTATATTGTTTCCTGTCCTTCCTTAGAAAAAAATTTATCAATTTGTCTATTGTCCTATATTGTTTCCTGTCCTTTCTTAGAAAAAAAATTGTCAATTTGTCTATTGTCCTATTTGTCTTTTTTGTCATAGCTGGTTATACCTTCTTTTTGATATCTGTCTATATCTCACAAATGAACCTATGAAAAAGTTAGAAGCTATGCTTTGTTTCAACACACTACAAGTTTCGTGAAAATGGCCAATCTACCCCATGGCCTAGTAAAGGAGGAGGCTTAAAACTGTCATTTCTCCTGTTTTTGTTTCTTCTTTTCACCGAGACCATTGTTAAGTATGTGATGTTTAGCTCTCATTGTGTATCGTCAGTAGTCATGGTTATCATGTGACATTGGTTCTTTCTTTCACCGTCAGGACAATGGTGAGGATGAGAAGGAGGAAGCTGGTTGCCCCAAAAGAACTCGTAGAGAGGTCAGTACTGCAAGATCCGCTGATATCTGATTGCCTAGGCATCTAGTTTGTGCCTAAGAATTTGGTGATATGTGGGGTTGGCCATGGATCTATGATGGTGGTCATCGCTGGGCAGAGGCACAGGACGACCGATGCCGTCTAGATACGCCAGGAGATCACCACACTCAAGCACCCCCAATGTCCTTCATTTTCATGGGGTCGGTGAGCTCGCTCTCTCTCTCTGAAAGTTTGTATAACTCAGAGATCTGATTGCTTCTGAAAGTTTGTCACCATAGAGAACAAATTTTAGTTTTATTTGGTACTTCCGTAAGGCTATGATACTTATATGATACATTTTCTTACCAATGGTTTGATTAAGTTAAGCATTCTGAACTGTACGAGTCAGGCATAGAAATAATTTTCTAGATACATGGGCCGTCATAGTTATCTACAGACCACACTACTTGTTTTTTGCTGTGATATAAGATTATCTTAGTTGTTGTATGCATCAGTCTGTATAAGGGGACATGAACTCTCTTCAAGGTGTCAGGAGCTTTTAGCATTTAGGATTAGGATTTTGGCACAATCTCCTGAGTGGAAAGCACATTCCACCAAGTTGTTTATAAGATTTCATACTCTATGTGTGCTTTTAACATATTCTACTGGTTCTCATTATAGTTTCGAGCCATCGCAGAACATCCACTGTATACGCTATGCACCTTTAGACTTCTTAATAACTAGCTTCTGTTTTGGTGAAATTAAGCAGAATGACATTTTTTATATTTATGTCTTTAATTAACTATCTGCTATTTTATTGTAGCCTGCAGTTGGCCTACATTGAGCTGAGAAGAAAGGAAGAAGCTAGGAGGTATATGTATTGCCATTTATTGTTGTTTTATTCTTGCCTGAACCCAGTAACCTGCTGTACTAGCCACTTGTAGTGTTACTGTGGTATTAGTATTATACTTGTGCTTTCCTGGCCACGATTGAAATTTTGGCATTTACTCTTATTGCAGTGGTGGGGCTCAGAATACAATGAAGTGGTTGAAGCCTGTAAGGATGGCTTGAAGAAGCTGTGGCTGTATTATCTTAATCTCTTTCTTGTTCACTTCCCAGTAGCTACTAGGCAACTGTTGAGTTCCTTGCCCTTTGCATAATAAGAATCTACTGTATGCAATTCTCCACTTGTGCTATGATTTTAAAGCCATAAAACATATTAGCAAAGACTTCTTTTTGTTGATTGATGGGTTGCCTTTTCTTTTATTGCCCAATAGTCAGCCAAACTGCTCGGCTCATCTTTTTGTTGGTTCCGGCTAGGATTTCTTCTCCGCCTCACATTTGTTGGTCTACAGTTGGTTAGTTTTCCCTGAAATGAGAAAGGTTACTATTATTACCTACTGCTCAGATAATGTAAGTTGCATTTATTAGGCACTGCAAAGTTCTCAGCATAAGCAATTTTAGTTCTAGGCATGTATTGGGTTTCGGCAACAGAATCTGTGTGCTGCTTTCTCCTAAAACACACAAATTTTTCCTTATGGAATTCATGTGTTATCGATGAAGCCAACAACCATATGCTAGGTAAGGAAAAAACACATGAATTTTTTTTCTATTTTGATTCATGTATTATCCAGGCAGCCAAAAAACGTGTGCTAACTAGGAAAAAAACACATGGTTTTGTTGGTTGCTGGAATTTATGTGTTTTGGAGCTATCAAACACCCGTGTGCTAACTTTGGCTAAAACACATGAATCCTGGCCACAATAAAATTGAAGTGTTTTTTGGGTCTTCAACAATCGAGTGTTGGAAGTCCCTAAAACAACTGAGTGCTAGATAGACAGACTCTAGCTAGTACTAGGATCCACACACATCCATCCATCCTACACAGCATGCAGCCTCTCGCTCTTGCTCTCATCTTGCTGAGCTCGTCGTCCAAAGTGCAGCAACTGGACTGGCCCGGTCAAGAATATCATCGATCAGACAGCTGTCAGCTGTGTCGATCCATCCTCGTTGGTCCTAGCTCCCCGGCCCGTTTTTGGAGCCTCCCTTCTGGCCGGCCGGCCGGGACAGATCGACTTGCATGCGCATGGCCTCTAGCAGCTCACCAGTCACCGCTTGTACCCGAAACCCTGAAGGAGATCGATCGATCGCATTCCTTCCTGTTCATTCATCCGATCCGATTGCTGCCTCGCATCGCATCGCACCCTCCCTGACCTGACGGCGACGCACGGTTTTTTTTTTTTTTGAAAGTAAACCGGGGGGGGGGGAGGAGGGTGTGCTTCCCCACCTTCTCATTTCAAAAAGCTAAAAGAGGTTTTTCTCCGCACAGTCACCTGGCGGGAGGTACAGAGACAAGGACATACAGCACGAGAGGAGCTAGCTGTTTGGATGCACATGCACACCGATTAACTAATATATACTCCTAAACAATTATAATTAGTTAATTAAACAGGGGAGGGAGGGACACGAAGTGTTTCTGTCAGTACAGTACGTACTCCTATATAAATCATCAGCTGAGCTGACCAGATCGACCCGCATCGTACTCCGAACCAACTTCTGCTACTCATCCTTAATTACGGTATCCCAAGATGCGGATTATTATTGGGCTACTTCATTTGGAAGCAAGCATGCTCATGCCCATGCTCACATCACTGCATCACACTCTGCAGGCTTTGTTAATTAATTGCTACTCCAAACAACAGTCTTCATCGGTTGACTTAAACTCACTACTACCTGCTACGTACGTACTGTTGTCTCATGGATCGATCGATCTCCAATGATTAGAAATGTCTGTTGGCACACCCTGCCTCAGCTCGATCCGACAGTAAGCTCCAGGCAGTTTGGTGAGTGATCCTTTTCTGAATGAGGCAGCAGTGAGCAGACAATGCGGAACTGCTGGATCCACTTAGTTAGTTTCCTGTCGTTTACACCGCCTTTTTTAATTTGTGTGTGTGAGCGACCTGTGCGATCAGCTTGACGTTGGCCTGACTAATGTATTTATTCTCCCATACTGCTGCTGAGTTCTGATATCGACTCCGATCCGAACCTGAAACTGACTTCCATTATTACGTTAAGGTCATTGTTGTATACTCTTGTTGCAGAAACAGAAACCAGCACGCAAATAAACTGAATCTGATTAGTGGCGGTAGCCTGCCAAGTGTTTCTAGCTATAATTGCGTACTACTAGTACGTCTATGGATTCCTTGTTTTAATTTTTTTTTAAAAATAAAGATTTGGGGAAGCTAATTAATTCTGAGATATGTGCCATGGTAAACATGTGCCCATATCATGGACCATGAGTGATTGTTATAAAAGCGAAATGACTGAGGTTTGCTTGAGTTTATTATAGCGCGCATGATTTGGAAGTTGAATTGGTGTGTGTTGTGCAACATATTTCTTGGCTCATGAATATTGTGCACGTGTTTAGGTCATCAAATGATCAACAACTGTGGAGGAGGTCAAGCGATGGGTTTGGGTCGATGGAATGGACCAAGAGGCCAAAGGACGAACCAGGATGGCTAGCATTTGGAACAACAACAAGCAAGAGCACACGCAAGATGATAATGGAGATGATGTTGACCAAAGTCACAACATAAGTTGGACCAATTCAAGGCAAGGCATCACAAACACTTGATGGACCTCTGGGTGATATGGAGGACACACGCGATTTCAAAGGCGTTACATAACGGCTATGTGGTCCTCAAGAGTGTAGTGATTTCGGTTCAAAACTGCAGGAGGCAAAATGGTTTCTAGGTTTGGGTCTCAAAACCTAGGAAGGATCTCAGGGTGGAACATGGTGTCATTGGAGATCCTTTTTGTGGGCGTTTTATAGAACGTGCTTTATCAAAAGAAAGAGATACGACACCGCTGCAAGAGAGCCTGCGGCACAGATTACACAACCACAAAGCCAGTTGATTGGCTTGGAACAAACTAAAGTAACATGAAAAGAAAGAGTAGTGACAGGAAAGGACCCATAACCCCAAAACCCTACTAGTCTTATCCCGTGAAAAGAAGTCAACACAAACATTGTCTATAGAGAGGATGAAGCTGTGGTGGTAAGTCATCCACCTAGAAGATGACACGAAAAAGCAGCAAGATAGCGAAAAAAACAACCGCCTAAGATGACCAAAGCAACCTTGGTGGCAAAGAATCTGCAAGTGAAAGGCCATTGCATACTTAGCGAGGAAGTACCTGCTTGGGAACCAGAGCAACATCGATGGTAAAGTATCCGCTAGAGAAACCAACAGTGGCCACATCCTCAAGGCGCAGTTTATTTGGTGTCGCACAGGACCTTGACATAGGTAGAGTAATGTATAACTATTCCCGCACTGCAGCTGATCTCGACACCAAATCTGAAACTGACTACGATCTTAGCAGGCCTGTGATTGTATTGTGTTGCATACTCGCGATCGTCGATCGACTCGTCGCTTTGGAAACGTTGCAGAAACATGCTGGCGAACTGAACCGCCCGGGCCTGATCTCAGATTCAGTCATGCAGATCGTCTAGCTACTTGTACCCGCAAAACAAGATTAAAAGACTTCTTGTCGCCACTAAGCGATGATACTACTGCTTGTGGTCTTGCGTAGAATCCAAGAGAAACAGGGAATTGCACGCGGTAGATCCTCCGTCCCTGTCAGAGAAACGAATTAGTGATTAGTGACTGCCACTGTTGTGTCCTGCTTATTTTCATGCAGCAGGGCTAAAAGATCGATCACTGAACTCTCTGAAAGGAGAAATAAATTGAAAACGGAAAAAGACAGAAAAAATGTTGGATTAGCGGCGCAACGTCCAGGCAGCTGGAGTACTAGCTACCATGGACACTGATTCTATCTAGCTACGGAGGTGTACTACGAGTACGTGTCTGTGGAGAAGCTGCGTGTTAGCTAAAAGTGTTGCGTCAGTAGTGTGCCACTGGATTGGTGGTTCTGTCATTCGGTTAATGGGTTTGGAGGAGATGTGCTACATTACTACGCCTGCTCGTGCAAATCTCCTAACACTAACAGTCGTCATACATGTGTATACTGTTAGGAGAGAGCTGCCGTAAACACTATTAGATCGCACTTACAAAAGCAGGCACGGAAAACTGTGTATAGTACTATGGGCTGCTGCTGCATGCATGTGTCGCCTATATATGCCGGCGTGCATGAGCTTTTCAGGCTTTGCAGCCCTGTTCGCCTGTCGCCTCATCTTGAGTCTCCCACTGTGGCCGCGAGATGAATCCATCTCAATGCCGATACGAAAAAATTTTAACTTTACAACCGTAGCAGGTTTCATTTATATATGGTAAATATTGTTCAATCATGAACCAACTAAAATTAAAAGATTCATCTCATGATGTACAACTAAACTGTATTTTTTTTTCTCGAATACGCAAAAGGTTTGCGTATCTTTTATATTAAGAAGAAGAGTTTAAACAACCGTACACCGCACCCTAGCGAGCGCTAAAGGAGGTCAACAACACAGCCGTAGCCGGACCATCCTAACTAGAGTTTGCGTGGTTCGATATTACATAAAAGAGACAACCAAATCGACGCGGCTACGCGACCTAGGAGGTGGCCTTACGCTTTCGTGGCCGCCTTGACGCCTCCTCCCCCCCGTCCCCCGAAAAGCGCCCGTGGCGCCTCAACGTTGGATGCCGTCATGGTGTCGCCAGATCTTGTTGTAGGCCTCCGGCTCCAGCCAATAACGGCGATGGACCCCTCGGTGTAGCCCATGCGCCGCATGGCGAGAACCTCACCTCGTTTGGAAGCCGGTATTCGAGAAAGGGGCTGAGCTGCCAACCGCCTACTCCGCCATGGTAACGCTGGGCTTGGGAGTGGGCTGCTTGGGGGGCTCGCCGAGCAGAAGAAGGCTCCGTCTTCCGCAGCACCTTGTTGGTGAAGCGCCGAGGCGGCGCTTGAAGGAGTCGTCGATGCCCCCAATCTCTTCCGGGGCGAAGCCGGAACCATCCGCGGGGTCGAGACAGTCCCAAAGCCTGGCGGGTGGCGATTGCTCAGCGCGTGTCTCCGGCGAGTGCAACTCCCACCGAGTGGTCCGCGGGGGTGGCGTCCCGCGGCTCACTGTGGGCACCCCCGCCTGTGCCGCATCCACGGGTGTGAGCCAGCCGTCGGGGGACCTCCGGCTGTGGGGCGTCCACCGCCGTCCTCCTCCGGGCTGTGGGACATCCACCGTCGCTGTGTCCTCTGTGAGGCAGCCGTCGATGGGTCCTCCGACGTGGAACGACCCGGTGTCGGCGCGTCCTCCTGCAGGGGGGGGGACGGCAGGAAGGGAGGCGGCATGCGCCTCCGGCGGTGGTGTGACCTAGGCGGAGAGCGATGCTCCGAACTCTTCCCACATCGGGTCCACTGAGACCTCGCAGACAATGTCGGCGGCGTCCACAAGCGAAGCCGAGGCGACGCTCGAGACCGTGAGCGAGGCTGCGAACTCCTCCATCATCGGGTCCATGGAGACCTCACGGGCGGCAGCCGAGACATCCGAGCCATGTGCAAGTAGAACAAGCTCAGAAAATCCCCCGGTGCCTGCCGTGCTGCCCGACGCCGCAGCAACGTCGATGGGCTCGCGGGTAGCTACATCGGCGTTGGAGGAGTCGTGCCTGTAACACCCCGGGTGTTAGTCACTAGTTTAGCAGCGAGATTGGGCTTAAGCTATATATGTGAGTGGTGATAATGAACTTTCTTTCATGTGCCTCACATCAATTTCCATCTATATTGATATATAGAAAAGTTTGGTGAAGTTTGGAATCAAGAAGTCACATGAAATGACGTCATACCATTGCTTGAAAGGCCTTATCAAGTGCATGAGTATAGGGAGATTCAAACGAGTCATGCCATCTTGCTCAAATAACTCTATATTAACTCTACAACAAAAAGTCATGAAGGGTTCATATTGAGCAAGTGCCCTGAAAATGCCCTTAAGTGATGGTTTGACCTAGGTTGACCTCTAGCGCACTTTTGTTTAACCATTTATAAAGTGCCGCTTAGAGAGTTTGCGTGGCTGCGCACCCTTAATCAAAGTTGTAGAGAATTTTATAAGGAACAAACTTTGTTTAAGGGCCAAGTCATGAAAATGTGCATAACATGCTCAAAAGGTGCTCAACAGGCAGAGTTGAGGGCTGAATTAGAGTTTTAAAATAATTCTAAAGCCTGAAATTGGAGTTCTCAATGTCGACGTCTCGCGTTCTCCGAATTTTGCTAAATAACTTGAGTTGGACCAAAAGGGAAGTTGAACTTAATTAGTTGAGGAGCAGCATGTCAAAAGATGGGATCTTTTCGGACCAGTTTGACAACGTTTGACATCCATTCTCGACAGGTATTAATCTTGTGCCCGACAGCGTCAATTTCGAGCATTGTTATCTCCTAATCTATCCAGCTTATGGCTGAGCGCCCTTAATGAAATATGTAGACCAAGTTGAGGTGACCAAACTTCATTTTAGGTGCCAAGTCCAATTCGGCCCACAACTGGCCCAAAAATCGCGCTGGAAACGGTGCCCGCCACGTGCTCGGGGAAATGCTCCAAGGGCGACGCGTGCCCTGTGCGTGGCAGCCATGCACAGCACCCCCACCTCCATTGCTGCCACCTCGCCTCACCTCCTCTGTCCTCTCTGCCACTCGATGTGGAGGGCCAAAACGCTCCTCACTCGCCCCCTTACTCGCCCAGCTCCCCTGCCCTTGCCCCTCCTTGCTCCTCCCGCCGAGAACGCGCGCTGCCGCGTCGAGCCGCCATGGACGGCCGGGACAGAGCTCCACCGCCACCTTTGTCCTCCTTCTCCGCGCCTCCTTTCTTCCCACCAGCACTGCCACCAGCTTCGCCTCTTTCTCCTCCACCCACTGCGCCCCTTCGCTGACCACCGTGGCCACCGGAACTTCATCGCCGGCGTGCGGCCATGGCGGACCTCGTGTGCTCGCGCGGCCAGGCCGCGTCGGGCCACCGCGGAGCGGGCTGCGAGCACCCTCAGGTGCGCACCAGCCCGTGGGTGCTGCTCTGCCTCTCCCATGGCGCCGGTGAGCCGCCCCACCGCCGGAATCGGCAAGCTCCATGGCCTCCCGTGCTCCCTGTACGTGAAGAAAGGAGAGGGGACCTCGGGTCAGAATTGGAACAAGTACAGGGGTTATGTGCAGATCTCGTGACTCATTTGAATAGTGATTAACAGTACTCGATTTCTGCAGGGGCTTGAGTGCAAGTTTGTTTTTCTTTTATGCTTTATTTTGGCTGAAACTTTGATAAATCGTAGTAAATCGTAGAAAAATCGTAAAATGGCAAATGAGGACTTTTTGGAATCCTTGTGAGTAGATCTATCCAGTGGTATAATAATATTGCATATTTTAGTATAAAGTTTGTGCAGTAAAAATAGATCTTTGCTCTCTAGGGTTTGCTTTTTGCTAAATTTATATCTACTGTTGTGGTGCTCCATTTGAGGTAAAATTTTTGTGGTAGCCTTCTGGTACTATGAGTGTATTGTGATAAAAAGTTGGGGTCCATTGGATGCAGTATGATTGAGTTATTTAGATATCTTGCTTGATGTCTAATAAATGGATTTTTTTTTTATTAATAATTGAAATAAAAATGTAAAAATAGAAAATATGGTTCCACTGCCTTTCTATAAAGTTGTTGTGACTTCTAAATGCTTAACATAGTCATGTGTCTATAGAAAATGTTGAGTTTTAGATTTATCTTGCCCTCACATGGGTTATTGCTGTAGCAATTTGTCTTTTTCATAGAGGTTGCTATACTTATTCAAATGCTATGAAATTTGGATAGTAGACTAATGAGAGTATATGTGAGCTACTGTAATTTTCTCATAATTTACTGTGCATATTTGATAGATGTTCCATATATGCTCCTTAAGTAACCTTGTTATCTAAATAAATGAAAAATGCATGATAATAATTTATTTGAGCTTGGTCATCATGTTTTATGGTGTTTATTTAATATATGTCAACTGTTGGTAACATTACTTGTACCCAATTTGATGTTTGAAATATAAGTGAAATATTATTTGCTCTGTTTATTCTAATTGGAGGCTTTCTGGACAGTTTCTAGAACTGTGATGATTTCACCTTGATAATGATGTTTGCTGTAAAACTTGTCTATAACAAATTTGTAGATAACTTATATATCTAGCGTGTGCTAAATTTTCATAGTCATAGCCTTTATAGTTTGTGAGTTGTGGCTGTGTAATGTTCAGTTTCAGAAATGGCTTCTCTCTGGAATTTCTAGACCTGATCCTGTACATGTGTAATTTTGACATACTAAACTTGTGAATCATGCTTTGGTTATTAAAGATGATTTGTAGATAATTTTATAATCTTTCCAGATTGTCTTATTTCATTTCATTTGGATGTGTATAACTCCAGTTATACCTAAATCTTGTAGCCGCTGTGTGCAGTCCAGAAATTGATTGATTCTAGTTATAGTGTTGCTTTGTGTGAAGCTAAGTGTGGCTTGTGCCTTGGATGATAGTTAAGTTAGTACACCTGAGACCTTGTGATATTTGATTCAGGTTTGATATACTCATTATCTCCATGTTTGGCTTGATGTGGGTAGCTTGCTCTCTAAATGCTCCTATCATATGGTGTGACTATGCTTGTCTTGTTTGTGTATGTGATGCATCATCTATTGCATTCCCATATATTCATACACTTGCATCTTGCATCTCATTTAGGTACGCTAGATGAACTACGTGATGGACGAGATGTTGGAGCCAAACCCGAAGACGGTGTTTGGTGGACATATCCTGAAGATGGAACGGAGATGCTCACCAAGCGAGTACCATCTAACAACACTGACTTGAGTCATATTTCAGGCAAGCCCCGGAGCATTCTAAGTCTCTCACCCTTTTATAAAATGCAATTGAGTACTTTATGTTGTTTATTACATTAAGTTATAGGAGTTGGTTGGAAACACTTGCTGCATATATATCCTCTCCTTGTCCAGCAAATTATACCTTGAATCCTATATAAGTTCAAGAATCGAGATAAATGCTTAGCCATGCTTAGACCGGTAGAAGTCGGGTGATTCTCTGTCATCCGTGAGATATAGGTTGTTACTTCTCTCAGTCACGGTTGGCTATATGTGCTATCGTGGAAAAGAACCAAGTGTTAACATAAAAGAAGACCGGGCGGGACGTGGACCCATGCTCGAGTCGATTAAGGACTGGACGCCAGCGTTGTTTCACTCTTGGTCATGTTGAATGCAGCCCAACACATAGTTGGCCCGGCCCTGTGTGCCAAGTGGCCGCGGCTTCGGTAGCTCAACTCAAGACGGGAAAGCGGGGGCGGTTGGGCAATTCGCGGGATAGCGGCATACTAGACCAAGAGCAAGCATGTATAACTGCCCCAAGGCGTCGTCCTTGGGTTAGCATGGCTTGAACATCCCGGCTATCCGACTTTTCGGTTTTGCCGACGCGAGAACCGGGCCCGCGCCTGAGTTGTACCAAGAGTAATCTAAGACGACCACAGCTAGGTCCGCATGCGGGTGTATGTTGGGAATACCCCCCGAGCTCGCTTGAAATCGATTCGAATCGCCGTCTCTCCCGGATAGTGAGAACTTGACCTTGCCTGACATCGTAGAACTCACTAAATAATGATGGTTCTAATATTGATGATGATCACAATGATGGTAATGTTGATAGCTGGAATAAGCCTGATATGGTTATTAATATTTGTATATAATCAAGTGATTGCTCAAAGACAGGTGCTAATCTAGATGAAAGGTTGATTAATAATAATCTCTTTGCTAGTATAATAAAATAATGCTCTCATATAATATGCTTTTATGCAAAATGTTGTCAAGCTAGCCCCACCTATATAAAGCCTTGCATACTCCTTGGTGTCACTTTATTTCTGGTTTATGATGGGTAAGTCTAGCTGAGTACATTCTCGTACTCAGGGTTTATTCCCACTTGTTGCAGGTTGTGATGTATCATGACTACTGCAAGAATTGGATGGCTCCTACCATAGCGGTGGAGTATGATCATGGGCATGATCCTTCTTATCTCTCTTGTCTTTATTGCTTTTATTGGAATTGACCATGGTACTGGCATGTATTTGATGTTAAATTCAAAGTACTTTGCTTTCGCTACTTTTGAACTTATATTGTAATAATTATTTTGCACTCTGATGTATATTGAACTACTTGTGAAAAGGATGTAACAAGTGACTTGTTTTGTTGAATTAGTACGATCTTGGCTTATATGTTGGTTGGTTTGAAGTCCTTCGTGATTTCAGTGGACTACCGGGATTATATGGGCTCAGGTGTAAAAATTTAGTCACTTCAAAGATTATTTTTATACTTGTGCTCTTATAATTTGGACGGTTCTGTTACAGCTGGCATCAGAGCAAGATTCAACATTAAACATGTCATTTGTGTATTTAAAACAAAAGCTTTTGTTTGCAAAAGATTAGTTTTGACAAAACTATTAGCTACACACATATATATATAGGTGTGTTCAAATCTAAATTTAAAAATTTAAGTATGCCAGTGGTTAAATCCAGTTATGCCCAAATAAGGACTCTTAGGTGGCTATCTAAGTACTAACTTGGGGGATTTTAAATTTTGCATCTACGCCCAGGCCAAGGTATGTATGTTTGATGACCGCACTACGGCTACCCTGTGGTCAAATGGTGGAGGTAGCCCGCATATATGAATTAGCCATATGTGTGCATTAGAAAGATGAGATGGGAGAGCATGACCGTCGAATCGGCGGTCTAGGGAAGTGCTAGATTGTGATACTGAAATAATTGCCATGTCAAAACCATGCAATTAGGAAAGTATTTAATTGTGGGTATATCTGTCGGGTAGTTGTGATACTGAAGTATGTATGTGGGGACATGCATATGGAAAGTATTTAGTTTACTGCTTTCCTTGGATTTTGTTGTTTGTGCTTTATATTGGGGAACTGTTGGGCTGCAATGAACTCTTCTGCAGGTACGTTAACCACGAATGCGTAGATTAAATCTACATAACGACTAGTTATATATTGAGAGTGCGTGTTATGCCACCGACATAGAACGTGATTGCCACCTTAGGCTGGCAATCTTGTGAGGACGAATAGGACGAAGCATGCATCATCATGATTGTTGCTTTGCACATAATTATGCTCCTCTCACCTTTGTTTCCAATAATAAGTAATTTGTGATTGATGTAATGTTACTATCTTTCCATGTGGAGTAGACAAGAATACTTTGATCTATGTTGCTTGAATTGGAATGCTTGAAGATAGTGTGTGCATGGCTTTGCCTTGTATGATTGCTTTAAATGGAATTGTATAACAAGTTGGCAGTGGCTAAACATTTTAAAACTAAAACATATAGTGATACCTTGATAGAAGCCGATACCTGCTCATTTGAATATAATATCATGTTCTTTCTTTCAAGTTATCTTCATATTAGTTCCATAGCAATATGTATGTGAAAGCTTGTTAGTGAATGAGTGTGTAGAGGTTGTCTTGTGATGCTTTTAATGTCAATTAACTAAGTCAAAATATTGCTTAGTTTTGATGCAAGGTGTTGAGGTTATAAATTTGAACTTAGGTGTTCTTTAGTTTAGCCTCATGGCAAATATGTTGTTTCATCAAGCTTTTTGCAAAGATACTTTGGATCTTACTTAAATAATTAGGACCCTCATGTTTATCCTACCTTATAAGTAAACTAAAATATTGTGATCAAAGGTAATAATAATTAGTGCTACTAGAATAACATAATTATGTGATCTCTTGCTAATAGAACAAGGAAAAACACTGTTTGGTATTGTATTGAACTTGTGGGCTGCAAGGACAGTTTCTATAGTACCAATATTTTTGTGATGATAACAGTATTTTCAGAGAATGTGGTCTACATAAAAGTTGTAGTTAACTTCTTTATCTTTCATATCCTAAAATTTTAGGATTTTAGGTCTGGTCGTTTAGGAGTTATATATTTTTGAACCTTGCTGTCCAGTTCTGCATATCCTCTGGACAGATCTGAATGTTTAGATTGTTTGACCTGTATGCTTTTAGAATCATATTTTGGCACTAATAGAAGAAGTGTAGTACATTTTCTAAGCTTTTCAAAATATCTAAAATCACTACTTTTGGTTGTCTACATCTCTAGTTATGAGCTTGTAAAAGCGTAAAGACAGAATCTGTCCAAACCTAGACAGAGAATGTCTTCCTTGTGTTGTTTACCCTTGCTAGCTGGAGAATTATCTTAATGTGATAATAAGAAAGTTTTAGATAATTTAATAATCTTTCTATCAAGTTAAGAATCACACTCATTGGATACCTAAAACTCTAGCTATGTATCTCTGAAGTTCATGCTAGTTTTATGTCCAAGCTTATGCAAACCTAAAATACTGGTATGTTTGGTCATGTTAACTTTTGGAACGGTTTTTGATATGAAAAACCAAGTTGGGGTAAACTTTCTAAGCCTTCAAAAAAGTCTAGGATCACCTTTGTTTGATGCCTACAACTCTAGTTTTGACTAAAATGCACGTGCTTGATGCGTTACTATATGTCTTGGTTGTGAAGAGCTGCATGATAGTATTGTTCATTCTTGTTAACTTGGTATTTGCTCTAGGTGTTTGCTAGCCTTGCATGAGACTTTCTAAAAATGCTAGTTCTTGTGTGAGTTTTTGCTTTGAATGGTTGCTTAAAGCCCATTTGTTTGAGCTCTCAAGTGCTTGTTAAGCTGTCATGTTATGTGGATACTTGTTGTCTAACTAGTGCCATAGTCGTAGACTCAATTGTCCTCGATGAGCACATGAGTGTCGAATAGCTCATCTTAGAACAATGCTCCTGTCATGATAATCGCATGGTTGTCGTCTCCGATTAAGTTCTCCATCTTAGGAACCTGTGCCTGTAGACATGATTGTTAACCTTTGGGTTTTGCGTTGTAAAAACTTCTAACCATGCCTATGTTCAAACCGCAAGCCCTAGGCCAGACCCTTGATGTTTGTGTATGGCATATATGTGCACCCTTGTGAAGATCCTAGTTTGTTTGACCAAACCAGTTGAGCTTTTGTTAGTGCCATCCCTTGACCATGATGGTTTCTTCCTAGAGGTGAGGACCCTTGCGTGATCGACCAACCCTGCTAATATCTTGCTAAAGGCCAGCCCTTGACCTTGGTTGCTTTCTGCTAGTTGTAGAGACCATACTCAAATCTAAGTTGGACCTTTTAGTTTTCTATCCTTTTGATGATATGGTGCGACGTTAATCCCTAGCTGTTTGATCTTGAAATCTTTCGCTTGAAAGTCATGTAGTTACCGTATCAATTCAATCTCTAATTGGTATGTCAAGTTGTTGTCTTGGAAGTTTACTCAATTCATCTCAATGCTCCAAGATCTTTTTATGTCCAATAATCTTGATTAATATATCAATGTCTACCTTGGAGTTTACTCAATCCGTTTCCATCCTTCCCAATTCTCGGGATGCTTATTGACCTTGATCTCATGGTCTCGCCTACCAGGACCGAGTCTCATGTTAATCACTTATCTAACAGTTCTTTGGTGGATGCAAGGTGTGCATGGAAATAAAGCAAGAATCTCCTGCTCAGTTATCTCCAGCATTTAATCCATGTTTCCTAGTTGCTGTGCTTTGATCTTTGAATCATAACCTTGCTGACTCCAAATCTTGTGACTACTCTTGCTTGCGATCCCTCCTATAATCGATGTTTGTTCTTATGATCAAATTTGTGCCATTGAAATTTCTCTTTGGGCAAAGTAGTGGTGTTACGATTAGCATTCTATGGTGCCGTGATGATACTGAGAGCCTCCTGTGGGTGCACACACAAGGTTGTGCTACTCGGCACACACTGGTATCAAGGTTGCTAGTCATAATCTATTGTAGAAATTATACCGCTAAGATATATCTTGTGATCTTTCCCTTGGTTATCTTCTCGTAACTTATCAGAAGATCCATATATCCCCAACCCAATTGTGCTCCATAAGATTTCTCGTTGGTTGTAGGCTTAGTAATGAGGTTATGATCAAAAACCTAATGGTGCCACGACGAAACTGAGGGCAACCTATGGATCGCAACCATACGATTATGCTGCTCAGCACGCGTGGGTATCATAATTTTTGTCATGACCCATTACGGAACCACACCGATAAGTTGTCCCATTGTGAGCTTTTCCTTGGTTATCCTTCTGTTCATCCTAATGCCCTCGTCAAGCTTGGTGTTGTAGTGCTTCCTTCCGAAGTCGCAAAGAGGATGACCTTTGAAGAACAGGTCACTGACATAAACAGAGGGCCTCTCCGCTTTATCCTGTCTGTGAGCCATGGTAACCTTTGGGTAGTAGTTAGTACTAACTGATCGATAAAAAGGACACAACACTTAAAGTTGGATCGTTATTAGACGGCCAAAAGCCCTTTGGACATGTATGTTTCACTACTACGTAAAAAAAACATTTCTACAGGGGTGCTAGAGGCATTTGTACAGCGGCCAAGCCCACCGCCTGTACTAGGGGTCGATACTAATCGGCCTGACGATACAGGCGGCACAAATAGCCGCCAGTGAAAATTTAGTTTTCACAGGCGGCTCACATTGTCGGCCGCCTTGTGTAAATAGGCATTTACACAAAGCGGTTGACAATGAGAGCCGCCTGTGAAAACCAAATTTTCATCGCGGCTCACACCGTGAGCCGCCTGTAATTAATTTTTTTTTTTCAAATATTAATATTTGCCTCCACACTGTGCTATATATTATATATATATATATATATATATATATATATATATATATATATATATATATATATATAAAGATATGCAAACATGAACTATAAAATTGCATCATATATACAACACATATTAATATTATAGATATATACACATAAAATCAAACATTAACCATAAAATTACATATATACACGTCAATGCATGTTATCTGCACAACCTTGTAGTGTTTACATGTCATTTCGTTTCAAATTTAGACCTGCTAGGTCCGTCCGGCGCTCTAAACCTATCACTTGCTAAATCCCCCTCTTCATCAAAATATGCTCCTTTACTTGGAATTATTTCTCTCATAATGAAACCGCACAAATCTGCCACTATATTTTCCATAGTGGACATTGTAAAGGGCACGCCCTTTCCTTTCGTTCTCTACTGAAACAAAGTTTAAAAGCATCATTGACACATGTCCAATATTAATATTTACAACTTTAATGAGACAACTTCATACATAGATATTATTTACCATATTTTTGTCCCCGACATATCGTCCCCTCGCCCTTATAAACTCACACACGTAGTATCCACAATAGACCGATCCGGTGGTTGCTTGTGGCACTATGTAATGAGCAAATGATTATTTTAAAATTGTCATGCCTTGTGTATTATTTAAATGATGATATGTGTTCAGACAACTTACCGGATAATGGTGTTGTATCGTCAACGGTACCCTAGGATCTTTGCGGGCGTCGTCGACCGGTCCTTTTTGTTTCTTATAAAACCGCCATGCCCTATAGTTATGGAATATAAAACACTAAAGTTATTTAGAGACTCTGAATCATATAAGTACGAATATAGTCGCATGTTGGCTCACCTTTCTAATTGAACCAAGAATGGTTGATACGACTCGGGAGGATAATGTAAGGAGTCTAGGACAAGCACCTTCCCTTCGAATGGATAAATATAAAAAACAATCCAATGCTCACTGCATGAATAAACGAGTGAGCGACACATGTACTTAGGGTTAACACGATAATTTGAAGTACGTATACGAGGTCACGTTTACCCAAAGTTGTAGGGTGCCAATATAAAATCCCTATACCTATATCTCAGCATTGCTCTACCGATATAGAGGGCATATTCGTCCTCGTATTTTCGTTGCAATTCCTTTACAGCTCCTGCAAATTGTTCTGGTGTTTTGTCCTTCTCTATCTTTGCTCTATCTTCATTTGTAAGTACAAATTTGTGCATATTTTCTTGTAACCTGATTGGACTCAGGTAACCGACCATCGATCCTGTAGTTAACGATCTCTGCTCGTGGTCTTGCAAACTACATACAACATCCACATATTAGAGTTTATCATATTCCAAATTTAATAATAACAATGTGTGTGCATGAGTGATACTTACAGGCACCAGATTGTAATGAGCTGGACGTCAAGTTTTCTAAGTTCAACAAGTAGGTGCATGTCATCGAAGGTAACAAATGCCCCGCTTCTTTCCGTGCCAGTAGCAAACACGTCTGCTGGTATATCAACACTAATCGCATGCGAGCCAGCATTCACGCTTCCTCTCATGTACCGATCATGAAATCTTTTTTATCGTCCATGGACCCTTTTCAAGCACCGCCCATCTTTGCAAAGATAGGCCTTCCGGCACATCCACGGGGACATTGACATAATCATCAACCGTTGGCTTTCTTATATCCTTAAGGGTCAATGGTGCATCCGATGGCGGTTCGACATGTACATCGCCACTTAGGGCTTCCTTTGTTGGTGGCACGGCTTCAGCTTGCTTGGCCGGTGGCTTCCTTTATTCTGTGACGGTTCGAGCTCAACGACTGCGTGCCGTCCGGCCGCTTCCAAGCCCTTTCGTAAATAGAGCTGTGCCACCGCTTTCCCCTTTTTGGCTCATGGGGAGAAACCAATTTTGGAATTGGAAATTTCCTCTTCTTGGTGGCCGGTGCTTGTGGGGGAGTTTTCTCTGCTTCCTTATGCTTTGGTGGTGGCGGGGAGTTTGCTCATCTTCATTCTCGCTTTGGTGCTTGCGGAGGAGTTTGCTCTACCTCTTTTTTCAAAGGTCGTGTCTTTCTTGGCTGGAGGAGTCTCGCTGCTCGTGCATGTTCTCGGCCGGCCCCTCGAGCTCATCCAAATGAAATGATAGATCATGTATTGGGGATGACGATGGTGGCTCATAAATGTATGGGGATGCTTTGGAGCATGCATTGGCGATGGTGATTGTCGACTTGTTTCGGCCTCTTGGGATGCTTCATGCACTGGTGGAGAGGGTGCCGTTGGTGGATCAATCAACCTTACGCACCGCCTCGGCCATTGTATGAAGTTCTTGATTGCTTGTCCAAGCTTCTCTATACCCTCGAGGTCGGGATGTCGATGAAGTCGTCTTCATATCCACTCGACCGTCAACACTTCGACCCCTGCAGTATGCTGATTCCATCTCGACACCATGGAACCTACGTCCGTATAGCATATCCTATGGCCACTTGCTTTGTATGCCGATTCCCCGAGGCCATATCCAATTAGCAATGAGCAAGGCCAAGGTTTATCAATATCGCCAACCGGATAGTGGTCCGGATTTGATGTTGACGCTATACTGCTTAGAAATGGCATAGATTGTGTGGCCATCTCCCCGGCTACCCAAGGGTTGAGCTGACACAAGCCGCATACATGAAGGAGCTTGAGATGACATCTGTTGAGCGTACATTTGCCCCGCCAACCGCTTCATCACTTCAGGATCGGGGTTTTTCACGAAATCTTCCATCAAATCCTTAAACTTTTGGGCGGCCTGCTGCTCAAAAAAAAATTCTTCATATCCATCTTATGTCGTTCTCTTTTCTTATATATGGCTTTCCACTCTTCGCCAAACCCTTCTTTCCGTGTGGTTCGGATGAGACGCCCGCATACACGGCCTGGATGCTCGGGGGTTACCTACAACATGATATTTCATGTCGGTGTCGGTTTCTATTTTACTCGAACAAAATGGAAAATATAATTACATTACCTAGAGCATGGGAAAGGCCGCTCTCTCCCTCCTCGTGACTTGAAGGCACCTGTCTTTTCCAGTTTGTTGCTTCCAAAACCTCTCGGCAACCGGCTTGATCTCATCGGGGCGAGAGATCTCATCGCTCTCATCGGTGTTTGCCTTCCGAGCGCGAAGCCAATTCGCACTTCGTTACGGCACTATATCGGTCAATGCCAACTTGCCCTCTCTCCTCTTTGCTTCGTCTTCGCCCTCCATTTAGGAATCTTGGTCTTGTAGCCACCGGTGCCGAGGTGGTGATGGTAAATGTTCTTCTTCGCAAGTTCCGAGGCGGCTTGGCTCTTAGCCTTGGAGTCATCGGAGTTTTTATTTTTACTAAAACGTGCCCACTGTTCCGCTGTGATAGGGTACCGCTTCGTCGGGTCCCGCCCCTTCTGCAGCCACTTTTTATTCATATCGTGTCTATAATTCCGGAATGATATTGCACACTGCTTCATGACATGACCCTTCACCAAACCTTCTGTTCCCTCCGGGAAAATGAACTTAGTGCACAATCGAGTCCAACAATTCTTCCTCTTTCCTTCAGGCACCATACTCCAATCACTCCAGGAGATATCAAATTCTTCCTTTACTAACCATCCAATGGCGGCCCTAAATTTAGGTAGCGCCTCTAGAGGTGCTAAGGGCTCTCCGCTCGGGCTAACCTCTGTGATCCTATAAACTTCTTCTGGAAATCTATTCCTTCCTCTATCTCCTCGTGCCCGATCACTCTTTTTCTTTGTACTTCTTCGCTCGGAGGATGTCCCGGTCGTTTGAGGCGCCGTGTCCTTCTGAACATCTTGTGACTCTGCCTCTATTTCGGCATCAACTTGAGAGAGCACCTCCTGTCAATTCAATTGTTAAGTACATACATACACTTGTATTATTCTCTCGTATAGACAATCTACGAGCATATATACCTCATCATTCAATGGCTCATCTTTAGGCTCGTAATTAGGGTCACGTTCCAACTCAAGACGGGCCTTCTTAGCTCTAGGAGATTCACGTGGTGATACGCTCGGGCTCCTATAAGGTTCGGATCCAGAGGAGTCAGATCCTGCCTCATCTATCTGGGCATCGGCCTGCTCAGCATTTGATGGAGTACTCATCTGCATGAAATATAAGTATAACCATGGAATATAAGTGTAAACATGGAATACAAGTATATACTCTAATTACATAGCCTAATTAATGAATATTAAATAGGAAACCCTATTTAACAAACTAATTATTATTTCACAAACCCTAAGTATACATGAAATAATAATAACTTACCCTAATTAACAAACCTCTAATCCTAACCGTAATCACTAACCCTACGTGGGGCAGCCTAATTATCAAAACCCTAACTCTAAATAACTCTAATTATCAAAACCCTAACAAAAACATCGCTAACCCTAATTACAAAACTCTAACTAATATTACACGTTCGAATTTACTCTAATTAACTCTAACAAAAACATCGCGTGAGGCAGCCTAATTATGAAAACCCTAACTCTAATTTACTCTAATTATCAAAACCCTAACTCTAATTAACTCTAATTATCAAAACCCTAACAATAACATCGCGTGGGGTAGCCTAATTATCAAAACCCTAACTCTAAATAACTCTAATTATCAAAACCCTTACAAAAACATCGCTAACCCTAATTACAAAACTCTAACTAATATTACACGTTCGAATTTACTCTAATTAACTCTAACAAAAATATCGCGTGGGGCAGCCTAATTATGAAAACCCTAACTCTAATTTACTCTAATTACCAAAACCCTAACATAAACATCGCTAACCCTAACTAACAAAACCCTAACTCTAATTAACTCTAACTAACACTAATTAACTCTAATTAACAAAACCCTAACTCTAATTAACTCTAACTAACAATAATTAATAAACTATTTACTAAATAACCAAAAAAAAAGCCCGTGGGGCAGCCAGGCCGGCCTGCCGAGGCTAATAGGGCCCAAGAAGGCCCACACAGCCCCACCCAGCACGCCATGCCGGGGGGAGAAGGCGGCGGCGGCGCTCACGGCGGTGGCGGTCGCGGCGGGGAGAGAAGGCGGTGGCGGTCACGGCGGTGGAGGTCACGGCGGTGGCGCTCACGGCCGTCAGTAAAACTCCACGCAGCGGTGGAAGCGGCGGCGCCGAGGCCTTGGCCCGGCTTTGGTGGCAGCGGCGCAACCGTCGGCGGAAGCGGCTCGCGGCGGGCGCGTGGAGGTGGTCTTGGGCCGGTCCGGCGGGAGGCCCGGCGGCGGCGGTGCAGCGAGGAACGTGGCGCGGCGGCGGATTTGGACAGCCTGCCGGCGTCAAAGCTGGAAAATCGCGCGCCACCGGTGACTTAGAAAATTTGGCATCCCGCGCTCGGTTTTATAGGGGGGTGAAAACGGGCGGGTGACATTGACCCCGCCTTGTACTAATGATTGAAATACAGGCTCTCTCCTTGACCGCCGCCTGTACTAATCGATTGGCTCAGGCGGCCGTCTCCGGAGCGCCGCCTGTACTAATGGATTAGTACAGGCGGCTGCCAAAAGAGCGCCTGTACTAATTAATTTTCCTTTTCTTATTTTGGCTGAAAGTTTGGAAATTCATAACAATTCGTAGAAAAATCATAAAATAGCAAATAAGGATGTTTTGGAATCCTTGTGAGTATATCTTTGTAGTGGAACTATAATATGGCATGTTTTAGTTTAAATTCTTATGAATTAATTAAGTTTCTATTCTTAGGGTTTGTGAATTAATTAAGTTAGTAAATAAAGATTTGTTAACTAGGGTTACTTAATATTTCATGTACCTAGGGTTTATGATTTAATTAAGTTATTAATTAAAAGTTTGTTTGTTAGGGTCAGTGATTTTAATAATTAACTTATAAAACTTGAGCATGTGATACTTCTACAATTGTCATGATTTAATATTATTTCATGTATCGGTTTGTTATTTAATTAAGTTAGTAATTAAAGTATCTTAATTAGGGTTATTTAATATTTCATGTACCTAGTGTTTGTGAATTAATTAGGGTTAGTGATTATTTCATGTACTTAATTAGGGTTTATGGATTAATTTAGTTAATAAATAATGCATGGTTTATTAATTTGAGTTATTTATTATTTCATGTCCAATAATATAGAATCCAAAGGTAAACAACAAGAGGAAATATAATTAAACATCTTGCTTAATAAGAAAGAGTAGCATTAGGTACAAATGATAAGTGATACATGAGTTACATGATAAACAATCTAGCGTGCTACAGTCCTTCCTTGTCCATCATGTCGCACCCAGGGCAAAGAGGTTTGCGGGATACTTTTTTCCACATTTTTGATCTTTTCTTCAAAGTTTGTAAAAAGAGACATTTCGCTAAACTGGTTAACATCCTCTAAATCCATTACACCATCAACTCCTACAACTTGTTGCTTTCCAGGGATTGCTACGTGCTTTGGCTTTTGGGTACTTTTCTTTTCATTCGTAGATAGAATTTGTTCCACATAGAACACCTGTGCAGCACGGTTAGCAAGGATCCACGGATCATCTTTGTAACCTACTTTACTTAGATCAAGAACTCTCTGGCCATAGTTATCCACAGTGACATGTTTATCTTGAACCCATCGACATCGGAACACAGGAATCTGCAGGCGTGGACCATATTCAACCTCCCATATGTCATCAATGAATCCAAAGTATGTAGTTTCTTCACCAGTTGTATCATCTACAGCCTCACATCGAACGCCACTATTCTGTGCCATGCGCTTAGTGTCTCTAAAACTGGTGGAAAATGTGAAGCCACTAATGTCATAGCTCTGCCATGATATGACCTGGCTTGATGGTCCAGACGCTAAAATCTTGATGGTTTCTGATTCATCTGTCATGTCCAAATTCTTTAGCCATGCGGTGAACTGACGCTTGTGTTCCTTGTGTACCCAGTCATTTGTGCATCCTGGATTCTTCTTACGAAGCTCTTTCATGTGCTGCTTGGTGAATGGGTCCATTATTATGAGTTGTTGTAGTATGCTGTAATGTACCTCTAGGACTATGTTGTAATCTGGTGGGATGAATGATTTCCGTCCCATCCTCCCTCGTCCACCAAGCCTTCCCTCATGTCGCAACGGAGGCAAACCAATTGATACCTGGTCTTTTAGGAGATTATTACATAATGGTCCTCCAGACTCAATGGCCTCTTCTGTAGTGTATGCCTCTATCATGGAACCCTCTGGATGAGCACGATTTGACATATAGCTATTCAATAATGACATGAAACGCTCATACGTCCACATTTCATGGAAATACATGGGACCCAATGCCTCAATTTGAGGCACCAAATGAATAATAAGGTGTACCATGATATCAAAGAACGATGGGGAAAGCACATCTCTAACTGGCTCAATGTCTCTGCAGCAAATTTCTGTAGGGACTCTAACTCATCACGGATAATTACCTTCTCAGATATCTTATTGAAGAAGTAGCACAACCGTGTGATTGCCATCTTTAAGAACACTGGATTTATAGCCCTGATGGCAATAGGAAGAAAAGTGGTCAGCATTATATGACAATCATGTGAGTTGTAGTTGGTGAGTGTAAGGTCTTTCATCGAAACAAGACTCCTTATGTTAGAGCAGAAACCGGATGGAACTTTTTAAATTCTTCAACCACACACACATTGCATGTTTCTCCTCTCTGTTCAGGTTATAGCTTGTTTGCCGGTAGATGGTACTTCCCATTCTCTAGGAGTACAGGGGTGAAGTTCTTTTCTGATCTTTAAATGTTGTATGTCCAAACGTGAATTGAGACCTTCTTTTGTCTTGCTCTTTATGTCTAGCAATGTTCCAACTACGTTGTCAAACACATTCTTCTGAACATGCATACCATCGATTGCATGTCGTACATCTAAGTCTTTCCAGTATGATAAGTACTTAAAGAAAATAGACTTCTTCTTGAATGTGTCCCCCTCATTTGCCTTCACAACCTTTCTTGGTTTTCCATCTTTGGTCTTTTTTCCAAACCCAAATTTGATATTCTCAACTATCTTATACACTCTGTGCCCTTTACTATAACCTGATGGAGCAGTAGATTTTAATTCATCCATATTGTCAAAGTACTTATTCATCTTTTGTAAGCGGTACTTATGGCCTGCCGGTAGCCACCTTCTATGCCTCATGTACACTATCTTGTTGGATGGAGGAAGAGACACGTGCCATGTTCCATCTATGCACTCTACACAACCAACCTTTCCCTTGAACTGGCCTGATAATGAGAAGAGAGCAGGATAATCATTAATTGTGATAATAATAATTGCTCTCAGTGTGAATGTCTCTTTACGGAATGCATCGATCATTTTCACACCAACTTCCCATAGTATTTGCATCTCTTGCATTAAGGGCTCTAGAAATACATCCATATCAACTCCAGGTTGTGTAGGTCCAGAAATAAGAATGGTTAGCAAAAGATATTTTCTTTTTTGACACACCCATGAAGGAAGGTTGTATATTGTCATGATCACTGGCCATGTGCTGTGCGTGCTGCTCCTCTCGGCAAATGGATTCATTCCATCAGTACTCAGAGCAAACCTTACATTTCGTGGATCCTCGGCAAAGTCTGGATATTTCTTATCGAATTCTTGCCATTGCTTTGCATCGGCTGGATGTCGTAACTTTCCATCATCTTTTCTTTCATCAGAAGCATGCCAGGTCATAAGTTCTGCATCATCAGAGTTTGCAAATAAACACCTCAAACGATCAACCACGGGGAGATACCATATCACCAATGCAGGAATTCTTCTCAACGCATAATAGTCCACTTCGATATTGCTAGTGGCCTTTGAACGTTTGTCTTGTTGAGTCTTTGTTTGGGTCTTCTTTCGCTTCCTCCCTGAAGAAACAGAGGCTGCATTCTCTTCCTCTTGATAATCTTTATTCGTCTTGTACCTACTAGCACCACAGTTTGGACAGCTGTCTAAGTCTTTATACTGATCACCCCGATATAGAATACAATGATTTCTACATGCGTGGATCTTCTCAACACCCATCGTAAGTGGACTGACTAGCTTCTTTGCATAGTACGTATTAGCAGGCACTTTGTTCTTCTTAGGAAGAAGGTCTCCAAGTACACGCAATAAATCATTGAAGCTAGCATCGGACCAACCATATCTAGCCTTAATCGTCAAAAACTGAAGAACAGCCCGCAGTGTCGACCACTCTTTGGAACAACCTTTCGACTCGTCGTACAAAGGCTCCTCTGCTGCCTTCTTCAAGGCCTCCATTCGCTTCATAAAGAATATTGATGGATCCACACAACGGTTCATTATTGCCTCTAAGAAATCTGCATCTTCAATGGCATCAGTGTTAGCATGCTGAGTTTCATTGACATTGGACGTAGCATTATGAGTTTGATTGATATCTTGCATAGTATGATGGGTTTCATTGAAATCGGCATAGCATCACATTCATTGAGATATGGCACTTTGGACCCTCCACATTGATGTTACTTGCAGTGTTGTCAGTTGTCCGCATATAAGGTGTAGAACTACCCTCACCATGTTTTGTCCAAATCAAGTAGTCCTCCATAAATCCTCTGCAAACCAGATGAGAATGGATTGCTTCCACATTGTCAAATACCACAATATTTTTACAGTCTGCGCATGGACAACATATGTGCTTCGCCTTTGTTCTCTGAGCATGTATCTTCACGGCATCAATAAATTTTTGAACCTCCACTACATATGATGGGTCTAATCTTGATAAGTTATACATCCATAATGACCTCTCCATATTTATCTGTAATTAGTTAAGAAAATATTGTATGTCACTCATTTTTATAGTTATAAAAATTAATTAAACAGAGGTGGCATCATGATTAACAAACTCTAAGTATAAGCAATAATAACAACCCCAAATTAACAAACCCTAAGTACATGAAATACTAACTAACCCTAATTAATAAATGGAGATGGCATCTTGATTAACAAACCCTAAGTGTAAGTAATAATAAAAAATCGTAATTAATAATCCTTAAGTACATAAAATACTAACTAACTCTAATTGATAAACCATTAATTACTAACTAAATTAATTCACTAACCCTAAGTACATGAAATACTAACTAACTCTAATTAATAAATAGAGATGGCATCTTGATTAACAAACCCTAAATATAAGCAATAATAACAAACCCTAATTAACAAACTCTAAGTACATAAGATACCAACTAACTCTAATTAAAAACCATTAATTACTAACTAAATTAATTCACTAACCCTAAGTACATGAAATACTAACTAACCCTAACCAATAAATGAAGATGGCATCATGATTAGCAAACCCCTAAGTATAAGCAATAATAATAAACCCTAATTAACTATCCCTAAGTATATAAAATACTAACTAACCCTAATTAATAAATAGAGATGGCATCTTGATTAACAAACCCTAAGTGTAAGCAATAATAATAAATTATAATTAATAATCCCTAAGTACATAAAATACTGACTAACTCCAATTAATAAACCATTAATTACTAACTAAATTAATTCATTAACCCTAAGTACATTAAATACTAACTAACTCTAATTAATAAATGGAGATAGCATCTTGATTAATAAACCCCAAGTATAAGCAATAATAACAAACCCTAATTAACAAACCTTAAGTACAAAAAAATTACCAACTAACTCTAATTAATAAACCAATAATTACTAAATTAATTCACTAACCCTAAGTACATAAAATACTAAGTAACACTAATTAATAAACCTAGAATTCTAAAAGTATTTATACAATTTAAAAAAAAATTGCTAAAACTCTCTCTCTCTTGCCCTAGCTATATATGAACCCTAACCCTAACCCTAGATTTAGAGCACCTCCAATACAAGAATTGAACCAACGAATCACTAAAAAAAATAGCGGCAACGACATTAACTAACCTTTTGGAAGTTTCTCACCAAAGAAATGAAGCTCAAAACCTCCCCCTTGGAATCGCCACTTACGTCCGCCATTTGTACGCGAGCACGGAGTAATTGTTCTTGTCCGGAGGTAGAAGAAGGGAATTTATAGCATTATTAACACAAAGCGGTTGGTAAGGAGAGCCGCTGTGTAAAAGCGGTTTACACAGGCGGCTCTCTTAAATCTTTGTGTAAATAGCTATATTTACACAAAGGTTTACAATGTCGGCCCCTTGTGTGTAAATGGTATTTACACAGGCGGTTGGTATTATAAACCGCCTGTGTAAATACACCTATTTACACAAAGGCGAGAATTAAGAGAGCCGCTGTGTAAAACCGCTTTTTCAAAGGTTCTCTTGTTGGGCCCATCAGTTTTTTTCTACTGGCGTAATGAAATTGTGAACCGCCTGTGGTAAAAAAATAACGTGTCGGGAAAAATGGTTTTTGTACTAGTGTTTCTTTATAAGTCACCCGATGCTGATTCCTTCCCACTAATTCCCCGAGTCACTTGAAGACTACACATGCCGTTAAAATCAACCCTTTCATGCTTTGTGACCCCTTTTCTCACGACTCGATGGTGATTGTCGGTGTTGGAATCAACTACAAGTTCTTGTTGTTGAAACCGAAGCCTTAGAGCTCTTTAGTGTTGAGAGACAACTTATTAGTTACTCAAAGGAAGGATGAATCTCCAACTAGGTAATGACTCTTTGGTAACCATGAAGGCTATGTCTCATAGAACGATGTTAGACAAAGGAATCTATGGACTAGCTAGCAATGCTCGGGTCGGTCTCACTTTCAAACCTTGCAGTAAATGCGCCAGCTCTATCTTGGACAATCACACAAATAGAAGAAGATACTTTATCAACTTGAAGAGTATTCAGTACCAGTCCCTTATCCTCAAGTAGTCAAGGTGTCCTGAGCTGTAGACTGCCATGAGTGCAATCAAAGACCCTCTGAGAAGTGTTTGACAACATAAATAGAATTATGTTTTGAGTATTACTTGATCCTCAAAGATGAAGCCTCAATGTCAAAAGTAATTCATTTAAACCAATTATGGTGTGGTCCAAGTCAATCAACCCCGGTACAACTGTGCTGTGAAGTAAAATTTGTAGCCAATTTGCTTGATAGCGAACTATTCCTCTAGTTTGGTGAATGCTTGCAACCTTTGTTGCCCTCTAAACCTCGCTGTTGTCTTTCTTCAGCAGTAAGTGTCAAGTTGCTAACTATCCTTTGGTACCTTTTTGTGCCCTTACCCAAGAGGCTGCATCCGATTCAATGCAAATCATTGATACCACTTGGATACGAAGGTCTCCCGAATAAAGTGTCATCAAGGATGTTGAAGCCAAAAGGGATAACTATTTTATTCATCGCTCGTTCAATAGATTCCCAATGATACAGTTTCATCAGAAAAAGAGAATTGCACACATGAAACCCTACGTAGCTTTCCATCGATTGGTATATATGTGATGAGCTGTCACCAAAATCGTAGACCTCGTCTTTTGGTTAGCCGGTTTGCCCATCACCTTAGAGAATGTTATCCTGTCCTTGATCTAATGCTTCTTGGAAGGTTGTACTCAAGCCATTTTGGTAGGGTTTTCAAACTTCATGAACTAATGTAGGACCACTGCATTAACTATCCTTCAGGAGATTACAGTCTAGTGGAAAGTTCATCTGGCCTATGCTACATTCTCCTCTCGAAGTAGATACTTGTGAGTAACTAGTTTGTGAACCAAGTAATCTTCATACACCAAAGATGATATACGTTGTTGTTCTAGATTCCTCCCAAAGTAACAATACCTCATGGAAGCCAATGAAGGAAATTCTTCAGACAAGAGTTCACTTCCCGAACGACATGAAAGATCAGAAAGTTTTCCTGTTGCTAAACTCATTCTCCTCCATTGAAGTGCGATGAGCATAACCACATGTTGGATGAGGTTGACAAATAGAGCTACCACTTTTGGTGCTACAGTGTTGAGCCCTCTATACAACTAGTGTGCTTATCACTTGATGGAGTCGATCAACTATGTGCTCTTGTCGTAGTTGTAAGTGATGCATTTCTCTTCCCTTGAAAAGTCTTTCGTCCCGAATCTCGGGACGAGATTCCTTTAAGGGAGGAGGGCTGTAACACCCCGGGTGTTAGTCACTAGTTTAGCAGCGAGATTGGGCTTAAGCTATATATGTGAGTGGTGATAATGAACTTTTTTCATGTGCCTCACATCAATTTCTATCTATATTGATATATAGAAAAGTTTGGTGAAGTTTGGAATCAAGAAGTCACATGAAATGACGTCATACCATTGCTTGAAAGGCCTTATCAAGTGCATGAGTATAGAGAGATTCAAACGAGTCATGCCATCTTGCTCAAATAACTCTATATTAACTCTACAACAAAAGTCATGAAGGGTTCATATTGAGCAAGTGCCCTGAAAATGCCCTTAAGTGATGGTTTGACCTAGGTTGACCTCTAGCGCACTTTTGTTTAACCATTTATAAAGTGCCGCTTAGAGAGTTTGCGTGGCTGCGCACCCTTAATCAAAGTTGTAGAGAATTTTATAAGGAACAAACTTTGTTTAAGGGCCAAGTCATGAAAATGTGCATAACATGCTCAAAAGGTGCTCAACAGGCAGAGTTGAGGGCTGAATTGGAGTTTTAAAATAATTCTAAAGCCTGAAATTGGAGTTCTCAATGTCGACGTCTCGCGTTCTCCGAATTTTGCTAAATAACTTGAGTTGGACCAAAAAGGGAAGTTGAACTTAATTAGTTGAGGAGCAGCATGTCAAAAGATGGGATCTTTTCGGACCAGTTTGACAACGTTTGACATCCATTCTCGACAGGTATTAATGCGCTGACAGCGTCAATTTCGAGCATTGTTATCTCCTAATCTATCCAGCTTATGGCTGAGCGCCCTTAATGAAATATGTAGACCAAGTTGAGGGGACCAAACTTCATTTTAGGTGCCAAGTCCAATTCGGCCCACAACTGGCCCAAAATCGCGCTGGAAACGGTGCCCGCCACGTGCTCGGGGAAATGCTCCAAGGGCGACGCGTGCCCTGTGCGTGGCAGCCATGCACAGCACCCCCACCTCCATTGCTGCCACCTCGCCTCACCTCCTCTGTCCTCTCTGCCACTCGATGTGGAGGGCCAAAACGCTCCTCACTCGCCCCCTTACTCGCCCAGCTCCCTGCCCTTGCCCCTCCTTGCTCCTCCCGCCGAGAACGCGCGCTGCCGCGTCGAGCCGCCATGGACGGCCGGGACAGAGCTCCACCGCCACCTTTGTCCTCCTTCTCCGCGCCTCCTTTCTTCCCACCAGCACTGCCACCAGCTTCGCCTCTTTCTCCTCCACCCACTGCGCCCCTTCGCTGACCACCGTGGCCACTGGAACTTCATCGCCGGCGTGCAGCCATGGCGGACCTCGTGTGCTCGCGCGGCCAGGCCGCGTCGGGCCACCGCGGAGCGGGCTGAGAGCACCCTCAGGTGCGCACCAGCCCGTGGGTGCTGCTCTGCCTCTCCCATGGCGCCGGTGAGCCGCCCCACCGCCGGAATCGGCAAGCTCCATGGCCTCCCGTGCTCCCTGTACGTGAAGAAAGGAGAGGGGGACCTCGGGTCAGAATTGGAACACGTACAGGGGGTTATGTACAGATCTCGTGACTCATTTGAATAGTGATTAACAGTACTCGATTTCTGCAGGGGCTTGAGTGCAAGTTTGTTTTTCTTTTATGCTTTATTTCGGCTGAAACTTTGATAAATCGTAGTAAATCGTAGAAAAATCGTAAAATGGCAAATGAGGACTTTTTGGAATCCTTGTGAGTAGATCTATCCAGTGGTATAATAATATTGCATATTTTAGTATAAAGTTTGTGCAGTAAAAATAGATCTTTGCTCTCTAGGGTTTGCTTTTGCTAAATTTATATCTACTGTTGTGGTGCTCCATTTGAGGTAAAATTTTTGTGGTAGCCTTCTGGTACTATGAGTGTATTGTGATAAAAAGTTGGGGTCCATTGGATGCAGTATGATTGAGTTATTTAGATATCTTGCTTGATGTCTAATAAATGGATTTTTTTTATTAATAATTGAAATAAAAATGTAAAAATAGAAAATATGGTTCCACTGCCTTTCTATAAAGTTGTTGTGACTTCTAAATGCTTAACATAGTCATGTGTTTATAGAAAATGTTGAGTTTTAGATTTATCTTGCCCTCACATGAGTTATTGCTGTAGCAATTTGTCTTTTTCATAGAGGTTGCTATACTTATTCAAATGCTATGAAATTTGGATAGTAGACTAATGAGAGTATATGTGAGCTACTGTAATTTGCTCATAATTTACTGTGCATATTTGATAGATGTTCCATATATGCTCCTTAAGTAACCTTGTTATCTAAATAAATGAAAAATGCATGATAATAATTTATTTGAGCTTGGTCATCATGTTTTATGGTGTTTATTTAATATATGTCAACTGTTGGTAACATTACTTGTACCCAATTTGATGTTTGAAATATAAGTGAAATATTATTTGCTCTGTTTATTCTAATTGGAGGCTTTCTGGACAGTTTCTAGAACTGTGATGATTTCACCTTGATAATGATGTTTGCTGTAAAACTTGTCTATAACAAATTTGTAGATAACTTATATATCTAGCGTGTGCTAAATTTTCATAGTCATAGCCTTTATAGTTTGTGAGTTGTGGCTGTGTAATGTTCAGTTTCAGAAATGGCTTCTCTCTGGAATTTCTAGACCTGATCCTGTACATGTGTAATTTTGACATACTAAACTTGTGAATCATGCTTTGGTTATTAAAGATGATTTGTAGATAATTTTATAATCTTTCCAGATTGTCTTATTTCATTTCATTTGGATGTGTATAACTCCAGTTATACCTAAATCTTGTAGCCGCTGTGTGCAGTCCAGAAATTGATTGATTCTAGTTATAGTGTTGCTTTGTATGAAGCTAAGTGTGGCTTGTGCCTTGGATGATAGTTAAGTTAGTACACCTGAGACCTTGTGATATTTGATTCAGGTTTGATATACTCATTATCTCCATGTTTGGCTTGATGTGGGTAGCTTGCTCTCTAAATGCTCCTATCATATAGTGTGTGACTATGCTTGTCTTGTTTGTGTATGTGATGCATCATCTATTGCATTCCCATATATTCATACACTTGCATCTTGCATCTCATTTAGGTACGCTAGATGAACTACGTGATGGACGAGATGTTGGAGCCAAACCCGAAGACGGTGTTTGGTGGACATATCCTGAAGATGGAACGGAGATGCTCGCCAAGCGAGTACCATCTAACAACACTGACTTGAGTCATATTTCAGGCAAGCCCCGGAGCATTCTAAGTCTCCCACCCTTTTATAAAATGCAATTGAGTACTTTATGTTGTTTATTACATTAAGTTATAGGAGTTGGTTGGAAACACTTGCTACATATATATCCTCTCCTTGTCCAGCAAATTATACCTTGAATCCTATATAAGTTCAAGAATCGAGATAAATGCTTAGCCATGCTTAGACCGGTAGAAGTCGGGTGATTCTCTGTCATCCGTGAGATATAGGTTGTTACTTCTCTGGTCACGGTTGGCTATATGTGCTATCGTGGAAAAGAACCAAGTGTTAAAATAAAAGAAGACCGGGCAGGGACTGTGGACCCTGTCTGAGTCGATTAAGGACTGGACGCGTTGTTTCACTCTTGGTCATGTTGAATGCAGCCCAACACATAGTTGGCCCGGCCCTGTGTGCCAAGTGGCCGCGAAGCTCGGTAGCTCAACTCAAGACGGGAAAGCGGGGGGCGGTTGGGCAATTCGCGGGATAGCGGCATACTAGACCAAGGGCAAGCATGTATAACTGCCCCACGGCGTCGTCCTTGGGTTAGCATGGCTTGAACATCCTGGCTATCCGACTTTCCGGTTTTTGCCGACGCGAGAACCGGGCCCGCGCCTGAAGTTGTACCAAGAGTAATCTAAGATGACCCCAGCTAGGTCTGCATGCGGGTGTGTGTTGGGAATACCCCCGAGCTCGGTTGAAATCGATTCGAATCGCCGTCTCTCCCGGATAGTGAGAACTTGACCTTGCCTGACATCGTAGAACTCACTAAATAATGATGGTTCTAATATTGATGATGATCACAATGATGGTAATGTTGATAGCTGGAATAAGCCTGATATGGTTATTAATGTTTGTATATAATCAAGTGATTGCTCAGCACAGGTGCTAATCTAGATGAAAGGTTGATTAATAATAATCTGCTGCTAGTATAATAAAATAATGCTCTCATATAATATGCTTTTATGCAAAATGTTGTCAAGCTAGCCCCACCTATATAAAGCCTTGCATACTCCTTGGTGTCACTTTATTTCTGGTTTATGACGGGTAAGTCTAGCTGAGTACATTCTCGTACTCAGGGTTTATTCCCACTTGTTGCAGGTTGTGATGTATCATGACTACTGCAAGAATTGGATGGCTCCTACCATAGCGGTGGAGTATGATCATGGGCATGATCCTTCTTATCTCTCTTGTCTTTATTGCTTTTATTGGAATTGACCATGGTACTGGCATGTATTTGATGTTAAATTCAAAGTACTTTGCTTTCGCTACTTTTGAACTTATATTGTAATAATTATTTTGCACTCTGATGTATATTGAACTACTTGTGAAAAGGATGTAACAAGTGACTTGTTTTGTTGAATTAGTACGATCTTGGCTTATATGTTGGTTGGTTTGAAGTCCTTCGTGATTTCGGTGGACTACCGGGATTATATGGGCTCGGTGTAAAAATTTAGTCACTTCGGTGATTATTTTTATACTTGTGCTCTTATAATTTGGACGGTTACATTCATGCCTTCTCCGTCTTCTCTTCGGCGCTGCCTCGGTGCCGCTGCCGCCGCCCTCGGTCAACAAGCTCGGCGTAGCCGGCCCCCCCGGCCAACGTGGGTTGTAGCTGAAGGAGGTACCCACCGCCGAGCATCGAGGCGGGGCGGCGGTGCTCATCATGGTTCCACCAAGGTCCGCGGACCTGATATGACGATCCGAAACATGATTGTCCGGCGCACGCGCCGCCCCGCGCCTTGGCTGCTTGCGATCCGCGCGCGTGTCGAAGGCCTTACACTGCGGATAACGCTGGGCAGCGCTGCAGTGGCCACCGGTGCGCTGGAGGAGAGGCAATTGAGGCACTGCCATGGAGATCCTCCGGGATGGGTCTCCGGTGATCGACGACTTGCCGGCCGACCTCGCGAAGCTGGCCTGTGTGGCACAACCGAGGCGTCGTCGGGCGCATCTCCCCGGTGGAGGATCTCACACCACCCATCGGCGGGGGGGCGGAGACCCGTCGGCGGCTGCCGAGGCGCCGGCGTGCCGGGTACGGCTCTCCATCAAGCCGAGGCGGCATGCCGTGCACCAGCCGTGGTAGCGGCCGACGACGCTTCGCCCTCCTCCGACCAAGACCCCGGCAGCCCGGCACCACACCGCCACGGTCTGAAGGCCGGGCTGGGCGTGAGGCTGGGGCATCCCGGGAGGCCGCAGGTGGCGCATCAAGGCAGGTGCAGTTCCTGACGAACCGCGTCGGTAGGGCGCTGAGGGAGGTTGGGCGGCGGTTCCACATCGGAGGCGTCAACGGTTCCCTCGCTCGCCCAATGCCGCGCCTTGGGCCGTCCCCCGTGCTACCCTCCGTTGGAAAAGGGGCGGCATTCGGGGACAAGGTGGACGACGGGCTTGGAGCGGGGCGACGGGTGGATGAGGAAGGTGTCGAGGCCGGGCGCCCCCACCGGAGATGGTGAGGACGCCCACGCAAAGACAACCGGCGCTTGCATCGATGCCGCCGCCCCCCGGCCGACATCGCTATCTTCGCTTCGCACTCCAAGACATCCTCGATGAGGACCGGCGGCTCGATTCTGCACAACCTCCAAATTGGAGCCGAACGCCCGGGCGAGCAAGGCATCGGGCCAACGAGACCGCGATACCTGGGGTGGAGGGGCGCCGCAGGGGGGTCGCAGCGGCGGCGGCATTCGAGCCGCGAGGGCCCGCGCAGACGGCGACGGGCGACGGCGACAGATTCGCGCTGGGCGGGCAGCCCGTGGGGGCCAAAGCACGGCCGCAGGGTCTCGGCCGGCCTCGACGGCGCAGGGTGCCGGCGGCGCGGAGGCGCCGCGCCCCATGGGGGGAGAGGCAATTCGACGACGCCGCTAGAGGAGCCCCCGTGGCGGTGGCCGCGTGGACGAGGGGTGCCGCAGAAGCCGGGTCCCGCGCGCCGCCGCCGATGAGCGCGTGGACGCTGCAGGGGCGCCCAGCCTGGAGTGGAGGCCGCGGCGGTGGTGCCCATCGGCGGCGGCGGCGGTCAGCGGGGGAGGGCCCCGCGGCGCCCGACACCCGCACTTACTCGGTGCCCTCGCTCTCTGCTGCGGCTGGCGTCGGTGGCCGCGTCGGCGGCCCGTCGCGGCGGCGCCAAAGAGCGAGGCGGCGGGGGCGTGGAGGACCTCTGGCGGCGGGAACTTCGCGGGGGGCATCGGGGGGGTGGGGAGGGAGGGGAAGGTGGAGGTGGAGGTGGAGGGGTTGTGGGGCGGGGGCGGGGCGCCGGCGCCTGGTGGCGGCTGGGCCGGGCGGCGCGAGGGGGGGCCCCTCGGGGTCGGGCGCTAGGGTTGGGACGAGTCTATATATCTCTTTTCACAACTAAACTGTATAATTAATTATTTTTTTACTTACATTTAATACTCTATATATACGGGTTAAAACTTGATGTGATAGAGAGAATGAAAGAATCTGCAATCTAAACATGGCTTCAAATGATTGTTTCACCACTAGACTGTACTCTAGCTACTTTGGCAGGTCCGATCCTTGTCGCTTTCAAATAAACGCACCAGCCACACATGATTGATCCAAGCAGCTCCCTCCATATGGGCAACGTGTGATGCAGATTATTGGTTACGCAAAGCCTGAAATAATCGACCCAGAGCCCAGAGGCCAGAGCACATGCTGATTGCTGACTCAGTTTCAGTCTACTAGGGTGCAGTGGACGTGAACCGAATGAATCTCTGGCGACAACTCAATCATGCATTCCTCAGATCCAGAAGAAGAAGCAAGATGGGCAGGGCAAATCCCATGTTCTATTCAATATTTGGACATTTACATAAAGTACTAAATATAGACTAAAAAGTATTTTCTCCACCCTAAATTATAAGACGTTTGATTTTTTTGGCACCAAGTTTGATCATTCGTCTTATTTAAAAATTTTTACAAAATATCACTTCTTTTGCCATGACTTGCTTTATTAATTAATACAAGTTCTTCAAAAATAACTTAAATTTAACTATTTTTGTGTAAATTTTTTTAAATAAGACGAAATGGTCAAACTTAGTGCCAAAAAGTCAAACGTTTTATAATTTAGGATGGAGGGAGTAACAAATTATACAGATTACGGCTATTTTGCGAGACGAATCTTTTAAGCCAAATTAATCCATGATTTGATAATGTACTACTACAGTAAATATGTGCTAATGATAGATTAATTATTAAAAATTTATCTCATTGTGTACTGATGAGCTCCGTAATTTTTTAATTAGTATTAAAATACCCGATATCCCCTAAAACACTCGATGTGACATAGATAAAACTTATTATATTTTGATAGCGTTCAGTACAACTACCCGTTTGCACTGTATGACGAGTCATCGATTGTTCATCATACAGTAAGACAACAAAATATCAGCATCGGTCAGTGTCCGCAACTTAGGGTCTGTTTGGATCCAATGAACTAACAACTAGTTCAACTAGTTGGGTTTTATGACTAGTGAACTAGTACTAGTTGAGTCTTGAATTACACATTAATTCATCCACTAGTTCACTTACTAGTTCACCTGTTTGGATCCTATGGACTAATTGTTAGTCAACTAGTTCTTAGTTCATAGGATCCAAAACAGGGGCCTTACGCCGAAAAAAGAGAAACAAAAAAGGCTCTTTCTTCTTATCCCATTCCCACCACTAAACTAGCTCTGACGAGATAAAAAAAAACTAAGCTACCTCTGACAATACTAACTGATGAGTGTGCTCATGCGTAACACTGAAGGAAATGTCGTCTGCTCGAGCGCCACCAGGGCATGGCTTCTCTTTCGCTTCACGCTGCTGGCTTTCTCTGTCACTGTCGTAAAAACACGTACACGTACTACTAGTGTAGTAGTGAGAGGCAGCTCCAGCTGAATTGGCCTAGCAGCTGCCATGAAGATTCGGAAGTAAGACAAGGATCACACCACACGGAAACCGCACAATAATTGGGTTCTCTGTTTTTATTGCAAATTGATGTGATGACATAGACGTGGTAATTAACCTCGTGTCGACGAACTTCTATTTATGGTGTCACTCTTTTGCCAAATCTGTCTTCTAGAATTGATAGGCTCGTGTCAAACTTCTCTTTTTGATCGATTGTGTGTGAATTGTGATTACCTCAATCGGCCTAGGAGTGATCCTATATATATAGGGAAAGTGGTCTTATCTCGGTAGGAACCATCTCCAGCAATTGAGCTAGTTCACATCAAATTTAGATGGATTTAGACTCAAGCAGCCAACGTTCCCTAACATTTCCAAACTAGCGTGTGGACCGATTTTTACGAGACCTGGCACATAATAAGCTAAACCAAACCTGGCCAGTTTGGAAAAATGGTGTGCATCGGTTTCTTCAGAGCCTATAAATTATCTATCAGCCCAAACCGGCCTGAGTTGGTTTCCCAGCCGGCATGGGCCATATTTTACGAGGTTTGCCATGCAATTTTGTCCAAATTTTATTCTTTTGAATGTATTTGAATTACCAACTCGAATTTGAACTTCCCCAAATAATTTTTGGTTGTCAACACCCTTCAAGCAATACATCCAAGCACCTAGCATGATAAAGGGGTGAGAGAATATATCTTAGCATGGAAACTATTTGAATAAGTCATTAAACTACAAGTTCAATAGGCATCAATTTAAACATAACAAATAGGATATATAGTGGATAAAAAAGAACCATGGTTATGTTATATCCAATGTCATGGACATAAAAAACAATGCATTCTAATATGTAATAAGAGGAATTACGAATGGTTTAGAATAAAATTAGACTCTATAATTACTTATTTCCTCCATCCCAAATTATAAGACGTTTGATTTTTTTATATCAAGTTTAACCACTCATTGTATTCAAAATTATGCAAAAATATTATTTTTTTTGTTGTGGCTTGTTTTATCAATAAAAGTTCTTCATGAATAACTTAAATTTAACAATTTTTGTGCAAAATTTTTGAATAAGACGAGTGGTCAAACTTAGAGCTAAAAAAGTCAAACGTCTTATAATTTAGGATGAAGGGAGTATAAATTAATTTTAGTAGATCGTGTGGCATGCTGACGTGAAAAATAAAATGCTATGTGCCTTGCTGATGTGGACATCATATATGTTGTGGATTTTAATTGCATGTGATAGTTACTACTGCAAACTTGAAATTCTCGGACAGTGCATTTACCATCAAGGATAGAGCGATAGGGAAATGTTAAAATGTCTGACAAGTAGTAGCCATGGCAATCGAACAGGCCCAGGCCCAAAGTTACAAGCCCAGTGCTCTGCTCTCGGACGGCCCATCACGTGGCATGGGCCTTGGCCCAGTGCCCTACTCTGCTCTCGGATGGAACGCACTCCATCTTCTTTTTTCACGCTGATGAATGCTACGACTGCACTATTATTGGACGTTAAACTTTTAAAAATACATAGTACATACTAAAAATAAAAATAATTAAAAGAGAAAGAGAGAAATAAATGGCAGGAGGCAAAGGCAGAAGCTGAAGTCAACCGTTCATCTTAGCAAAGACAAGGCAGAAAAATAAAAAAGGGAAAATATTTGCCTTTATTTCCGTCAGACAAGCCAGCATTACCTGGCTCGCGTGTTATCAAATCACAAATGAAAAAATAAAATGACATTTTGGCTAACGACACTTGTTATATGCGGTCCTCTCTCTCTCTCTCTCTCTCTCTCTCTCTCTCTGACGGATTTTGCACATGCAATTCGCGAGGTGTGTTTCTTCTCAAATTACGATCAGTCAGCGTACCTGCTACCACAGACAGCCCACCACCACCTTCTTCATGTGTGATAAAAAAAAAAATCTCGTAATGGGCCTCGCACGCCTGCCTAATCCGAGCAGGATCGGCGTGCAATCAGGCAAGCCCAACCGACGCGTGACGCGTCACACAATTCCTACCCACCCTTATCTTTGTAGTTCGTAGAGCCTTTTTGTTTGGAAAAAGTCTACTCTTGCTCCCTCAACTTTCGCGAAAGTCTACTTTTCCTCCCTAAACTCTAAAACCGGATAAACAACCTCCCTCAACTTTTCAAACCATGCATTTTCCTCCCTGGAGTGGTTTTGATAGTGGTTTTGCTACAGTGACAGTGGTTTTGTCTTTTTCTTTTTATTTATTTCGCCCAAACTTTTAAAAAATCATAAAATACAAAATTTAATTTTGTTGGACTTCATATGAGTACATCTACACAGTGAATATATAATATGGTATGCTTTATTATAAAATTTTTTGCTAGTCTTTTTCTTTTTTATTTATTTTGGTCAAATTTTAAAAAATCATAGTAAATCACAGAAAAAATCAAAAATAAAAAATCTAATTTTCTTAGACTCCACATGAGTAGATCTACAAATAAACATATAATATGATATATTTTAATATAAATTTCTTGCTGTAGCTTTTGATCTATGTTTTTTTATAATTAATTAAAATAATTCATAAATGTAGCTTCTATAACTATTTTGTTGCACTAAAGCATACCATATTATATATTCACTGTGTAGACCTACTCATGTGGAGACAAGAAAATTGAATTTTCCATTTTATGATTTTTCTATGATTTACTATGATTTTTCAAAGATTTAACCAAAATAAATAGAAAAGAAAAAGACTAGCAAAAAACTTTAAACTAAACTAAAGCATAACATACTATATACTGTGTAGATCTACTTATGTGGAGTCTAACAAAATTAGATTTTCTATTTTATGATTTTTTGTGATTTACTATAATTTTTCAAAAATTTGGCGAAATAAATAAAAAAAAAAAGACAAAACCACCATCATCAGTAGCAAAACCACCATCAAACCACTTTCAGGGAGGAAAAGCGCATGGTTTGAAAAGTTGAGGGAGGTTGTTTATCCGGTTTTGGGGTTCGAGAGAAAAAAGTAAACTTTCACAAAATTTAAGGGAGTAAAACTAGACTTTTTCTTTTTCTTTTGTTATTTTTATACATGCATCTTTGTCGATTTCCAAATCCATGTGTCAGTCTCAGTGTCTTATTACGTGGTGTGCTCGGTCTAATCCAATGTCATATGTTACTTTAATTTTTTTTGAGAGAAAAAAAAATCATAGTCTAAGAAAGTGATGCTAAGCTCGAGTATCTCATCACATGGGTGCCAATCTAATCACATGGTCATGACGAATTATAGGCATAATACTTAACAAAACGTACTAGTAGTGATCACTTGCGAAAAAAGGTATACTTTTCTTTTACGAACCAAAACCTACCTAGTGCCACTATACCAAACACCGAGTAACAAGCCACCTGGCCCGCAAAAACTCTCTATTCCTTGTCACCTGCAAAAGCACAAATTTGTATTCATTGCATCCCAAATTAAAATCAACTTGCAGATTTATCTTAAGTCTTATATTGAATTAGACTAAATTTATATGAAATAAAGAGTGTCAATAGTTATGATAACAAATAACTAAATTTTTATAATGTACTTATTTGGTAAACTAGATGTTACTAGAAATAGTCGCGGCTTTGCGAAGGATGGCCGGTTTGTATGTGTGTCTATATATTTGTATCTACAACATATATTGCAAGTATATTATACTATTCGTGTATATTCATTTTAAGAATTTATATGTGTGACATGATTTACTCATTGTATGTAACATATATATAGTTAAGTATTATGCTATGTATATGTATGTATGTATGTGAGTGAGTGAGTGAGTGATTATTTATATTCAAGCATTTGTACTATGGGTTGGCATTAAATAAAAGAATCGAGAAACAAAGATTAAGAAAAAGAAATGAATTAATAGGATTTGATTTAAGAATTTTTTTGGTGAAAGAATATGAGATCTAGAGTTAAGATGGAGGAGATATATTTTAGTTCACATGTGATGTGAACAATAAATTAATCAATGACATAAAGGTTATATTTGTTATAGGAAAAGAAATGCTTAAAGTATTTTTTAAAGAGAGAGGAGCATTTCATGAGTAAATGAGAGTTTTATTTTTTATAATAACAAATAGTTTTAGGTATTGGTACTGTACGATTAAAATTTTATAGCAATTTACATAAAGAAACTAACTCTATTAATTATTTTTCAAAAACTATAGATAAATTTGTATCTATATTTGTAGCAATAAAATTACAATAAAACATTCAATGTTATTTATTTAGATTGTAGTGCTAATTGTGTGGAGTTCAACAAACTTGGTTTGAAATTTTTATGATTTTTATTTTATTTGTTATGATTTTTACAAAAAAAAATCAGCCGGTTTAGATAAATAATAAATTTAGGAAAATAGAAAACGACGTTGGACCTAATTCAGCACATTGAAGCCCAATTTCAACCGAAAAAAAGACCTAGGCAGGGAGAGAGCTGAGACCGGTCCATAAACTCATGGAATGAGGCCTGGCCGACCGTGGATTGATTTTTATACAAGTCAAGGGCTTTTTGCAATAAAATATGACGAGGGAGATAGGACTACGGGTTGATTTTACTAAAGCTTGAGGGGTTTTTGGCATAAGACCGATTCTAGCCAGATCTGGGCCATCCGCGCCCAATCGGATGGCCGAGAATGGCCAATGATGTGGCCACGCTGGTTAGCCTCGATTTGTTGCAAGAATCGTAAGGAAGTGATTCTCTTTTCCATTAACTTAATTAAATTTAAGATTATTTTCCTTGTAGTGATTTTAGAAGTCCATATGTCTTACAGCTAGTACTAACACTATATACTAGGTACTCTACTCCCTCGACTTTTAAATTATAGTTTGTTTGATTTTTTAACTTAAAGTTTAACTCGCTTGTTTTATTTAAAAAATTATATAAATATAGTTAAATTAATTATTAATAAAAAATTTATTTATAAAATAATTCACAACAAAAATATAGAATTTTATATAATTTTTTAAATAAAACAAATAGCCAAAATTAGAGTTAAAAATGTAAAAACGAACCATAAAGAACGAAGTTACTAGTAGCTTTGTGGTTGTGGACCTGTGGTTGCATAGTACTCCAGGTAGACAGTGCATTGGTGGCAGCGCCTGCAGACGTCACGTCAGTGTGCCATTTGCTCGTCCGTGCGAGTTCCGACCATGTGGGTGGCAGTGGACCCCACTTGTCTGTCGCCACTTGCCCCCATCCCACGTGGACTCGACGCGGCGGCCATCTTATCCACGTGCTTTTCGAGCCAACGTGGCGTGGGACCCACAAACAGTATCCCAGCCAACCATTTCTGGCCACTAGTCCGCCGCAATGCTTCACTTCCTTTCCATTCACTCTCTCTCTCTTCTTCTTTTTACAAAAGAAAAAGGTGACTTTCGGCTAAAAAAAGAAAGAGATGACTTGGCACGCTATTTGTTCTAGTGTACTAATCTTGCTAAATTGTGTACACACGGATATGGTGAATGTAATTATATTTTCTAGATATTCTTTTGTTTAAACCAACTCTTGGTTGGCTAGAAGAAATTTTCATTTTTGCCTGATGCAATCCTACACATCTCTATCAATCATTGTTGTCTGAGCATGAATTATTTGGATCAAACAACACTATGAAGTTATTTGGTGACACTCGTCACCATACATCTCCTACTATGTTGGCCCTTGGCTCTTTTTTGCAATACACATATTTAGTTGTTTTTTTTAAAAAAAGAAGCTATGTTGTATTATATTCTTGGAAAAATACCGATCCGATATGGTTAATAAGGAACATAGTTATTTTTAACAAGCGCCAAAGTAAAACCCTTTTTATAGGTTTTGCTTAGAGAGTAGCACATTGATTACTCTAATGAATATAGTTACAACATGGTGAAAGCCAGGGATGAATCTAGCAAAATCATGCATTGGGGTAACCATCTAAGATGCTGTGTGATATTATATATTCTATTGAGAATCATGACACAATGCAACTTGAATTTAATATATAAAGGATTAGATAAAATTTATTGGGATCGGTCGACCCCAATGACCCTGATGGTATACTGTAGATCCACCCCTGCGTGAAACCCAACAAAGGGCGCAACATCCGAGCTTATCTTGTTTGCTCGAGCCAACAAAGGTCGCCCTCTTGAGGCAGCGCCCACGGCGGGTTAACAAACAGATGAAGATTGGGTAGAACACAGAAAATACTCCATCCAGCAAGGTAACAAAAGTCAATACGAAAATCCCCTCTCAATCACGTGAAATCGTAATCACTCCTCCTGCCCTCCATGTTATCAATGGTGGATATTTAATTTTAATCCCACCCGTCGCCATCAATCAGTGCAAGAGACCAACTGATTAAGTACTCGTACCTACGTGGCGTACTGGCGTACTGGCGTGGCGTGATGAATTATTGGCTCCTCAATAAAGAAATCACGGAAGAATGACACACTGTATTTATCATAGCACGTACTAGTACTCGAATGAATTAAATTCGGCGTCCCGGCCCCCATCAATGGATCTATGCACCCAAATTGCAAATGCAGCAATTGATCTCGAATTTTCTTCACGAACGACCGTACGTGCAACGCAAATGTGCCCATTGATCTTGTGTAGTACGTATACATGTAAAAATCGTGTGACGGGTCTTTGCACGTGATCAGCCTCGTGCACTGATTTTAATTCCCATTCCAAGTCACGCCACGTGCGGTCAGATTGCTAGTAGTTTGTATGTAGTCAGAGTGACTTTTCCTTTTTGACAGCCCCTGTTAATAATTTCCATAACCATGCATCTCAGTGTCTTAATTGGTGTGCTCTACTCTAATGAATTCATATTTCTTTTTTAAATGAATGGATCTAATGGGTCTAAGAAAATGGTCGGTGATCCCCAGTATCCCATCACAAGTCTGTCTGCCAAAAAGAAAGAGACTAAAATCCAGGACCTTCATAAAATATCAGGAGCTCCAGTAATCAGCAGCAGAAAGCGACCTGTACAGTAATTGAGCAAAATATCAGGGGCAGATTCATAAAACAAGAGGCTAGAGAAGCAGACGCTTTCCATCATCATCAAAGTGAAAAAAAAAACAATATTTAACCAAAACAAATGAGCTTTTTCCTTATTAAAAAGGGGGCAGCCAAGAAAGGGACTCTGCTTGTTTGTCGTCCGCACGGCAACCACCCCACCCCCGGTCGAGTCCGACTGTCCGACCCTGTCCATGGCAGCAGCCCCCACCAGCCGTCGTCGTCGTCGCGCTAGATGCATGGGGGCCGCTTCCCACCGCGCGCCGCCGCCGTTGTGGCGGTCGTCGTGCGTGGCGCTGTTCCTGCTCCCCGTCGCGCTGCCGCTGCTGCTCCTCTGCCTCCCGCTGCTCTGCGTCGCCGTCGCCGTCGCCCGCTTCCGCCGCCGCCGGCGGAGGCTGATGCTGATGTCGACGGTGGCCAAGAGAAGGAGCTGCTGCCCCGGCCAGCGGTCTGATGAGGCGGCGGAGGGCGAAGGCCACCGCGCCGCGCTGCTGCACAAGTACCTCCAGGACCAGATGGAGCTCGTGGGCGCTGGGGACGCGGACGCCGCCGCCGCCGTTGCCGTGGCTGTCGACCCGACGCCGAGCTCGCAGCAGGAGTAGCGTCGGCGTGAGAGACGGACGGAGCTGCTCTGCTGATTGCGCGCAGGAAACAGAGTTTGGTGGTGACGACGGGCGGCTGATCTGATTCTGGTTAGAGGATTTTTGGTGTTCTTGCGTGACTCTGTTCTCTTGGGAGGGAAGGATTTGTTTCTTCTTTTTCTTTTTCCCGTTTCTGTATGTAGATTTGGGGAGGATTTGTGTTTGTTTGAGAGTCTGAGAGATGCACCTGAATTCTTGTCAGGTGCGGTGTGAGTGTGACCGTGTGCGGCAGCTCAATGAATGGATTTAGCTGTGAACTGAACTGACTGAAATGAATGTGATTTCCACTCATCTTCCTCTGTTTTCTCGCGCGGTCTCTGCTCAAGCACATACTACACCTATCTCTGGATTTCGTTTCACCTTCTCAGCCGTTCCAACAATATTTTTTTTTCATATGAAATCAGCCATTTTGATTTATTAGCCACCTTATAATATGCATCAGCAACATCGTAGTATTATTACTCTTCATCAGAAATCTATTGCCATTCGTCACGGTTGCTTAACGATTTTGGTGTGTATATTTGAATCAAGATGCGATGCTCATCAATCGTCAGAAAGACGACCATTACACACTGGCATAAGATAAACCGACTGGTTTGGTGTGAGAAAAAATATTATTTAAATGACCGATAAAGTTCTACTGATGGCATGTCGAACAGGGCTAATAAAAAAAAGCATCTATGGACTATGGTAAAATTACAACTGTTAATTTGTAGAGGAAAAGGGTCGACCTTGGGAAGAAGCCCTTCATTTTCTAGTTTCTACTGGGTGCGACTGTATTTCGTAGGTGCCAGAAGAAGGCCACGTCGAAGACGAAGTTGATTGTTGATGTGCTCTAGAGTTTTGAGTGACTGCCGTCCTTGACCCTAATAAAATTTGTTTTACTTCTTGTTTCTTGTCCTGCGAAAAATATAAAGGTACATTATAAAATGTTCAAATAATGCAAGGGAAAACGTTCTAATTTTTTTCTACGTTTTCTTCTACTTGCTTTGATATATGAGCTGTGTTTGTGACCATTCTCTATTTACTTATGATATACATGCGGAAATTCATTTAAACTACGAAAACAATAGTAAAACATGTCCAGAAACCTCGTATTTCCTTAACATGAGTAATTGTAAAGTTGTATCAACTTTTATTTTTAAATTACACAAGTACAGAAATAGACCCTCACTCCCTCACTACGCACGCACATTCAGCCCTCTATGAACGCACACACGCACCCAAATGAGCACCCCCAGAAGACTGGCTCCGACAGATCTCGAGGTTGATGAAGTCGCCGCTTTGAGACACAAATAAATCCAATAAAATACAAACATTCCCGCCAAGTCGAGGATTCTATCACATGGAACCTAACCGACATAGCTAGGCTCTAGAATTGAGCTGAGGTGTGCAAACTTTGGAGTCTGACTTGAATTACATGATGTATACTCATTTTGTGAACAATGTCAATGCCTCCTTATTTAAATCTTATGAAAATTTTATGACAAGCATAAAACACCCAAAAATATGATTTCACATAATATTTTAGATTTTCATGAACACTTTTAGGAATTATTAGAATTATTTTTGTGGTACTTTGGAGATAAAAGGTTCAATTATCATTACAGAACAATTGAATTTTTGAACTATCTCCACGACAAATGATTGAATGCACACGTGTGTCGAGCCTAGAAATAATATTTATGTGATTTTTGAATATTATAGGAGTGCACGCAATTCAATTTGAAATTTCTATTGATAGACATGTAGTAACCATAAAAATTCCACATCTTAGTTTGATGTTACATCTCAAACAAATTAGGCGACTATGATAAATAGGATTATGTTAGTTTTTAAAAATAAAAAAAATCTAGTTGGCCTGTTATTCAGCCCTCATACCTCTATAATGATCGAAGTCTACCAAATTAGAAGCTAAAAGATTTTTAATTTTATGACAAAATTAGAATTATTTTCCTTAGAATGTTATTTTAAATTATCATTTACTCTCTCTGTTTTTCTCTGAAAGGAGTGATTCCTAGAAACTATGCCGTTAAACTTTTTTAACTTTGACTCACTTTGTAAAAAGAGTAACAACATTTCTGATAGAAATTGAGCATATTATAAAAATATATTCTATGGTAAATCTAATGGTACTAATTAGATAACATAAATCTTAATCCGTTTTTCTAGAAAATCGGTCAAAGATTAAAAAGTTTAACTTAGGACAACTCTAGAAATCACTTTTTTCAGGAACGGAGGTAGTATAATTATAAATGTGACTATTTAGATGCAAATTTAGAGGTTACTCAATGTATCTATACCTAATAATAAAGAGGCAAGCGTTTCTCTTCTCCATTTTTGGTCCGTCCCTCCTCTAACTATCCAGGCAATAGAGAGTTTCTTCTGCCCGGAGTTATATATATAATCCGTGCTTAGCGCGATACGAAGTTTGATTCTAAAACTGATTATCGAATAGGACTCTCCCATACTGAATAAGACCATATGAGAAACACGCCGTCATGGAAAAGGAAACTTTTTCTCACAACTTCGACAATCATCGATATCTCCAATTGATTCATCTCAAATCATAGTACGTCAAGTCTAGGAAATCACAAAACCACATAACAAATACAACTTCCAAATCAGGAAATCAAAGCAAATAAGGGAAGGAACGAGAATTATGTAGAAACTCCAACTCATCATCAAATAAGAAAAAGAATCACTAATCGACTCAAAAAAGAAGTACATGATTTTTTTCGGTTTACCTCTATTTTCCTATATATAATAAGAAGTCCCCTAAGTTGTGGTCCACGAATCAATGTCCCGGCAGCTAGCGCGGTGGTTCACCCAGTCGTCGGCGACATCCTTCCGAAAGAAGGCACGGTACCTCCCTCGGTGCCGCCAAGGCAGCCTGTTCACCTCCAGCACCTTCATCTCGTCGGCCGCACATCTCCATGATGGCCGCGACGCCGCCGGGCGACCTCCTCGGTGGCCAAGAACAGTAGCCCATGAACTTGGCGAGCCACCGCACGTTGCCGGGCCGGGTCGTGCAAAGCAGGTCCTCGTACTGAGGGCGAGTGCCCCTGTCCGGGCATGACACGCCGCCGCGTGCCAAGACGAAGGACGTGTTCCCAGACCTGGCCAGCCGCCACGGTGCCATCGCGCAGACGGACTCGAATGTGTCGGCGAACGAGAGTCTGGCTTGGCGCGCCGGATCGGACGAAGTGCTAGAGCCGTCCTCCCCCGCCGGCGAAGATCTCGTCGATGAATGGGACGCGGTCGTGTGGGTTGACCCAGCATAGCAGGTGCCCCACGGTGGCCGGCGGGTACGCCATTTGCGCTGCCAAGGCGAAGGCCAGCGCCTTGAGCCACATGGTGCCACACTTGGAGTAGCTGGCGAGGATCACGTCGTCGGGGCGCGGTGCGAAGCGACGTTGGAACACGATGGGTCCCCCGAACCCAGTGCTCCGGCAGCCAGAAGCCCTGGTACAGGCGCACCTCTAGGTTGGACTGCTGTCTTCGCGGCAGGGAGGCCACGAGATCACCGATCTCCTCCTTGGGAGTGTGCTCTAGGACAGTGCCGTCGACGACATCGGCATAACATGCATGGTGAACTCTGGTTACGCACGATATATACTTGCCGTAGAGCATGGAAAACAATCTAGAAACTTGCTTGATGGCGACTACAAAATCCCATTGCAATGCACGGGCACTTTTGCTAGTCTTTCATAATAGGAAAAGTGGGCAACATGAAAGCCTCGTGTCCAGAGTGAGGTCTTCTAACGGAAGGGGTTAGTCAAAATAGACTGAATGCGATCTTTGAGTGATATTCTTTTTTATAGTTGATGCACAACTTTGCGCCTTCGTTCTACACAATACGTATTCCAATATGTGGATATTTCTCCTGTTTTTGTCTGAAAAAGCGCTAGAAAAAGACACATGCCCTAAGTCATGGGCCTCCGAAATCTCAGCTCAAGAGAAACTGCAGGGACAGCCCATTGTTCCATACCAGGCCTTTGATTCGGCCCAACTCAACAGGCTCCATGGCTCTACCTGAGGGCGGAGTGGAGCAAACGTGCACACCACAATGGACGATGAATTAAGCTCAAACGAAATCAGACCCAATGAAAAATTTTAGAGTTGTCTTAAATTAAAATTTAAAATTTTAACCAAATTTCTAAAAAAACACTAAGATCTATGGTATCAAATTAGTACTATTAGATTTATCATATAATATATTTTCATAAAGTACTTATTTTTATGTTATTGATATTTATGCTCTTTTCTATAAAATTAGTCAAACTTAAAAAAATGTGACTGACACGGATTTTAGAAGTTAAAGCTTTTCCAGGAACAGAGCGAGTATACAACTAAAAATAACTACAATCATATATACTATTAAAAAATGGCTTTCTACTGCTACCTACGATCATATACAAATAGAAATAAAATATGTTTTGCTGCCACCTACAATCATATATACAAGTAAAAATAAATCTATAATTATATATGGATTACAATCAAATGAGAAGACTCATCATTATGAAAGTAAATTTCGTATAAGATTGTGTTATTGGCCTATATGAAATTTTATATATTGATAGCAAAGGCAAAAAAATGGTAATTTATGAATATATATTGTATTTAATGGTTATTGAATTCTTCTCCATAATCTATATCTCTTATAATCCTAAACCCCAAAGGGCCATGTATCTCAACATGCAAGCTGCTCACCGCCAATATACGGGCTGCTCACCGCAACAACCAAAGAAATCACTATAAATATGCCATTAAAATCCACTAGCTCATGTAATTGTAATGTCCACCTCATCAGGACACATAAATATTTTGTTCACTACTACAGAAATGGGCTTTTAGCCCCGGCCTAAACGGCCTTTTTAGGACTAAGATTTCGGGACTAAATGTCCCACTTTAGTCCCGGTTCCGCTGACTAAAGGTCCATTTTTAGTCCCGGTTGGTAACACCAACCGACTAAAGGGTGCGCCAGTGGTGGTTTTTTTTTTTTTTTCTTTTCTTTTCTTTTGGTTTTCCATTTCTGGTTTACAATTATATTATTATTATTATTATTTTCGAATGCGTATTGTTCGCTGTTTGTTTACGTAGACGCACACCTATAATTTATATAATTTAGAGCATTACATATAAATATACTATATAACACTATTTATATATTATACATGTCTATAGGTCCATAATATAATATTTACACATATCCATCACGGATAAAGTATTTACAACTTAATTGTGCTCCGCCACTCAAACATCGCACAAATGATCATCTTGGTTTGGTTTTATTGGCTCGTCGTGGTTGAAGTAGTACTCGCCGGGGATTCAGGACTGGTCGTTAAGAAATCCTCGCGATTGTCTCCCCGAATTCCTTTTAGGCGGACTTCATCCAACACCTTCTCGCCTCAAGCACGCCTCCTTTAGTAGACATTAAAGAAAAAAAAGTTATAGGATGAATAAGATTTATTAAATAGCAACAAATAAATGAAATGAACTTATTATATATACATGTTACATACTTTTGCATGCTCAAGATTTGTTCTTTTTTCATAGACCGTCCGAAATTTTGCGTACATAGTAGCCACACAAATTTTTGCCCGATGGTCGCCGTGAGAATCCACCGAAGTAGGATAGGCTTTGAAAGTGGCGCTTTCAAATTTGGACGGTGTTGCCGCACGAACCCAGCCCAAACCCTAGCAATAAAACGATCATTATTAATTATCTATTACCGAAGTTAAAAAGAGCTCAAATTAATATTTAGAGATCGAAGTTACCCTTGAATAATATCTATCATTTCTTGGTAATCTTCCCGTGGTTTTCTCAACGAGTCATAGATTAGCAAATGAGATTGCCGTGAGATCAATCACAATTAGTATCCAATGAAAGCTGCATTTGTATGTAGGCAAAATAATTATATATCTTCATACTAATCTAAATAATGGGTTTAATAGAATGTACACATGATAACGATACTTACTTAAAGTTATAGGGAAAGAGTATATATCTTTTATCCTTTTGATTGATCAAGTACCTCCGTAGATTTCTCTCCGCTTGATGTCTCCATAAGACATACGGAGTCTTGGGGTCTTTGAATACAACATAAGGATATACAAATCCAATCTCCTTATCATTTCTAGCTCGGAGGTCCCTCATCATGTTTCTACATATGTATAGCCGGTTTATGTAATTAGTTATACATATACATGATAATTTACAAAGATATTATTAAAAGAAAGAATCACTTACGTATAGAAACAGTGATTAGAGTTTTGTCCAGAGCGTCCATGTGGCATAGCCGGTGTAGCTCATTAAATTGAACATAAATAACATCATCACCACGGAAGTAATGATGGTTTCTAATTCGACGCTAAATATAGTCATCTCGCTTCTTCTCGCCACACGCCGCTAGGTACCACCGGGTTGAGCAAGTACATTTGCGTGCCAAGTTTGCTTTGAGGGCCGCAGGTTGAATAGACTCTTGCCATATTCATATGTCTTCTGCCAATGATCAATTTCAGAGCACTTTCAATTGCTTCCCCAGCTATCATTTGGGATAAGCTAAGACCAGCCTCCGCAAAAAGGTTTCAAGATCCTCATAGTTCAAATCGAGGTATCCGCTGGTCTAGCACGCCGATGTTTGAACCATATTCATTCCCAATGACTAGCGGGGGCACCGATTGCTTTGATTGTTCCCCGAGCCGTGCTACACCCTTTGCGTGCTCTTTTCTCTTTCTTCTTCTCTTCTTCTAGAATTTGGTTAAAGTGCGATCATAGTCGATAAAGATGATGATTCTTTCGAAGCTTCACGCCTCTTTTTTTTGTTGAGCCTCAACCCTTTGCCGTAGATGTTCTCGCTTTAGTAAGAGGTAGGGCTTCTCGGGGTTTCGCTTGGATTCTCTTTCATCCTTAAGTCTCTTGAAGAAACCGCCCACATCCGACTTTTACCGAAGCATCTATTTCTCGCAGCAGCCTTTCTCATAGGACAACTTCTTAGGAATGACGGGTTGTTTCTTTTCGTAGACTTTTTTTTTAGCGGCGGGCGGCCGACACATTTGATCGTGTGGCCGGCCTCTTCTTCAATGGTGGGTCCACCGGTTTTGGCGCCGGAGCCACGTGTGGAGGGCGATGGGGCGGCCGGGGGGGTGTTGGAGCCCGACGTGGAGGCGAAGGGCAGTCGGTGTCGGTGTTGGAGCCCGAGGTGGCGGGGTTGGAGCCCGAGGTGGTGGTGTTGGAGCCCGAGGTGGTGGCGTTGCCCGCCCGAGGCGATGCGCAGCCGTGTCTTGCACTCGCCTCGCCATCACCCGCAAAGACTATGACATGTTGGTGACCACCGTGAAACCAAAGAGGTATATGAGTAAACCGCTAACTAAGGGAATGCAAAATAAAGTTAGTGAATAAATGTATCATCAAGGTTCATCCGCACCTAGGGTTAGGTTCATGACGAGGAGGTGGTGGTAGACTACTAGGTGATGCCCCAGAATAATGATGTAGCGCTTGCACCAACAAATGAAAGTCTTCTTTGCTTGTCCTAGAGTCTTCTCCCATCACCTCCTTCTATCTCAAGCCGCACATTTTCGAAGCCTTTGACAACTTTATCCACCGAGACACTAGCATATCCAAATGAACTATCGCCCCATAGATTCTTGGTGTCTTCGTAGGGTCGATAGGAGTTACAACACCGACAAAGAACCATGACCGCGGCAGCCCCGGGAATGTGCAGCTCACATGTTGTCGAGGTTCGACGCCATCCACCGGAAAGCGCAGCCCCACGCCGCCTTGAATACTTGGCACCTCCGTGGAAGCGCAACCGCTTTTCAACCGACCGGGGGCTAATATTGACTCTAGGCTCGATGCGCTTTGCCTTTGTATAGAACTTATCGCTTCCTGCACTTGCCTTTTGATTTCCTCGTTCATTCTCTCTTCAAATGCTTTCTCTCGTCAGATCGCTTCACGAAAGCCGCTTCAAGTGACTCCATCACCATTGCCTCCAACCTACGCAATCGCTTCCGCCTCCTCTTCTTCCTTCTTTCTTTGGCGGCTTCTATAAGTGGGTCTATCTTTAGGGAAGCCATGCTCCCACGATATCTCCCCATAGCCTCTTGTTCGCCCACCGTGTTCAGCCTAGCCTCCATGCGTATGTCACCATCATCCTTCTCTCTATTTGGCCGCCAAAGCCACTTTCAAATAATCCTCGCATAGGCCATTCTCTCTGTCCCACTCTCTCAGCCTTCTCGCCATACACTACCTTTCCGGTCTCTAGGTCCGTGGTTCCCCATGACCGAAGAACCAATACTTGGCGCACTCAAAGCCAAGTCATGCTGATTCTCGTTCCATCCCCTTGTCAATAATCTCCTGTTCCAGCCTTCCGCCACTTGGGAATAGCAAATCCGGTAGCCACCCCACCCAAGTGATGGTGGTATTGCTTGTGTCTAGCATTTTCTTGATTACGGATCATCCGTGTTCTCGACCCTCATCCGAAGTTTTTAAACCAGATTTAACTCATCCCAAAAAGGCCTCAACTTGACGTAGGCCTTGTTGGTGAAATCCTGTCCTGTTATGTGCAACAAAAGTCTTGTGGAGTTTCTTCTTCCAAGCCTGAAATTGTTTGGCCATCTTCTCGCATAGCCCAGATTTGAACCTTCTCCTTCAAAGCTTCATCCTATGTATCGAGCGTGAAATGTTGAAGGATATCTAGCCATAGCAATTCCTTGTCACGATCCGAGACATAACTAATAGTAGGGTCATCTTTCCGTTGCCTCCATTCTCGAAAGCACCGACGGGAGCCCGTCCCCTTACTAGGTATCCACAAGGCGCAACAAATTTCTTTGAATGTTCCCCAAGTACTTGGCCTGTACCCTCGTCGAATTCGGCTGCAATGTACCGACCCTCCAACGGCTTCTTCGGCCTCGCACTTTTCTACTACTCCCTGTAGTTGTCGCCGATCCGTAGGGCTACACAAAAAAGTATAAATATATTAATACAAAAGCCATTCTTTTTAATTTCATGTATATACATATAGACTAGATTGTAGATAGACCTCATCGATTGTCTCCCCACAAGTTCTTTTCATAATCAACGAATACCGACTCCCATCATCTATTTGTTCATTGTCATCACCTTGGACTTGGGGATTTTGATTGCCGCCGCCGTTGATTAGGTCCATCATTGCCTCATCCATGTTATCATTCGGATTGGCCATTTCTACAAAGTTATTAATTAAAAGATGTTAGAATTCAATTTGTCATGTAGCGCCACAAGAAAGAAGAAAAAATATACATGAGAAACCTTAGATATTACATGAGAAAATTAATAAAGTTAAATAAAAGTACCATTAATAAAGTTACTTGACATAAAGTTACATAATAAAGTCATATGACATTACTATTATTAATGAAGTTACTTGCCAATCTATTAAAATATTACAATATTACAAAACCTTAGATATTACATGAGGAAGTTAATAAAATTAAATAAAAGTACCATTAATAAAGTTACTTCACATAAAGTTACATAATAAAGTCACATGACATGAGAAAGTTAATAAAGTTAAATAAAAGTACCATTAATAAAGTTACTTCACATAAAGTTACATAATAAAGTCACGTGACATTACTATTATTAATGAAGTTACTTGCCATTCTATTAAAATATTGCAATATTACAAAAAATATTTATTTAGATATTACATTATAAGTTACCATAAATAAAGTTAATTATATTATAAGTTATACTAATAATGTGGTGACAAGTTACTAAACATAATTACATTATAAGATACCATGAATAAAGTTAATTATATAATAAGTTATACTAATAATGTGGTGTCAAGTTACTAAACATAATTACATTATAAGTTACCATTAATAAAGTTAATTATATTATAAGTTACACTTGTAATCCGGTGTCAAGTTACTAAACATAATTACATTATAAGTTACCATTAATAAAGTTAATTATATTATAAGTTACACTTGTAATCCGTGTCAAGTTACTAAACATAATTACATTATAAGTTACCATTAATAAAATTAATCGCTAGGTCGTATTGGGTCGCCGCTAGGTCGCGCCTACGTTAATCGCTAGGTCGTATTGGGCCGCCGCTAGGTCGCCGCTAGGTCGTATCCTTCGCTCATCCTTCGGCCGTTAGGATGTCGTTAGGGTTTTGAATAAAACGAATTATGATATACGCCGCTCGTCGCGTGTAATGTACGTCTCTCTCTCTCCAAATTGTGCATGGAGATGCTCTCGCCTCGATGGCCGGGCCACAACACACATACATGCATCGCCCCGGCCGATGGCCGGCCAAGACAACACAAACGAGATCGACTGATGGCCGACGCAACACACATACACGCATGATCCGCTGGGCTCGATGGCCGCCCAACAGAGACGCACAACCGCTGCCGACTCGATGGCCGACGCCACCATAGCATACGGGCGCTCGGGCGGGGCGCCACGGATGGGTATTTCGACGGCTCACGCCTTTCAACGGGCGTGCACGGGCGGGCGCTGGCCTCGGCCGGAGGAGGAGGAGGCGGCCGGCGCTGCACGGCGGAGGCCGCGCTGGGGCCTCGGCCGGAAGAGGAGGAGGCGGGCGGCGGAGGCGGTTGGCCGGCGAGGACGAGGAGCGGAGGCGAGGACGAGGACGGAGGCGGTTGGCCGGGCGGCGGAGGCGACGCCGGGGGAGGCAGCGGCGGGACGGCTCGGGAGGCTCGGGAGGCGCCCCGGACGAGGAGGAGGCGGAGGCGGTTGGCCGGACAAGGAGGCAAATGGCGGCGCGACGACGGCTCGGGAGGAGGGGTGGCGAGGAGAGGAACGGGAAGGCGATCCTCGCTCGGGACGAGGGGTGGCGGCGCGGCGCCCTCCTGAGGATCTGCACGCTGCGGCCACGGAGAAGAAGGAGGCAGCGGCGCGCGGCGCCTCCCGGCTCGGGACGAGGGCGCACGACGGCGGGGAGAGCGGCGACGGGCTAGGGCAACGCCGATCCGGAGGAGGAAGACGACCTGTTGGCTTAAATACCCATGGGCACCTTTTAGTCCCTAAGTGCCTATCACCAACCGGACTAAAGACCCTTTTAGTCCCTGCTGGTAATACGCACCGACTAAAGGTTCGACCTTTAGTCCCTGCGTATTATCAACCGACTAAAGGGTGCCTTTTAGTCCCTGGTTGGGATTGTGGCCCTGACTAAAGGTTTATTTGGCCCCCCGTAGCTTTACATTATTAGCTTTCTTATTTACTTATGCTAACAATAATTAGATTAATTTTATTAATTGCATAGTAAATAAAAGAATAGATATTAATTTGTTAAAAAAAAAAGCTTCCATTTCTTTTTGTCTAATTGCTTTAATAATAAATTTTGGAATATAAAATCTTTCCATCCTTTACGATAGCAAACTTAAATATAAAAAATAATTAGTATTTTGTTAATGCAAAAATGTATTACTTAATTTAAATATCTTAAAGTAGGTGTTTTTGATAGAAAATTTGTTTGTGCATTATTTAAACGTAAATTTTGTTCATTTATCATTATTTATCTCTAAAATCGTGATATACGTGATATTCACCATTACATCGGATTATTTTTTAAAGATTTTTTCTTTTCTTATTTTTTATGCTTATAATAATTAGATTAATTTTGTTAATTGCATAGTACATAAAATATTAGGTATTAATTTGTTAAAAAATAACAGTTTCCATTTCTTTTTGTCTAATTGCTTTCATAATAAATTTGACAACATAAAATCTTTCCATCCCTTATAATAGGAAACTTAAATATAAAATCTTTCCATCCCACATGTCATATCAATATTTGAAATGATATAAAATAAGAACAACTAATTTAAACATCTTATATTACAATTGTCACATACACATACTCTAATACACTCTATTTATTAGGCGGGCACAAGAGTGATCTTCTTTTTTGACGTATGTTCCTTGGTCATGATCTTGACGTAACCATGGAGTGTCCTCAGCATTTATCATGATGCTCGGATCTTTGGTCACATTGAAAGGTGTGATTCGGTCATCCCTTTCATAATCTTCTCAAATATCGACTTGTCCTCAATTCCCACAATGTTTCTTTTCCCCGAGAGAACTATATGGCGTTTTGGCTCATTCGTTGATTTATTGTCATTTTTCCCTCTCTTTTGTTTTGTAGACATGTCTTTCACATAGAACACCCGATTCACATCGCCAGAAGGATGAATGGTTCACCTTTGTAACCAACATTGTTGAGGTCCACCGTTGTCATTCCATAGTCTTTGTCAATCGCTACCCCGCCTCCGGTATTCTTGACCCATTGGCACCGAACAAAGGGACTTTAAAATTAGGTGCGTAGTCTAGTTCCCAAATCTCCTCTATGCGCCATAATATGTTTGTCTGTTTCCATTTGGGTCGGTGGGCGCCTACGCCAACCCCACTGCTTTTGGTTCGTGCTTTTTTTATCTTGGCCTAGGTGTAAAATGTATTTCTATTTATCTCGCACTTTGAACGTGAGGATGTGCCATGATGGTTGTCTAGCCAACAAATACAGCTTGCTCATCAATCTGGTCATTACCCCGACATTCTTTTCGTAAACCAATCACCGAAAGTGTCCATGTGCCGACGCATAAGCCAAGCTTCATTCTTCTCTAGAACTGGATCGTAGAAAGTCCTTGTGTTTCGTGACATATGGCTCCACCACGGATGAGTTTTGAAGAACTGTAGTGTGCTTTATTGAAATAATCGCCCCCCTGCATCGATGTATGTTTTTTTTTCCTATCGCTCCTTTCCGCCGCCTCCCTCCCTCGTGTCGCGATTCAGAACACCAATTGGGTCAAGTTCAGAATGAATTCAACACGTAACTCAATGACCTCCTCTATCCCCATAGCCCTCTCGCGATGCTTCCTTCCTCGGCCGAGCACGCCGGTGAACATATTTCTTCAGACTCCCATAAACCTCTCGAAGGGAAACATATTATGCAGAACACAGACCAAGAATATTGATCTCCTTGACCAGATGAACTAAGAGGTGTGTCATGATATCAAAGAAGGATGGAGGAAACACTAACTCAAAGCCGACAAGACATTGAACCACATCATTCTCAGAGAGCAAAGAAGTTCCAAAGGGATTGATTGCCTTCTCGAGAAATTGCATTGAGGAATGCACATAGCTTAACGGTGGCCGACGCATATGTGGAGGTAGAATTCCTCTTAATGCAATTGGAAGCAATTAAGGTCATAAGCACATGGCGCCATGCGACTTTAAGTTCGTAAATTTCTTCTCTGACACATTTATTATACCTTTTATATTAGAGGAGAATCCGTATGGGACCTTCATGCCGCTTAAGCATTCAAATATGATTTCTTTCTCTTCATTGCTAAGAGTGTAGCTAGTAGGTCTTAAATATTGGCGCCCATCATCTGCCTTCTCTCGATGCAAAAAGTTGTCTCGCTTCTTCCATGCGCCGCAAGTCTTGTTGTGCTTCAAGTGAGTCCTTAGGCTTCCCATACACACCCATGAATCCTAGAAGGTTCACACAAAGATTCTTTGTCGATGCATGACGCCGATCGCATTCCTTGACCTCTAGGACTTGCCAATAGGGTAGCTCCCAAAATATTGACTTCTTCTTCCACATGGGTGCATGATCTACCGCATCTTTTTTGAACCGGGTTGGCTGCCCCGTCCCCTTACCAAAAACTACTTTCGGATCCTTAACCATCTCAAATACATCTTCTCCAGCTTCTATTGTGAGGCTTGCATCGGTGGTCCGTCTTACCTTTAAAATGCTTGCCTTTCTTTCTAACCGGGTGATTCATAGAAAGAAATCAACGATACCCAAGGTACACGACCTTTCTCGCATTTTTTTTTCAAATATATACTATCAAGGTCATCAAAATAGTGTGTGCATGCATTATATCCCTTGTTTGACTGCCCTGAAAGATTACTTAGAGCAGGCCAATCATTGATTGTCACAAACAACAAATGCTGTTTCGTGTCGAAGTATTCCTGCTTTGTACTCATCCCACACACGAACACTGCTTTCGCTCCATAAAAGTAGGAGTTCTTCAATTAATGGCCTTAGATAGACATCAATGTCATTGCCCGGTTGCTTCGGCCTTGATGAGCACCGCATCATAATGAACTTTCGCTTCATGCATAACCATGGAGGAAGGTTGTAGATACATAGTGTAACAGTGCCAAGTGCTATGACTACGCTCGCCACCAAAAGGATTCATACCGTCCGCATTTAAAAGCGAACCTTAAGTTTCTTTTTGCCTTTTGCAAACTCGAAATTCCCTGCCTATTGCTCTCCACCGAGACCCATCAGCCAGGTGTCTCAACATGTTGTCTACCTTACGGTCTTCTTTGTGCCACCGCAACAACTTTGCATGGTCCTTGTTTTTCAAAAGACGTTTCGGACGTGGTATTATAGGAGCATACCACATAACCTTTTGCAGGGATTTTTTTCCCCGACGTTTCTTCCCCCTCAACATCGCCAGGGTCATCTCGCCTGATCTTATACCGTGATGCTTTACATACGGGCATTCATCTAAATTCTCGTAGTCCTTGCCACGCACAGATGCGCCGTTAGGACATGCATGTATCTTCTCGGATTTCTAATCCCAAAGGACGACGACTGCTTTTGCTTCGCACGTAGTGGTGGGCAATTCATTAGGGTTCGGAAGCATCTTTTTTGGATCTTTAGTAATTGTCCAAATGCCTTATCGGATACACCATTCTATGCCTTCCATTTCAACAACTCCAAGTTGTACCCAATTTTTTTGCCCATCTTGGGCGGATGGGTATAGTAATTTCTTGTGATCTTCTAGCATGCGGTCAAACTTCGCCTTCTCTTTTTTCACTTTCGCATTCTTTCTGGCATCACGAATGGCATCACCAAGAGCATCACCTTCACCAAGAGCACCTCCCTCTTCTTCAGCTTCTCCCATTGCCGTATCATCGAAGCCACCGAATGGAGCAATAATGTCGCCGACTCCAGCTTGTTCTTGTTCTTCTTCACATTCTTCCATCATTATCCCGGTTTCTCCATGCTTGGTCCAACAAATATAGTTTGGCATGAAACCCGACTTCAACAAATGTGAGTGAATATTTCTAGAGCTAGAATATTCCTTCAAATTCTCGACACAAGGCACATGGGCAACGTATGAATCCATCCCGCTTTGTTTTCCTCTACCACTCTTAAGAAATAATGCACACCATCAATGAATTCTTTGGAGCGGCGATCGGCATTGTACATCCAACCACGTGTCATTGTCTGCATTGCAACATAAAGTATGATAAGTTTCTAATTTTTACTACGTAAATAAAAGTAACAAATAACCTAAAATTTCTCTATTTCTAATTTTTCTCAACAAGCAAAATTAAAAAACACCTAAGTTCTCTATTTCTCTAAATAATCAAGAAATTTGGTAGGCATACTAGTTATAATTAACTAATTAACCCGGTCACAAATTGCAAATTAATGTATGATAAGTTTCTAATTTTTATAAAGAAATGAAAGTAATAAATAACCTAAAATTCTCTATTTCTAATTTTTCTAAACAAGTAAAATTAAAAAACACCAAAGTTCTCTATTTCTCTAAATAATCAAGAAATTTGGTAGGCATACTAGTTATAATTAACTAATTAACCCTACCACAAATTGTAAATTAATGTATGATAAGTTTCTAATTTTTTATAAAGAAATGAAAGTAATAAATAACCTAAAATTCTCTATTTCTAATTTTTCTAAACAAGTAAAATTAAAAAACACCAAAGTTCTCTATTTCTCTAAATAATCAAGAAATTTGGTAGGCATACTAGTTATAATTAACTAATTAACCCTACGCCAAAATTGCAAATTAAAGTATTATAGGTTTCTAATTTTTTAAACAGAAATTGAAGTAACAAATAACCTAAAATTCTCTATTTCTATTTTTTCTAAACAAGCAAAACTAAAAAACACCAAATTTATTTATTTTTCTATATAATCATGAAATGTGGCATGCATACTAGTTTAAATTAACTAATAAACCCGATCACAAATTGCAAAATAAAGTATTATAAGTAACTAACTAACACATAACCTAAAATTCTCCATTCTTATTTTTCCTAAACAAATTTTATATTCATACTTAGTTATAATTAAATAATCCTTCAAATGTATTATTTATACTTAGTTATAATTAACTAATTAACTGTATCACAAATTATAAACTAAAGTATTATCAAATGTTAATTTTTAAAAACTAATTATAATAAAAAACCATAAATTTAGTATTTTTTTCTAACTAAACCATAAAATATGGTAGACATAATAGTAATAAATGGTGTATACTAATTTTTAGAGTCTTAATTGTAGTTATCTACATTAAAATATTCAAATGATGAAGTGATTGGAGTTTAAAATAGTGTAGAAATCAAAAATAAAAACTACATGTATAACACCACAAAATGAGATAACCTGCAGCTAAAACTTGAGAAGATGAAGTTAGTAACCTCTAAACAAGTAAATGACGGCGTAGAAGTGATGAAATGAATGAATAGCCGAGATGTGAGCACAAATCAAGCAAGAACCATGAAGAACAAAGAACAAAGAAGAAGAGTGAGCTCGTGCAGCTCGGCTGTGGGAGGAAG
>JADLZL010002432.1:0-127052 GCA_015844335.1 Chrysopogon serrulatus | reverse complement strand
ACATATTCACCAAGCCACTTGATGAGAAGAGGTTTTGCAAGCTTAGAAATGAATTGAACATCATTGACTTCTCCAACATGTAAGGATGCACCCCCACTTATATGACATGCCTCTACTTCGAGCAAAGCAAGGTAAAATTGATTGGCATGGCATCCATTCTTTGCTAAGGACATGGTTAGTGCATCAAGACATAACAAGTCATCTCTAGGTTCATTCATGCAAATCAAATGAATTTAATGTATATATGATGCCACTATTGCCTCTATGCTTAATTTGATCTAGTGGTGTTATATAACATGTTTATGGGCTTGCAATCCTAGTGTTTGATCAAGAATATGAGCTTTAAGATATTTAACCGACATGGACAAGATAACCATTGAAAGATGTGTGAAGAAGCTTGTCCTTGGTTCAAACCGTGTTCAATAACTTGGGCAAATAATCTAGATTGAACCAATGTGAAAATGATCCTCACCTATTCACTTCATGATTGAATCCCAATTTTACTAACTCCTACCTAAAATTGGCATAACCTTTTGTGGAAATAGATGACAAAGGGGGAGAGATTAGTTACAAAGATGATAATTAGAAAATGAAGAGGGGGATTGAAAAATGATGATAATTAGAAAATGAAGAGGGGGATTGGAAAATGAAGGGGATCAATTAAAATTTGAGTGGAAAATAATGATAATTAGAAAATGAAGAGGGGGATTGGAAAATGAAGGGGATCAATTAAAATTTGAGCACACAAGTAGGGGGAGCAAGCTCATGAACAAAGTTGTTGCATTTGAATGTGCATTTCACATATGCTTGTTTGCATTGAAATTTAAATTGGAAATCCATGCTTGTGTGGTGTATGCTAGTGATAGAAATTGAATGATGAATCGATTACTAGCATGCATAGAACTTAGCTAGACTAGAGTATTTGCTTTCACAAGTGGTACTAGAACCTTGCTCTTAATGTTGATCTCATGGGGTATCTAGTATTTGCTTGTCTAGCTAACTTGGTGCTAAGGATGATTGAATTGTGCACTCCGATGGTATCACGCTTCAAAGGTCCATTCTTTAAACCTTAGCATCAATCTTGGTAGTAGTATCTCTCCCACATCTTATATCCAACATGTGTGCAAGCTTTCAAATCCAAAACTCTTAGCACACATGTAGGGGGAGCCAAGACTACCAAATAGGGTTTGCATAACTTGTTCAATCCTCGCATATGATCTTAATGCTTGGACAAGTGGTTCAAATCCGAATTCATTTATTATTCATATCTTTGTGAAGGTTGTCATCAATTACCAAAAAGGGGGAGATTGAAAGCTCTAGTTTGGTTTTGATAATTGATGAAACCTTTGGACTAATCCTTTGTGGCTAAGTGTTTGAAGCAAAAGAAAGGATGGTCCATTTCAAGTGAAGGAGACTTAGAGAGCATCATGGTGATGGTGGTGAATACCAAAAAGATGGTGATCAAGTGCTCCAACTTGGAAAAGAAGAAAGAGAAAACAAAATGGGCTCAAAGCAAAGGTATACTTGATAGGGCCATTTTGTTTCGCACTCAAGACACCATAGAGGGTGTGAGTGTATTTAGGATAGATAGCCGCACTATTAAGAGGGGTGATCTTAATGCAAAAACGGTTATCCAAGTGCCACTAGGTGTTCATATTCCATGCATGTGCATTAGGGGCCTAGTGAACTAACATTTCCCTTGAAAATTGCTTTGAAAAATACTAACATATATGCACAAGTGTTGAGAAAAATTGGTGTTAGTACATGGAAGCAAGGGAAGAAGTTGGAAATGAAAAAGAAGAAGAAGAGATGTCACTGGCGCGACCGGACTCTGCGACCGGACGCTGCAACATCGACCGGACGCTATCGCAACAGCTGCCGACGCCGCGAGACATCGACCGACGCTACTGAAACATTGGACCGACGCCCGGTGCCATGAGCCGTGAGTCCTGTCCGGTTGAGGGAGAAGTGACCGGACGCCGAGAGTCCGGTCAAAGGGTGATCGGACGCGTCCGGTCGTGAAAATACCTCTCTGAACCTCTCTCGATTGGACCGGACGACCGTGCAACATTGACCGGACGCTATTGCAACATCGAGCGGACGCAATCAAACATTGACCGGACGCCGATGAAACATTGACCGGACGCGTCCCGCCGGGCCACAGATCGTGGGATTTTGTGCCTAACGGCTAGTTGAGCTTTGGGGCCTCTATAAAAATGGGTTGGCCGGCTCTTGCTCTCTCTCTTGGCTCTCTAACTTGTTGATACACCTTGTGAGCATACTCCCACACGTCCCTCTCATACTCTTGCTTGATTGTGCATCCAAAGTGAGATTGGGAGTGATTCTTAGTGCATTTGCTTAGAGTTTTAGCATCTAGTGGCACTAGAGATCGTTGTGCAAAAGGGTTACTTATTACTCTTGGTGGTTGCCGCCACCTAGACGGCTTGGAGCTGCGGTGGAGGTCCGGCACGAGTTGGTGATTGTTCGTGGCCGGCTCCCGGTGATTTGTGAGGGGTTGTTGCGCCTATTCCCCGTGGGAGATTCGCGAAAGGTGACTCTAGTAAATTGCTCGTGTCATTGAGTTACCTCACTTGTGGGTAGTTGCTAGTGGCACCCGTGGAGGGTTAGGCATTGAGGCCTATTAGCGCGCGCAACACCGAGTGGTGGTCGACACAACGGGGAGTAACGTGCCGGCAAGCACGTGAACCTCGGGAGAAAAATCATTGTGTCAAATTGTCTCCCGTGGTGTTCTTGGTATTCATATTGTGATTGACATATTCATCTCTTGCCCGGCATCGGTAACAATCACCCTATCTCTTGTTTTACCTTGTTTCATACTTGCTCTAGTGATAACATTAGTGTAGTTTATCTCTCTAGCTTGATCACCTATGTGTAAACTAGCAACTTAGCTTTTGTGTGTCAAGTAGAGATCATAATCACACTAGAATTGTCAATAGGTGGCTTGCCTAACAAGTAGAGCTAGAGCAAACCGCTTTCACGCCATTTGTTGTACTAACCTTTTGCTCTAGTGTATTTGTAGAATTTTAATTAGGCTATTCACCCCCCCTCTAGCCATTAAGGACCTTTCACTAACCTACAGCTAGATCAGTTTGTGTTGATCCGAGGGAACTATGACCTTCAGTTAATATAAATCTTCACTCCACAAGATGCAGTAACAATCATTTGATGCAATTTCCAAATTTTAAAACCAAAGGCACTTACTTAAAACCTCATCTAAGTGAGATTTCTTGGGGGTAATACGGCAAGTCACACTGATTCTCACACATCCCTGAATGTATGCCTGATAAGTGGAAATGAACCCACCAAAAAAAAAAAAAAAAAAAAAACGACGGTCAAAATTTCAACCCCATCCAGGGTGGATCTAGCTAATAAGTAAACCCCAATCAAGGGTCACCTACACCACCAGCTTCCTAACCTAACTGTGCATATTACTCAGGAGCTTCAGTGCCAACGCCTCTTGCTGAGCAAGAACGTCACCGTCCTTTGCAGCGTCATTGTCTTCATCGTCGCTATTGAAATACCTCTTTCTACCCTTGTTGGCTCCTCTGTCTGATTCGGAGCCACTATCCTCGGACCCCGCTTCAGTCTCTTCCTGCCTCTTGCGCTTAAGCTTCATCTTCTTCTGCAGTTTCTTCTCCCGCAAACTCTTCTTGTGTTCAAGCTTGTCCTCCTTGTCATGCTCCTGCATTTCTCTCAACATCTCTGCATACCGCTGGGAAACTGGAGCAACAGAGACAAGAAGCAAGTTCATATTTAGAGTTCACATTCACATCCTTCATGAAAATTATGGGTGACATAGAAACAGAGACAGAACAGACTTTTATCCTTATGAACCATAGGTTCTAAAGCTACTTCTTCAGCGACAGATGCGAGAGGCGGGATGACGTTGCCCTCATCATCATACTTGACCCTTGTTCCCGATGGCCTGTGCATGTTTATCTTCAATTTCTTCTTTTTGAAGGGTCTTTCAAGTCTGACAAGGACAACTGATTAGCATAAGTTCGGCAAACAAAACCTGGAACTCTATTTGGCAGCATCAAATTTGAAAGTTCGGAATGTCTTGGTTTGAAAAATGAGTTGCATGGTACATACCTGGTCACATCTGTATCTGTGGCAGGTTCCTTGGGATGAAGGACATCAAGTCCATCATTGTCCATATTAGCATCTGCAATGGGCTTCTTGGGATAAAGGATATCATCATCTCCATCACACACAGTCAAATCATTGTTGACCTTTGGAGCGATGATAACTTCACGTTTGGAACTGGATTTCATATGTTTCATATCAATGGCCTCCATATCCTTCTTTGATACATTCTTCATGTGGCTTATGAAGCGGATCGTGGGGGTAACAGGCAGACCAAGCGAAGCAGCATATGCAGAGAACTGCTCTGCAGAGGACCTGCTCAGGTCGAACACCTTCTTGAGGTACACAGACTTGAGATACGTAACAAAAGCCTTTTTACCCAATTCCTGCAGATTGGGAAATTTAACCAGCACCGAGGCTATATTCTGAGATATCTGCTCCAGTTGTTCTGCCTTTGGCTACATTAAAGCAATTAAGAACAGTAAGTAACAAATAAAAAAGAAGAAATGCAAGAGCTAATGGCAGTTCTATGGTATAAACAGCTATCAAATTTTATGTCACTTGTGACCAAATAACCATTCTAGATGCTTATCTCAGCATCTACCACATAGATCAACCATAATCAATTTAAGCACTAAAAACACCTGCTGCCAACCTTTCGAATACGTATAGGTATTTTACTTTCAGTTGCCTTCAGTTTTTCAAGCATTGTTTCTTCTTCAGGACAAAAAGAATATAAGTGATTTTCCTTTCTTATTGTAGCGAGCTGTGCGACCAACTCTGTGGATGTAATTTGCAACGCCGTCTGGGCAATCAACCTGTAAATGGGATAAAAGGTTACAGCATGAGAATAAGTACAAGAAAAATGGTCGTGCTTAACATAATGCCATACCTGTACCACCCAATCCACATTCTTTATATCCAGTCCTCGAGAGGTTATATCAGTTGAGAAAAAGAACTGAAGTAGTTTCATTGAAATCTGCAACTATGGCCTGCTGTACCATATGATTCATCTTTCCATGCAAACATTTCAAAGGAATACCAGGACGAAGTTTCTTAAAAATTTCAAAAACAAATTTGACCTACAGAAGTCCGATATTGGAAGAAATGAGCAAAATTTCACAAAATATAACTATGCAACAAAAAATGTACACTCCAGAGAAATTATAATTGATTACCTGCTTGATACTAGATAAGAAGACTATCGTCTTCGAATTTAGATGTCTTTTAATGAAGCTCCAGAGCATATTTAATTTCTGCTCAAGAGGTACAATCATGGCATACTGCTCAAGAGTATCTGGAGTAGCTGTTCTGGCTTCCTCGTGCACACTTATATATTCAGGGTCACTTAGGCTAACCCTTGCAAGGTCTTTAACTGACTTAGTTTGTGTAGCAGAAAACAATAAGGTTTGTCTAGCTTTGGGAATCTGAGAAATGATAGCATCAACTTGGCTTCTGAAACCACGATCGAGAATTTGATCTGCCTCATCAAGCACCAACATCTGTTTTCCCATAGGGAAAGAAAAAATGAAACAAGAGCATTTCAGTAGATTACCAAAATTAAAAAAGGGTATTCACTATAACATAGAACAGGATATGCTTGGTTACCTGGAGCTGTGAACAATCAAAATTAGCAGTTTCGTTCAAGTGCTGGACTAACCGCCCTGGCGTGCACACTAAGATATTCAAGCTGTTCACACGTTCCTTCTCTTGCTCGATACCCTTGCGCTTACCAACAATGACGCCACCACTAAAGTTATGGAACTTCCCCACCTTTGTGATCACCTCAAAAAATCTGCGCAGCCAAATCATTTGTTGGGGAGAGAATAATGCAGCCCACACCATCCTCTGGACCCCATCTCTCTCTGTACAGCTTCTCTAAAACCTGCAACGATGAAATGTGTTGTGGTGAATATTAGCTGTGATGATCAACCATACTTCTTATAGGGGAGCAATTGACATGGAAATATGATGAACAAGACACAAGGTGTAACAAACACAAATTGTATATACAGGGCACCGTTCCCATAATTCCCGGTGCTAAATGTTGGAACTCCGATCGCAATTCAATTCAATTCACACTTCCACAGTGGTAGGACCGTTCTTACCCCGCAATTTCAACACCCGAACTTAAGGGAGTAAATTAGCAGGAGCGAGAGATTTACCGGGATGACAAAGGCGAGGGTCTTGCCGGAGCCGGTCTTGGCCGCGCCGAGGATGTCGCGGCCACAAAGCGCGTGGGGCAGGGCGGCGCGCTGGATCTCACTCATCTCAGTGAAGTTCGCCTTCCGCAGCCCGTCCTTGGTCTTCTGCGACAGCGGCAGCTCTTGGAACAGTGTGCACGCGCCGTACTCCGGGTGCTCTCCGGCCGCCGGCGCCGGTCCCGCTGATTTCGAAGGGGGGGGGTATGGTGCGCGGGAGGGGCTTGCCGGCGTCGATCCATTCGTTGAGGAGGCGGATCTCGTCGACCTCCCGCATGCGATTCTGCTTCGCCGCGGCGCGGCGCTTCGGGCGGCGCATGGCGGCTAGGGTTTAGGGTTCCGGGAAGTAGGGCTGGAAGGTTCTAGAAGGCGTCCAGCTCCGGTGATAGGGTTTTTAGCCCGGACGAGGTAGTAGGAGCCGAATATAGAAACCGTAAGTAGGGCTTGTCCATTAAATAAGGCTGAAAAAGGATTGACAAATATTCTCTCGTGCTCGGTTATTCAGACTTGGGATATTTTGATAAAGAAACCGTAAACGCAATTTTGTTTACGTGAATGACTCTTGTAAATTTGCTCCAAATTGACGAATTAGAGATGGAAAGAGTCGGTATCCGCTCTTGCTTGAAAAAAAAAAAAAAATCAACTGGTATCAGATTTTATTGGGGCGCATTGGGTATTCTAGTTCAACGTCGTAATTATTTTAACCTCATTTGTTTAATTAAATATTAAATATGTTTGTACGTTATAATAGAAAAAATCCATCAGATGTTCATGGAAAACACAATGTAATGTAATTTAATTTAAAAATAAATATTAGATTTGAAATGTAATTCTCTATAGCATGTTGAATGATTACTTTAGATTCCAATTAATGATCTAATGACATGCAATACGACCTTGATAAGACATGTTTTAAATATGGCTTTGGTAAGACAAATTTGACTGATTTTTTTTTTGAGAATTACATAGTACAACGCGCACGCACACTCACACGCACGCAAACCTACCCCTTTGAGCACCTCCGAAGGACTGAGCTGGCAGATCTGGAGATTCCCGAAGTCACCACTGGCGTCTCGTCGTCGACGGGAACATCGCTCACCACTTAAAGCATAACGCCAATAAATCCTGAAAAATCCCAGGAAAGGTACGAGCACCAGGATTTGATCCCTGATGGGTAGCGTCCCACTGGATAGTCCTACCATTGGACCACAGGCCCATTCGCTACAAATTTAACTGATTAGATAGTCAATCGTGTGGACAAACGACATCCCGTGAGGGAAAAATGTCATGACTAAAATAAAATATTAGGGTTTTTAAAATAGGCGATTAGAAAAACTTGCTTTATTAAAAAACCAAGCAAGCTTTAGTTGCATTGAAATTTGTTGTTGTATACAAACAAAGTTTAAGGGGCAATTAGGCAAAAAGTCTAGGGAGTACTAGTCTATAACTCCTATATGTTTAACTTCTCTCTAGTCTATTCTCTTGATCCTGATTGGTTGAGAGCTTAAGAGTGATGTCCGCTGACATCATCAGAGGAATTACCTCCACTAAAAATCTCATTTATTCCCCACTAGATATTTCTTTTGAAATAGACAAAAAAAGTCGTAGAGCCTAAACCAAGTATCGTAATTAAAATCTAATTGCACCATGGTGTTCCTCGCAATAAACTCTTCAAAACAAGACCTTATATGAATATATTTTTCGATAACTTTTTTACAAAAATTGAAACCGTTTCTAAGAAAAAAAAAACCGTTTGTAAGCAAAAACCTAGCAATACTACATATCACATGGATTACGATGTGGTCCTCCAAAACATGCGTATAGATGAGATTTGGGTGATGTACAGTTAAAATAATCTATACCATGTCAATAGATACAGCCTCCGCATATGTTTAACCCCTCTCTAGTCTATTCTCTTGATCCTGATTGGTTGAGAGCTCAAGAGTGATGTCAGCTGACATCATCAGAGGAGTTACCTCCACTAAGAATCTCCTCATTTATTTCCCACTAGATATTTCTTTTGAAATAGAAAAAAAATCGTAGCGCCTAAACCAAGTATCGTAATTAAAATCCAATTGCACCATGGTGTTCCTCACAATAAACTCTTCAAAACAAGACCCTATATGAATATATTTCGATAACTTTTTTGTAAAAATTGAAACCGTTTCTAAGAAAAAACCCGTTTGTAAGTAAAAACCTAGCAATACTGCATATCACATGGATTACATGTGGCCCTCCAAAATATGCGTATGGATGAGATTTGGGTGATGTCCAGTTAAAATAATCTAGACCATGTCAATAGATACAGCCTCCGCAATTGACCTACTACATCCATATATATGTATCTATTAATTCATAGTTTCGACCATTATAAACTCCTTACATTTTTATCATCATACCCAAGCAAGAACGCTGGTCATCCTACTAGTTTTCATAAAAACAAAGATCTAACCAACCCCTTAATGTCTTGATGGCGTTTGAAATCAAAAGGTACTCTCTCCTTCTAATAAGTCATTTTAACTTTTCTGATACGTCCAGACTAAAAAGATCAAAATGACTTATAATTGTGACAAGAAATGGAGAAAGACCTTAGTTAAACTTCATGACTGATATAAATATTTTTAATACTTTTTGTGTGTAAAAAACGAGAATGTGTACTGGTTGAATTTTTTCATAATAATAATTCATCTAATAATACTAATTATTATATATTGTAAGTATTACTGTTTTATATATAATTAGTTAAAGTTAACAAAATGCCTTCTCAAAAAATAAGATGAATGACATTTTTTGGGGCGAAGAAAGTATTCATCATCCAAATAACGGTTGCACCTGGGCTGTCGAATAGCTGGGTTTATCAGCCCATACAGAACCAGCCCAGCCGGCTAGCATCAGGCCCGCCGAACGGGTTGGCAGTCTGCTCCCGGCCAACGGCAAGATATTTTGCAGGCAAAAGCGTCTCTTCTCCGGTCTTTCTACTCCAAATAAAGTAGGCTTATTGGAGCAGCAAGTTGGAGCACATGGGGGCCGCACATGCCGACCAACCGTCGCAACTTGGGCAGCAAGTTGCATCCAATGAGGCGCCCGTCACACTCACGCACGGACCAGCCTCCGCCCTCGCAACTTGGAGCAGCAAGTTGCATCCAATCCAATGGAGGCAAAAGTTACTACTCCGTCAGTGTCACCGTCACGCTCACAAGCACACGCTATTTGAAGGCAGCAGCAACCCGACGGCCGATTTTATTAGCCACAGACAGAACAAGTTCCACTCGCCATGGATTATTATTACCCAATGGAAATGGAGGAGCAGGTGCACCAGCATCCAGTATTCCGGCAGTGGCGGCTGCAGCGGCGCCTCTTCTCCCTCCTTTCGTCCCAGCCGGAGCTGCTCCGCCGCCGGCGCGGCCGGCCAACCATGTCAGCTGGGAGGAGACCGCCGCCGCGCACCTCTTCTCCGCAAGCCTCCCGGGTAAACCCATCCCACCCGAACCCTCGCTCGTGCTGTTCCGTTTGGCGTTTGCCATCGTCGACCGGTGCAGCCAGCCAGCTGAGCTGAGCAAGGTCGTCTTCTTCTTCGGTTAGCTCGTTGTGGCGTTGACGCTCTGTGTGTGTCGTCAGGCGTGCGCAAGGAGGAGATCAGGGTGGAGGTGGAGGACGCCAGGTACCTCGTCATCCGCACCGAGCTGGACGCCGCCGCCGCCGACGAGGGCGCGAGGAGCTTCGACCGGAAGTTCCGGCTGCCGGGGATGGTGGATGTGGACAGCATCTCGGCGGCGTACACCCACGGCGTGCTGACCGTGACGGTCCCGCGGATGCACACCCGGGCTAGGCCTGCAGCCGACATCCTCGGCTCCGGGCCGGCCCGCGACCACGCGGCCCGTGCGGCCTGATTCGTCATTATATTATTATTAGCCTTCTTGTTGCATGTAAAAACATGCAACTTAAATTTGTGATTGTGAACATTGGTCTGATTGCAACCTATTTGCTTGCAAAAAAATGCATCTTATTTGTGATTGTGAACATTGGTCTGATTCGAAACTAAAATGAATCTGTGTATTCAAAAGAGTTCGAGTTTAATTAGTTTTTATAAAAAATAGACGAACTTACAATAGTCATTGTGCTGTTTTGCCTTGTATGTATTGGTATCAGTTCTCAATTGTAATCTTAATAGGGCAAAATTTGTCGGACGGACTTTCCCTTTTACGGCGATACGACATTGGTAGATTCATTTCTAATTCAAAAAACTAGTCGATGCCAAGTATATTGTACTCCTCCCGTCCTTTTTTAATTGTCGCTTGCGCTTCCCGAGCAACAACTGTCGGCAATTTTAATAAATAGTAAATATCTTCGATTAGTATCATAATTAGTATTATTAGAAAGATCTTTTGATCTAGTTTTTTAACAAATTTATTTAGAGATATAAATATTACATGTATTTTCTATAAATCAATTCAAACTTGTGGCACAAACACCTAAAAAGCGATAATTAAATAGGGACGGAGGGATGTATGCTAGTTTTTAAGCTGGACATGAACTTCTATTTCAAAAATCTCGATTCTTAGAACTGCATTTTTCAACTATTTCTCACTGCCCCTAATCATCAAATAAGACATGAACCTAATCTATTTCAAAATATTCATTTACCAGATTCCCTCATAATTTTAGATTTGTGTTATTCTAATAAAAAATCTACACAAAAAACTATTTCAAAAAAATCCTTCAAAACTGCCCCTGAATCATCTGTCGTCTAAAGCAGCTATGAAATGGCAACCACAAAGACGCGCATGATTGATTCTGGCACACCTGCTACATTTAACCTTTTTAACTTTGGGGGTGTTTAGTTTGAATGGGTGACATTTTCACTCGTTTTTTTTTCTGTTTCATATATGAGACTCATAAATACTAGGATTGTGCGGTTCCTGTAAAACACAAACACACGTCAAAAGCTGATGATTTGTTAGAACATAAAAAGGCGGTTAATCCAAGACATTTGAGGACGCTTAAGGTTTAGGGTTAACTCAGCGACAAATGGTGGACTTCACTCTTTAACCATTATATAATCTAACACATCAAGCCGATGATTCTCACATCTGCCACGCAAAACAATCGCAAACCACACAACCAGAAACAGAACTTAGAAGATCCTGGCTACCTAGAAAGATTTTCGACAGTTGCACCGTAGTCACCTCCAGTTACATGAACACCTTCTTAACTTAAATGATTGCACAACAGAACGTCGGTTAGCCTTTCAGCTAGCTATACTGCCGACACGTTATCACTAGTGACTGGTGAGGAGATGATAAAGAGTGGCGGCCTCCCGAAGACGCCGCAGATTGTTCACCTTCACGGCTCCGGTGCGTCCATTCCTTGCAGAAACAAGAGGGAGCGGTTCAGCGGACCAGACAGCAGTTCAGCGGACCAGACATCGGCGGCAAGGGAAATTACCATTAGGTAAAAAGTACTAGCATTAACGGAATGTTTCAAATTGATGTATTGCATTACCTCTTGTCGAGCTCCACCTTCTTTTCCAGGTCTTGCACAAGATTGTGCAGCCTTTTTGATGTGGTGTCTCAGCGCTTGGACGGTTTCATGGCCTTCCTTGGATTCACATAGGCTTTTCAGAATATCAGACGCGATGAAGAACCCGTCCGCTTTGTTCCTAAGCACATCCATCCCATATAAGAATGGCATGCCCCAAAAACACAGTTTATGATACAGATAAGTATGTAATGCTCACAAACCAACAAACTCAAAGCCGTCTCCGTTCTTAATCTAGTATGCTGAAGATCAAAATGATTGGGATATGTATGCATCAAAATAGGTAACATAGTACCTTAAAATAAAGACCTTTAGAGGGTGGCACTAACTAGCAAGAATCTAACCAGACAACATAAATGCAGCATGTGAACTAGAGCATTGCATACTACATATAAATACCTCAGTAATTCCTGGAAGATGATTTCAGCAGATCCTGGAGTACTGGCTAACACCTGTCTAAGATTTGCATAGCGTGCAATGTTCCTGAGAGTAAGGAACACTTGCTTCAAGACTTCCTGGTCAGCAATCCCACGGTTCAGCAAATGGATTTGCTTCAGCAATATATCTACAGCACCAGCAGCAACTAGTGTCTCGCAGCATTTCTTGGGAATACTCTGTAGCAGTACCTGCAGGACAAAGAGAACATATAACCTCTTAGCTCTTGAACACAAGTGATTAGACTGACCAAGTTGATGGCTAAACTGAGACAGCTGGAAGTATGATATCACAATATTATGCTCCGGGATGAGTGTTGGAGAAAAAAATTTAGAAAATGGAGCATAGGGTTGTATTTACTCAGTGTTGCACAAGTTTGACGAATGCTGTGTATACTCCGACAGTGACGGAGTTGTGACAGTGCAACCACCAGTCTGTTGATCAGGCGCATACTATCATCAACTTGTGAAGAAGACTTCTGCAGTCTAGATCTTATATGTGCAACTTCTTTCTTCGAAGCCTTCCTCACAAGGTAGGCTTTGACATAGGACTACAACAATCAGTTAGATAAATGTGAATGAGAAAAGTGCACTTAATTACAATTGTTTTTCTATGAAAGGAAGGATATTTGCGTAATGAAACCATGTTTCCTACATTTGGAATCTGAATAGCAGAAACAAGCATACAGAAATCATATTGTACCTGTATTGTAGTAATACTTTTTCTAGTTCTAAAAGCAACTTGTCGTGCTAACCAACCACGGAAATGAGCCTGGATAACTAGCACTGCTTGCTTCCTCAATTTAATGAACAAAACCTTTCTCCACCATCTCTGCAAATAGATTTATCAAATATAATATCATGTTCTCCTGTATGTTACTAATAGAGTTTCTTTACAGAGATCAGACATCATCTGCCTCTTAGTGTACCTGTATGCTGCTAATAGAGTTTCTATCTCTAATAGCATCCTGTCGTGTGATCCAACCACGGAAATGAGATTGGATGACAATTACAGCTCGCTTCCTCAATTGAAGAACCTTTCGCCACCATCTCTGCAAATAAATGTACCAGATTACAACTCTTTTGACACTTAAATGGTGGTACTACCCAGTATAGAAGCATTTTAAAAAAAAATGACATTCATACTTGAATGATGTTGATGCAGCGGAAAGTTTGATTTAGTTGTTTCCGTGCCAACCAGCCACGGACAAAAGACTGAATTGTGATCACAGATGTTTTGATAGACCGATGCAGCAGGAATTTTCTCCAGCATCTTTGTAGCCTTATGACAGAGTCTAGCACAATCTTCAACTCAAGGCTTTGATAACACTTTATCTTTTGACTTTGGTCAACTACACAAAGTCTTGTGTAGGTTTGCAGTGAAGAAGAACCTGTATAAGTAGCATCTGTCAGAAATACTTAGATAGTGCAATATGAATCACATCTTAGCCATAACAACAATCAACATGCAACTACAAATCTACAATATATGAAGGACAATCTTAGATGTACATACTGACCTAACAGTCTCTTTCTAGCCAACCATCCTCTGACAACTCTCTGAATCAGTACTGCAGCATGTCGGTGGTGTTGCAAAGCTTTGTGGCACAAGAATACTCTTATTGAATTTTGGATTCCTACAATAGCCTGAACTTGTTTAGTGAAGCACGTGCGTACTGAATAGCATCGCCAGTGGCTCTGGATTTTAATTGCAGCAGTTATCCTGTTTCTGTTGTTCAAAAAATCTTCTGTATGCAATTTGTATCCTTTGAGCAGCCACTAGTTCATCCACACTCACAAGCTTACTGATCGAATCTGCATTGGACGTCTCAACCACAGACGACTGAGAATTGGGAGGTATAGAGTCATGCTCACTTTTGCACAGCAGAGTGGTAGAAGTTATAAAGTTGCTTTGACTGCCGCTAAGCTGCAGTGGAGTTGTTGAGTCTAGACTGTCCATGCAATCAAAACAAAGAATATGAGGAGCAGCAGAAGCTCTTAATGTATCCACATGCTCACAGTGCTTTGAAGCTATTGTTTTTTGCCCACCACTACAATGCTCCTGAGGGGAAGGAGCAATGCTACTAATTTTGGGTGGGGTTTTACCATCCAGGAACTCATAGCTTTTGAAAGAATCACTGTTCTTAGACCTTTTTCTTCCTCTAATCCAAATCCTTACTGCCTGCTGAATCATAATGGCAGATTTTCTCATCTGAACAAATCTACGCCTTTCCATTATGAATATGAAATATCTGTTGTTTCCTGAAAGAAATGGATGGCAACAGTGTAATTGGGGAATACTAATCCAAAAATCATGACAAATTTGTAGGGAAATGCACCTTGTGCTTGCCAGGTAGTAGAAGCAGCAATACTTAGACAACTATGATTCCTGTTCAAGATAATAGCTGACCATGCCCTCAAAGCACCTTGCAGGATAAATATTGCCTTCTTACGCTCACAATATCTATTCTTTGCAATAAGAGTTCTGGCCTGAGACTGTATAATAGTTGCAGCACGCTCTAGAATGAAGAATTAGACAAATTTCACTAGATTGCAGAAAATTATTATGCTACCACAATAGTTGATATGGTTAAACTAACCATGGGAATTCACAGAACAGTAATATTATAAACAGCTATGGTTATGGAGAATATGATTTCACAGTAATATTACCAAATTTCATTTCAGCAGCAGAAACTTGCAAACTAAAGAATAGATAAAGAACGGACCCTGGTTGATGCATGCACCATCTTTTTCATCTGTCTGAGAGAGGTGATACATTGTATCAATCTTTCCTTGAGCTCTATGCCTTGCTGAAATCTTCATCTCAACACACTTGTAGTCTGACCTCATGTTGATCAAATTCTTTAGTTGATCCTACATATGAATTTAAGAAGATGCTTTATGCATCTGAACAGGACTTTAACACAAGGAGGGAAAATTTGAAGTGACAGCAAATATTACCAATCTTTTGTCATTAGTCAGATGTGAAGATAGGAACGCTAGCAAAAGTATGGCACTCTTCTCATCAAGTAATACACCATCAACTAGGATGCCACTAGCTGGAATATACTGCATGTTGCAGGAAAAGGTTTGAGAAAGAAACTACTGATTTTGCAAACAAAAAAGTAAACCACTTACCACCGCCTGAAGAACATCGGAGAGTACTTTCCCCATCTTGCTGGTTGGACAGTCGGTGATATCAGTCATAGTATCAAGTTGTTCCGAGGTGAACAATTCCTTTCGGCATCCAGTTAGTTTTTCCTAAAAAGAGCACGTGGGTATCAAAATGGCATGTAAAGAAAGGTGTAATTACTGTGCAAATAAAACAAAAAAAATTACAGTTCAGGAGAACCTTTGAGGGGGAAATATCAATTTGCAAATAATAGTTGATGAGACAGTTCAGTGCTCTTCTGTCAAACTGAGATGAACTTTCAAGAGTCATGCCATACTTTGAGCATATCGCCTGCAGAAGAACAAAGCAACAACATAGGTAGCAATTAGACAATAGAGGCAGGCACAAAAGTTCAAAAATAGTATGCTTAAAATGATACAAGCTCAAAATGATTAAAGCATTTACGATTAACAACAGATCAATTATGTTACTCTTGCATGAGGCAATGGTTCCATCAGGAAATAACTTTTACAATGTGGTGCACGGAAACCCAGGCATGAGCATTTTCAACAGAATGGATAAAAGGAAGTGGCAATGACAACAGCCTTTTTACAAATAAAAAGAAACTTAAATATGCATTTTTAAATGGTCTTATACTTCTTAATGCAATGATACACAACTCTCCTGCGTATTTGAGAAAGAAAAGTCTTGATACTTGGTTCATGAATCAGGCTGAGGAAAGCTATTTTTACAACTTCAGAACTTCTCCCCAAAGTCTAAGTGAAATGATTGATTTATGAAGTCAAGTAACCCATGGACTCATTTACATTTTAGTACAAGCAACAGATAAAATAAACAAAAGAATCCTTACCTGGACCCAATTGTAAAAAGCAAAGCCATCTCTGGGTTGTTCTCAGACATTTGTTGTTCCTGAAATAAAAATAATAATATGCCCAGCATGTTCTTAAAAAAGAAATAGAACCCTCCTTAAAAGTAACGAACAAAAGTCTCCGATCATCGATCAATATGATAAGCACAGAAGCAAACATATATGGAAGCTTAACTTTTGTCTATTGTGATAAATAAAATACACACTGCAATGTATTGTCCCATTCTATCCACATATTAACTGTTTAAGATAGATGAACGGATCACTCACCGTTACATGTACATTTAGCCTGGTTAATTCACGAGATAGTGAGGTTGTGCTTACTAACAACGGTAGCTGCACAGGAGCAAAAGGTAACAAGAGTTAATGAGACAGATCAATTATTCTGGAATCTGAATGAGTTAGATGAAAACATTGCCTTGACAAAAAAACATTCTGAGACGTTTTACTTTACAAATTGCACAGCAACCTATAAAACCGTTACTATATGAATAGTTACAATATAATTTAAAATTTTTGAGTGAGAATAGACATTAGGATGATAAAATTAAATAATACACATAACCACTAAGTAAAAGTAATTAGCGAAACCTTATGAGAAGGATGTGAAACCGAATGTTAAGCTAACTCCTATAGTGAACCATCAAGAACTCTATATCTTTGTGGGAAAAGCGGGGTCTAGTTAGCAATAAAAATTCAACAGGGTCATATTGAACATTTGACCTGCATATGGATGAATATATTCCACAGCAGTGAAAGAATAAGCTCCTTATCCCCAGCAGCGATGTCTTCCGCCGAAATTGTGACTCCATCAGAATCAGATAATGGAACACGAGCTTGTTTGATATATTGTATAGCAGTGGTGCAGTTACTTAACCTCTTCTTGTTTGTATCTGAGGGAGCAATTACTTTCTGAAATGAAGTGTATTGACACCATAAATCAAATGCTAACAGGATCTGGCTCATTAATGTAGCAAAAGGAAATTCTTACCGAAATGATTGATGCATTTGTGAGGAGCAGCTGAACAACTCTACAAAGAATTATTCCATCTTGGAGATCTTCAAATAAACTCTTTATAGTGAAATCATATTCTGACAGAGCAGGCTGGTGAGAAAAGAAAATTAGAATAATCCGACAATATCCAAACAAAATTTTAAACTATACCATTCCTGAAAGAAACTTATACAACCGAGAAACACAAAAAGGAAATTGTTTGGTATAGTAGTACAGCAAATCCGGATACCTGTTGATAATTTAGTTTATACCCCATAGTTGAGAGGTGTATCAGAATGTCACCTTCTCCATGCATGGTCTCCCTCAAAGACTCTACAGTTAAGCAACCAGTCAAAGAATAGAATGACAACTGGATATAACAGTTGCATGGTACAAAAAAAAAAAAAAAAAAAAGGGATGGGTTAAGCATTAATACCCTGAATGATTTGACGACTAGATTTTATTTGACTTTGGTGACAAAATAAAAGAGGGGATCCACCATCAACGCCATCTATTCCAGCTTCGAGAGGTAGAGCACTTTCTATTTTGGCTCTGTCTAGTGCAACCACAAGCAGAAAAATTCTTTTCAATATAATATTGCCCGACACTTCACTGTAACCATGTACATGTTGGTCTTCTACCACCTTCTTGTGACTAGATGATTTTGAAGTCATGATTTGAGAAAACATTTGCTTCTCCAGAATTAGTTTTAGAAAATGAACCTCCTTGTCCTGTTTTCCTTGTCCAGTCTGCAGCAAGGAATCACCGCCGAGAACAATATGCAAACCAATCCTCAGCCAATATGGGTTGTAGGACATGAAAATTCTAGTTGCTTTCTCTTTGAGCCTGAGGTCAGTAACAAGCGGGCACTGTTCTTTCATCTTCAATCTGCCTTCATCAATGTTCTGAAACAGGTGGGGTAAATACTGTGCCAGTTAGAGGATATTGATTCTATTATCTGCAAGGTATATTTAAATGCACAGCAAAAGCTATGCACAAAAGCCAAACCGACTACAGCTCAGGATGGAGGGAACGAGAGCTTAAGATACTATAATCGTTGCAATCTCTCATTTTTAGCTTATCTTTTTGGGAGAAAACAGCAGACACTCTTATACAGATAACAAAGTGATGCATAATAAGTCACCATATATGTGTCATATACTCATAGCCAATTTTCACATCTTACATAAGTTGTTTTCAAAAAGAGGCTATATACTTTATCACATATAGACTAGCAATTTAAATGTTACCATGTCCAGTTCTTCAAATACAATCCAAAAAGGAAAACGGACAACACAGCAGTTTAGCAGTTTGGTCTCAGTTTGAAGACAGGTCTAAATTGTTCACTGTTTCAAATTTCTAACCTAACAATCCAAAATTAGCATGTAGGCCACAATAATAAGAATGTTAAATGCCAAAGCCGTAGGTTTTGAACCCTCGAATTCTTCTCACCTTACAAATTTGAAACATCATGAAGAGCACCTCCTCACACGCGCCCTTACTCATGTAATTCTCCATCCTCCTCGTAACATCCTCCAGGCTACACACCTCCCTCAGAGATTCCCTTAACATGGCCACCATCGCCGGCGTCATCTCCTTCCTCCTCTCCCTGCCGCGATCACCAACACCGCGGCGCCTCTTCGGGCTGCGCCCTCCACGCGCCCTATCTCCACCGAGCGCGCCTCGCTTCCCGCAGCGCAGGGCTGCGCAACCGCGGCGGAACCGGTGACCGCTGGGGAGCAGCCGCAGGCGGAGGGGTTGCGTAGGAGGAGCGATAGCCACGACGAGGCGGAGGCGGCGAAGGCACGGAGTGCGCGCTCGCGGCCGGACTCGGCGCGGCGGGCGGAGCACGACTGGTCGATCTCGAGGGCGCGGAGGCGGCGGCCAAGGGGTGTCGGGGTCGGGGCGACGTTGCAAGGCCTACGGCTCCGGAGTGGCGTCGGAGTGGGAGCATGGAGGGGGGTTTTGGAGGCGGTGAAGAACTGCGGCGAGGGAGGTACGGCATTGGGGTTGGGTCTCGGGGTGCGGAAGTTGGAGAGGTCGCGGAAGGGGGAGGCGGCCGGCTCGCGGCGGATCATGGCGGCCGGGGAGGGACGGTCTAGAAGGTTTGGGGGCCGGCCACCATGGATTCGGGAAGGTTCGCCTTCCATGGATTTCGGAAAATTCGAGTTCGAGGGGAGCGGGGAGGGACCGTGGCGTTCGAATGATTGGGGATTTCGGCTCTGTACTCAGTAATTGGCGTTTGGGCGGGATTCCTAGATGTCGAACGGTCCAATTTTCCATTTCGAATTGCACGCTCCTCTGTTGGGCCAGGCTTACATGGGCCTCGATTTATTGGCAGTGGCAGTAGTACCGAGAGGCACATCATTTCTTTTGCATTTGCTATCTCTACTCTCTAAGGCACCAACTAAAATTATGCTTTGTCCACCTACAAAATTGTCCCTCATAGAGATGGAATTTTCTAAGTCTACCCCAGTTTGTGCACCCAAAAGATCCCATACTATAGAAACGAATGGCTGTGATCTATTCTCATCAACCTTCACCATGATCCGATGGCCAAAGCTGGTTTTTTTTAGCAACTCAGAACCATTCATTAAGACATGACAGGAGTACAATCAGCGGCTGCTAATCCCGACAACCAATTAAGGATGTAGTCGAGCCAAAAACGGGAGCACTCCGTGACCGACACCATGCTGGCACAGCAATGGGCCACTGAGTTAGCATCCCTACACACCCAACGCACACGAAAAGCACTAAAACTCCTGCCTAGTTCTGAGATATCAAAACACAAACCACCTATGGAGGACATCCGGCTATGAGTATCATCGAGTAGAGTCTTTAAGCTTTGGCAATCAATCTCCAGGGACACCTGATCAAACCCAAGTTCACTGGCAAGCTACAATCCTTCTTTTGCTGCCAACGCCTCGGCCGTCAGAACGTCTGGCACATCATCAAACCACCGCGCCCCAGCCCCTTGGACAACTCCCAGGTGATCACGTATCACTGCCCCCACTCTTCCAGTACATGAGTGATGGCCAAAGCTGGTTTCGCGTTGAAGCCAAGCTTCAATGCAACCCCTCACACGTGTGACATCTCGCCCCACCCCCTTTGCGTGAGGCTTCAACGCAACCCCCCCCAAGATGACATCTCGGGCCACCCCTTTGCGTGATAGCGACAACCGAGGTTTGATTCCTGCTCCCTCCCCTCCGAAGTCTGGCAATGACTTTTTTTTCTTAAAAACTAAATTTACATTCATAAATATGTCATCTAAGGTTAGGCACATTTCGCATACTTTTTCATTCTCATGTCAAGTTATGTGTCTTCCTCTTTTCTCCTTGGCATACTTAGCAATGGTAATTTGTTTTTTTTTTATGTATATGGTTGATGTTTCAGGTTTTTACCAACAGATCTCAATGCTACATCTACCTAGGAGCTTTACCTCAAGGTCTCGAGTATGCGAGATCAATGCATCAAACTGGATCTTGGTTTTCCGAAGGGTTATGTACGCAAAGCTAAAGTTAAGTTCCTGAAAGAAGATTATGAAAATGCTATGATAGCATACCTAGAGGATTTGAGGTGTGACACAAACAACTTGGAAGTACCTGATGGCTTAAGTAGGTAGTTTTGCAGCTCTCTTTTAGTCTTCTTGATATGATTTAGCTGCTCTCAACGATTTTTTGATGTATATGTAGAATGAGTTTTTACTTTATTGAAGATCATATTGATGCTATATGTCTCAAATGTTGTTCATTAGTTAGTGATCTAGAGTGAAGGTTCTGCAATTTTTGTTAGTTATGTACATTGCTGGAATTGTACTTTCATTTGTTTTTGTATTTCTAGGTGAGTAAGTACACACATACACTTGGATTGAGGAGGCAAATTCATGTATGAAATGAAAATGTGTGAATGGGGTTTTACTTGAACTCTCTGTTGTAATTATAGGCATCACCAACATGGAAGATGGCAAGGGCGGATGTTTTCTTTTTGAAAAACGGCAAGCATGGATTGGACGAGTTGTAGAAAACAACAATGACATTTTGTAGTATTGTCAAGATTTTTTCAATAATGATAGTTCAGTTCTAATTTGCATATGTAGCGTTAGCACGGACATTATACTACTCCCTCCATCCTAAATTATGTCATTCCAGGGAATCTTAGAGAATCAAAGTTCAAATTTATATAATAAAATAATAACATTTAAAACACCAACTAAATATAATTAGATTCTTAGTTAATTATATTTTCATCGTATACCTATTTGATATCATAAATCTTTATAAATTTTTCTATAATTTTAGTCGACTTAAAAAAGTTTGACTCTTCAAGATTCGTGGAATGACTTATAATTTGAGATGGAGGGAGTAGTTATATAAGCCACGATAAAATGAAATAGTTATTCTTAATATGGTTGTAACGACCGATAAGCTGGCTAATAAAGTGAAGCGAATAGGTCAAGACGTCTTGTTTTTCTTTCAGTTTACAGCATTTTAATCATTCATTCATTAACGTATAGCCATTAACTTGTTGCTGATAAATATATTTCTAGAGCTGTTCTAGGGTAATCTCTGACCAAATTTCTAAAAATTAGATATAAAATTAATATTCTATTAAATTTACTATAGAATATAGTTTTATAATGTACTTATTTTATGTTGTAGATATTATCATTTTTTTTGTATAGACTTGAGTGCCCTCAACATTCAACTTGCACCGGTGGTCGTTGATTCCCGGTGGCGGCGGCGCCCCGTCCCCATCTCGAGTCCTCTCTTGGCGTCGACCTCCATTTTCCTCGTCCCCCACTCGGGGTCAACTCGATCGTGTGCATCGCGGTCGTTCCTCTACGCGCAACGGTGCAAAGGCGGAGGCGGCACGTCCACTCGACCAGCCCCGGCCCTGCTCGGTATCCGACCGTCACGTACCAGTACGACGGCACGCGATTTGGGCAAAAGGCAGCAAGGCCCAGTTGGCGACACTTGGCGGAGCGAATCCTGCAGCACAGTACTCTAGTACGTGGCTGACGAGCAGGCTCACAGACTTTTCTGACCGGCCTTTGCCCGCCCGCCACGCATAGAGATGACAAGACAGAGGCGGCAGCGGCAGCGGCATCGCTCCTCCGCTCCCCCGTTCCGTTCCGGCGGCCTCCCTTCCCTCCCCAGCGGCCCCGAAAGCACGCCAAAAAGGTGATGCCATAAACGGAAAAGACTTGCCACTGCCCACCAGCTGCTGTCCTTCTGGGTGCTGTGCGCCTTTGCCTAGAGCCCTAGACCCGCAACGCTAAACAATCCCCCACCCACGGTTCAAGCCAACCAAAAACCCGCACTTGCAGCCGCTGCACGCGAGGATCGGCGGATGGAGGCCACGGAGGCGGCGGTGGGCACGAAGGCGGTGGACGCGTACCGGAAGGCGCTGGCCGCGGCGGCCTCTGCGGCGGCGTACGCGGTCATGGCGCGCAGCATGGCGCGGGAGCTGCTCCCCGAGGAGCTCCGCGGCGCGGCGCGCTGGGCCGCGTCGGCGCTCGGCGCCCGGGTCGGCTGGTGCCAGAGGGACCGGCGCACGCTCGTCGTCCGGAGCCAGCCGGGCGGCGCCGGCGCCTGCGGCGAGGACAACCTGCTCTTCGAGGCCGCGCGCGCGTACCTGGCGTCCAGGCTCGACCCGCGCGCCATGCGCCGCCTGGGCGTCACGCTGGCCCGCGCCAGGGACGACGCCGGCAAGGCCACCTGGCGGAGGCTCCTCTTCCTGGAGCCCGGGGACTCCACGCTCGACGTCTTCGAGGGCGTCCGCTTCACGTGGACGTGCGTCGAGACGGTGAACGGCGGCGGCGGCGGCGGGACCAAGAAGAAGGCCAGGAGAGGAGGCGAGACTGTTGCCGGCGGCGACCGCGACTTCTTGCTGGAGCTCAGCTTCGACGCCCAGCACACGGACGTCGCCATGGACCGCTACGTGCCCTTCGTCATGGAGGCCGCCGAGGAGGTGAAGCAGCGGGAGCGCGCGCTCAAGATCTGCATGAACGAGGGCCGGATCTGGTACCAGATGAGCCACCACCACCCGGCCACGTTCGACACGCTCGCCATGGACCCCGCGCTCAAGCGCTCCATCGTCGCCGACCTAGACCTCTTCAAGAGCAGGAGGGACCACTACCGCCGCATCGGCAAGGCGTGGAAGCGCGGGTACCTGCTCTACGGGCCGCCGGGCACCGGCAAGTCCAGCCTCGTGGCCGCCATGGCCAACCACCTCCGCTACAACCTCTACGACCTCGACCTCTCCCATGTGCAATTCAACGCCTCGCTGCAGTGGCTGCTCATCAACATGTCCCCCAAGTCCATCCTCGTCATCGAGGACATCGACTGCTGCTGCGATGCCATGTCGAGGACGGACGACAAGGTGCGTTCCGGCGGGTGTACCGGAGACGATGGTGGCGACGACCGCATCGTCATCGACGACGGCTCCTCTGCATCGGATTCGGGCGCTCCCTCATCACGCACTGCTCCGCCCAACAAATCCAACAACAATCAGGTAATCAAACTACACCGGCTTGGCCGTTTCAACAAACAAGATCCTAGACGTAGCCACCTTTTTGATCACTACTATAGACGGCAGCGTTCTGCTGTATTGTATTGTATTGTATTGTATCATCACTGACTCGACGCCGATAATTGTGTCCGCCGTGCGCGGGCGCCCTGGAATTAACAATCTCAGGTCACGCTGTCCGGTCTGCTCAACTTCATCGACGGGCTGTGGTCTACCAGCGGCGAGGAGCGCATCATCGTCTTCACCACCAACTACAAGGACCGCCTGGACCCGGCGCTGCTGCGTCCCGGTCGCATGGACATGCACATCTACATGGGCTACTGCGGCTGGGAGGCCTTCAAGACGCTGGCCCGGAACTACTTCCTCGTCGACGACCACCCGCTGTTCCCGGAGATCCAGGAGCTGCTCTCCCAGGTGGAGGTGACGCCGGCCGCCGTGTCGGAGATGCTGCTGCGGAGCAACAACGCCGACGTCGCGCTCCGGGGGCTCAAAGAGTTCCTCGAGGAGAAGACGACGAAGAAGCAGGCAATGCCTGAAGTGAAGCAGAGTAAAGAAGAAGCTGGGAAGGAGGAGGCATGAAGGGAACCCCATCGAAGTAACGCGATCGCATCGAGAGCTTGGTAGGGAACAAAGATGAACTGCTTTCTCTTGAGTATTTTGTTTGGCAACAAGTGTCATGTTGTCAGATTGTCACGTTACTTTGCTTACTAGCAAGACACTGCTGGTATGCATAGCGTCGTAGTGGTTGGTACCAGCTCGTCCTACTCTACTTCTGACTCCTTAATCCTAGTACTTACTAATCGTTATGTTGCAATCTTCCTCGGGCCTTCTTTTCATGTCATATACGATCTCTGATCTATGCCAATCCAACAGCGATTCAGCCACGACTCTTACCGCTGCTTAATTAAACTTTGTATACACAGGTAGAACGATAGTGATTGTTGCAAATCCAAGCCTGCCGTGAATATAATCAACCGCGACATATAAGAAACTAATGAAGCAAATAAATTAATCAGACATATTTATAAGCATTCTCATGCAATGAAAGTGTGAGATTAATAAAAAGCTGATAGTGGGCCCTTCTACTCATCAGATGTACAAAATGGCCCGTATGGTGAAGAGATAGAATTGTAATGACGTGTCTTCTAATAGATAAATTGTAACGACGTTTCTTTAAAGTTTGAAAATTGTAATGGTCTAGATCCAAATATCCTAAGAAGAAAAAAAAAAAATGGATCCTCACCACTAAATTTGAGCTTATATCACATCGAATGTTAGACTAACTACAACACAAATTATATAAGCTTAGGCTAATTCGCGAAACTAAGTCATTGAGTCTAATTAGACCATGGCTTGACAATGTGATGCTACAGTAAATACGTGCTAATCATAAATTGATTAGATTTAATGGATTCGTCTTGCGAATTAGCCAGGACTTATGCAAGCTCGGCCTCCACCTCCAGTTATGAGGCAAGAGAGGCAACATAACTACTATAGTTTTGATTTGCCTAGCGAAGTGGCATTTCATGTCCTCGCTGCAATCATGTCCCCGCTATTGCGTTAGGCTTGGTCTATGGCCTCCATGTTTGGTTTGGTTTGGTTCGGTTCGTAAGGTAGCACACGAACCATCTCTCCCGTGTCAGTCACGTGGAAGTCATACTCCCTCTGTTCTAAATACAAGTCATTCTTGCTTTTTAAAAAAGACGTTTTTTAAACTTTGACTAATTATCTATAAAAAAGTATTAATATTTATAATGTATTATTTATATCATTAGATAGATCATTAAATATATTTTCATAATACATTTATTTAGAGATATAAATATTACATATATTTTCTATAATTTTGATTAAAATAAGATAGTTTGATTTATACACATCCTATAGTACCTTTCTTTCTAAGATGAAGGGAGTAAGTATTACTAGCAAGTATAGTATGTATGGGACAAACAGTAAGGGCCATTTGGATCCTTTTATTTGGAGGAATTGAAATCTATTTGATAAACTATTCTATTTGGCTTGAAATTTGACATTCCAAAACTTTCTAAAATTCACATATATTTTCTATAAATCACCAAATCTCAAATTTGTAGGGTGAAATGTGAAAATTTATAGACCACCATGTTGTGTTTTTACTTTGCGACTTATAACATATTTTCAATACGTCCCTTACATTACAAATACAATACGTAAGTATCTCTTCCGTATAGCTAACAATAATATACAAACATAATCAGTATATATCTATATTAGCTTAATTAATATGTGTCTAAATTATGATTATTAGAATACATTCACTCAATTCTAAATATCAAACGGGGCAGGTAATTATGATTTTCCCAGCAAAAGGCAGGGGAAAAAGCCCAAGAACGGCAAGCCAGCCAAGCAAGACCGCCGCAATGCAGGGTTGACCTGACTAGATGGGCAATTGTCATGGCAGGCGGACGCTCCAGCTCGAAAGACTCGACCACCGCGTCGGATGCGCGGCTGAAATGAAGTTCCACACTCCCTCACATTATTTTCCTAGTTGCTTCGCTAATAATAAGCACCAGTAGCAGCAGACGCATTACTATGTCAGTAGATACAGGTATAAACATCTCTGGTAGCTTTTTTTAATAAGAAAAAAAAAAATCTCACCGGACTATAGATAGATCTGCATGTCCCGGCCGGCTGTTGTGATCCCAACAATACACGGTTGCGTATCTCTCTCCAACTCCTAGTGTACAACACGGGGACACACAAGGCTACATATACGAGCGCACCCAGATCGTACGCCGTGTGGTGATTCTATTCAGAATCTCCTCCGATCCTCTCCACAGACGAGAGGACGGCGTCGCGGCCGCGCACCGTTCGCCGCCTCGCCTTATTACACGTGCGCGGTAGTCTCTTCCTTCTCGACTGCTCGCGCTTCCGGCGGGCGGAGCGGCGTGGGGCGATGGATCCGTCCAAGTCCAAGGCGGTGGCGGCGTCGCTGCCGTCCTACGACAAGGTGCTGGAGACCTACAAGAAGGCGGCGGCCACGGCCGCCACGGTGACCGCGTACGCCGTGCTGGCGCGCGGCATGGCGCGGGAGCTGCTGCCGGACGAGCTGCGCGAGGCCGCGCGCTGGGCCGCCGACTTCCTGCTGCGCGGCGGCGCCAGGCTGCGCGCGCCGCCGCAGCGCCGGACCTTCGTCATCAAGCAGTTCGACCAGGAGAGCCGCAACGGCGACAACGGGCTCTTCACGGACGCGCGCGCCTACCTCGCCACCCGGATCGACCCGCACGCCACGACGCGGGTCTGCATCGCCCGCCGCAGCGCCGTCGACCGCGGCGGTGGCGGCGGAGACTACGACTACGACTACGAATACGGGGACGCGTACGGAGAAGGCGGCGGTGGCGGCCGCGAATCCGACGCCGAAGATGGCGGCGTGAGGCACATCCTGTCCTTGGAAGCCGGCGACAGGATGGAGGACGTCTTCGAGGGCGTCAAGTTCACGTGGATGTCCGTCGGGCAGACCGACGGCAACAACGACCACGTGACGTCGCTGGAGCTCACCTTCGACGCGGAGCACACGGACATGGCGCTCAAGAGGTACATCCCGTTCATATCGGCGACCGCGGAGGCGGCGCGGCGGCGGGAGCGCAGCCTCAAGATCTTCTCGAGCGACTACGGGGCGTGGCGCGGCAGCAGCTACCACCACCCGGCCACGTTCGACACCCTCGCCATGGACCCGGACCTCAAGCGGTCCATCGTTGCCGACCTCGATCGCTTCCTCAAGCGCAAGGACTACTACCGGCGCATCGGCAAGGCGTGGAAGCTCGGGTACCTGCTCTACGGCCCGCCAGGCACCGGCAAGACCAGCCTCGTCGCCGCCATGGCGTGCTACCTCCGGTTCAACCTCTATGACCTCGACCTCTCCAAGGTGGACTCCAACTCCTCGCTGCAGCGGTTGCTCACCACCATGTCCAACAAGTGCATCCTCGTCATCGAGGACATCGACTGCTGCTTCAGCGCAAAAAGCCGTGGCGGCCCAGAGAAGAAGAGCGGCGGCGACGACGATGAAGACTCATCTCCACCAATCGATGAAGATCTTCACTCCAAGGTAGTAAGAGATTAGATTGTGAAAGATAATAAATTAATATAATCATTATTAGCATCAGAATTGCTCTTTGTCTGACCCGTGCAGTATCTTTTCAGCCTCACCAGAGAGAGGGCATAACGCTGTCAGGGCTGCTCAACTTCATCGACGGGTTGTGGTCTACCAGCGGCGAGGAGCGCATCATCGTCTTCACCACCAACTACAAGGACCGCCTCGACCCGGCGCTGCTCCGGCCGGGCCGCATGGACATGCACGTCTACATGGGTTACTGCGGCTGGGAGGCTTTCAAGACGCTCGCCCACAACTACTTCCTCATCGACGACCATCCGCTGTTCCCGGAGATACAGGAGCTGCTCTCAGCAGTGGAGGTGACGCCGGCCGAGGTTTCTGAGATGCTGCTGCGGAGCGACGACGTCGACGTCGCGCTCCAGGGACTCAAGGAGTTCCTCGAGGAGAAGAAGCAGGGGAAGCAAATAGGAGACGCGGGGAAGGCATGAGTGATTGAATTGAAGCAGAGAATTGATGTGATCTCATGAAAATTAATTTGGGATTTGCTGATTCACCTCTCTAAAGAAAGAGACGATATTTCACAAACTAAATGATAGCATGATGCGACTTTGACGGTGTGATCTCAGCGTCAAGGACTTTTTTTGTGCAGCCGGTGGAAGTAACACGACATTAACATCTACAAAAGCTTTTTTTTCGATTTTATTACGGTATAAAAAGAAAAAAAAAAGGTCCTGCGACGTTTATTTTAAACAACTCCCTCAAACCAGCAACTATTTGTGTCCGCTCCGCACAATGCATTGGCGTCTATTTGTCCACTCCCCCGTTGAACAAATACTAACTAATTTTCAAGTGATCATTGGAGCGCTTGAAAGGATTGGCAATGGCTTTTTCTGATGTGTTGGTTTATACATAACCCACCCTTAGGGTTTGTTCGGTTACACCCCAAATCAAGGGGAATGAGGGGGATTTAATCCCGTACAAGTTAAAATTCCCTTCAATTCCCTCCAATCCCCTTACAATCCCCTCCAACCGAATAAGCCCTTAATGGCCTCTTTTTGTGTCTTTGCCCATTGTGAAGGCTAAGGAGAGTCGAGGAGCTTAGAGGAGAGAAATGAGAGAAATAGATGAGAACTGTAGCGTTTATTAGGACCATACTGATACACATATGAGAATCATCTATATATGAGTGTTAGGGAGCCTTGGGAGCTCTAGCTATTGTGGGTAAGAGCACTCAACCTTCCAACGAATGCGACGTGGCAGTCTAGGTGGCACCCCTCCATTTGTGGTGTGGATGGACGTTTATCGGTGGGGTAGGAAGAGGAGACTATCCCTCGTGAGGGGTGGACTTAGCTCAACGATCATGGCCCTTGCTATTGTCTAGTTTTTGGCCTAACGAAGCCCACTAAGGTCTAGGCCTTGGCCTAACTATTGAACGCAAATGCAGGGACATTAAACACAAAAATATTTAATTGTATATGAATTCCACAAGTGATATTCATACGGGAGCAAACTTTACTCTATTTTGGTTTATTTTTTTGCTAGATGTATGGCTGGATCGCAACGCAGAAACTACCCTATTGCAAGACTCTAGATTCAAACGCACCCAAAATAATTAAAATCAACTAGCAGAGCCATGGCATCGTAGGCATCCATGTTCCCATACTAATATTTCAGATCCAAATTCTCAACAAAAATGTTTGGGTGACGAATCATAATCACTTTATGAAATTCTTTAGATGATAGCCTTGGATTCAAATACCTGACAAAGTTTTTTTTATATATATAGAAAATCTTATATAAAGGAAATATGCTTTAAAAAATTATAAACTTTTTGTGGGTGGAGAACTTCAATCAAACCCGTTGTGATTTGTTGAACCAAGAAAAGATTATATCTGAAAAAAAACTATGATTATCGATACAAACAAACTAGAATCATGTGAAACCTGAAACATTTCGCTGTTTTCGGCATGGTTTCTGCTTTTTCTTGGTAGAATCGGAACCGATTCGCCAAACGGCCATCCATCAAACCTTGCATCTTTTCCCCATTCAAGCTGGCAACATCTAGAACACCTAATTAATTTCTCTAACATTAACAGTACAAGCAGACTGAATTGACCAAAGCAGTTCTTAAACCATTGGGATGTTCACACATTCACCCACAACAGAACGACCACAAAAGCAGCTAACAGTTTGCCATCGAAGATAGTGATTACTTTTATTTTTTGAAGTGACGATAGAGATTACTAGGACAACCGACAAAATACTAACCCGAAAGCATCAATATTGGCTCATGATGCAGATGATGAGATGCACTACTTGGATGTGCGCCTCCCCTGCTTCTTGTCCTGGAGGAACTCCACGGACTCTTGCAGCGCGACGTCGGGGTCCTCGCTGCGCAGCAGCATCTCGGACACCTCGGCCGGCGTCACCTCCACCTCCGAGAGCAGCTCCTGGATCTCCGGGAACCGCGTGTGGTCGTCGACGAGGAAGTAGTTCCGTGCCAGCGTCTTGAAGGCCTCCCAGCCGCAGTAGCCCATGTAGATGTGCATGTCCATCCGGCCCGGACGCAGCAGCGCCTGGTCGAGGCGGTCCTTGTAGTTGGTGGTGAAGATGATGATGCGCTCCTCGCCGCTGGTGGACCACAGCCCGTCGATGAAGTTGAGCAGACCGGACAGGGTTATGCCATGCTGCGGTGAAGGTCCCTGGATGGCACAACCAATCCGGGCACAGAAATGTTGTCAGGAATTGTGTTTGCTCTACAAAAGATTCGATCGAAGGGAAATGAATGAAATGACGACTGAATATAGCTAGTACACGGTACCGTGTAGCAGTAAGTTCTTGGCGGAGGCTCATCTGCGGAAGAACAGTCTTCGTCTTCGTACTCGCTACCGCCATCCTCATCCTTGGTGCGCTGCTGCTCCTTGGGATGGTTGGTGCCTTCCCTCGACGTGGTGCTGAAGCAGCAGTCAATGTCCTCGATGACAAGGATGGACCTGTTGGGCATGGCCGTGAGCAGCTTCTGCAGCGCGGTGTTGGATTGCACGTGGGAGGGGTCAAGGTCGTAGAGGTTGAAGCGGAGGTAGTTGGCAATGGCGGCGACGAGGCTGGACTTGCCGGTGCCCGGCGGGCCGTAGAGCAGGTACCCGCGCTTCCACGCCTTGCCAATCCGCCGGTAGTAGTCCCTCCTCCTCAGGAAGCGCTCCAGGTCGGCGACGGCGGACTGCTTCAGCGCCGGGTCCATGGCGACCGTGTCGAACGTAGCTGGGTGCTGGTGCCTGATGCCTTCCCAGGAAAAGCCCCTGTTCATGAAGATCTGGAGCGCACGCTCCCGGTGCCGCGTCCCGTCCATCACGAACATGATGAAGGGCACATACCTGCGCAGCGCCACCTCCGTATGCTCCGCGTCGAAGCTGAGCGTCAGCGACGAGTCCCCAGGGCTGTAGGCGCGCCCGCGCTCGCTGTCCAGCGAGTTCAGTGTCCAGGTGAACTTGACGCCCTCGAAGACGTCGGTCACCTCGTCGCCGGGCAGCATGGAGAGCATCTGACGGGCGCCGTGGAAGGTAAGGCAGAGCCGGCTGAGAGCGTTCGGGTCGATGCGCGTGGCGAGGTACGCGCGCGCGTCCCCGAAGAAGCGGTTCTCGCGTGCCTGTGGCTCCCGTCGCTGTCGCTGTACCGGCTGATGAAGATGGTCTTGATGCGGCGGCGGCAGGAGGCGGTCGCGGACGGTGGACGCGGCCCAGCGCGCCGCGGCGCGGAGCTCGTAGGGGAGGAGCTCGCGCGCCATGCTGCGCGCCAGAACGGTGTACGCGGTCACCGTGGCCGCCGTGGACACCGCCTTCTTGTATGCGTCCGCCGCCTTCGCGTACGACGGCGACTCCATGACCGTCGAGATCCATTCCTTCTTCCCCGCACCGACAAGGTGGTGCGCCTGCGGCGGTAGCCGGGAGCTCAGCCCACCACCACGCGGGACGGGAGCTGATCAGCTGACCTTCAGCTTTGTGGCTCCCTGCTCCCTACTCTCTCCGAGTATCCGTGACGAAATGGGAATTGCCCCTGCGGGCTGCGGCCCAAGCCCGCCCTGCTGCCCCGAGGTGGTTCAGGTATGTAGAGGTGTCCGTATTCTAGGCCGGCTCTAGCGCTCTGCGAGACAGGATGGAGGAAAAAAAAAAAGCTGATGTGAATCAAATCCTGATGCTCACACCTTTTCTGGGATTTTCCAGGATTTAACGGCATTATGCTTTAAGTGGTAAGCGACGTTCCCCTCGACGACGAGGCGCCAGTGGTGACTTCAGAAATCTTCAGATCTATCGGCTTAGTCCTTCGGAGGTGCTCATAGGGGTAGGGCTTGCGTGCGTGTGTTCATAGGGATGAGTGTACGTGCGTGTAGCGAGTGTCTGCGTTGTCTTGTATAACTCTCTAAAAAAACAATGATGGAAAGTGTTGCTATGCACATTCCAGAGGAACTTAGGCCTTGTTCACTTCCCCCTCCAACTTCCAAGTTTTTTCGCTCTCTCTCCATCACATCAATTTGTACCCGCATGTAAAGAGTATTAAATATAAGTATAAAAAATAACTAATTACACAGTTTAGTTGTACATCACGAGACGAATCTTTTGAGCCTAGTTGGGCAACGATTGGACAATATTTGCTACATACAAACGAAAAGCTACAGGACTTTTCAATCTCTCTCCATCACATCAATTTCTACCCTATATATGGAGCATTAAATGTTAGTAAAAAAATAACTAATTACATGATTTGGTTGTAAATCACGAGACGAATCTTTTGAGCCTAGTTGGGCCACGATTGGACAATATTTACCAAATACAAACGAACTGCTACAGGACTTTTCAATCTCTCTCTTCCCCCCATCTAAACAAGGCCTTAAATCATACGGAGTACTGCCCTGTTTTTTTTCCTATGCATAAGCCTATCCGTACTCTTTATCCTCTATATTCATTCTCTAAAATGAATATTCTATTCTGGTCATCAAGATCCTCTCCTCTATACTCAATTCTTCCGCATCCATCCATACTCTATATCATTCTCTATCTATTATGGGGTCACTTATCACTTTATCTAAATATATCCATGTAAAATCTTGTTTTGAAGGATTTATTGAAACAAATTTAATGGTGTAATCGGAATTTAATTTGATTTTTTTCATTTGTGGGTTATAGCATTTTTTTATTAGTGGCAACAGTGGGGCCAGCGCTCAAGATTCTCTCACGCCTGCTGTTCTCTCTCAGCTCACCGTGTTACAGCAGCAGCAGTGGGCCCTTGTGCCCGTACCGGAGGTTTGTTGCAGGCGCCATGTTTGGCGTTCCAGTGGACGTCCGGTAAATTAACGTGCTGCTTTCAGTACCGCGGTGCAGCACTTTTACTCCGGCATATCCTGCACCGGATCCTTTTACAGGACCCGGTGCGGATAGCCTAACAAATATCATTTCTGGTATTTTTAGACTAATAAATCAGTGTGTTACAATAGAGCATACAACTTGATATGTGACTATCTGTATTATTATCTATTCTAAGGCTTCTTGAAATCGCCCCCTTAATATAGTTAGACGCTTATTATTGATTGAAACATGGTCTCGAGTTAGATCTAGATTGTGCTGGTTTAGATCAGAAACAACCCTTGTGTTGGATTTCTGCATTGAAAATGTGTGAAGGGCGATAGTTCCTTCGTGATCCACGAGAATCACTTGAAGTATTTACTCCAGCAATACTGATCAACATAGGAGTTAGATGGGTAGCACACAAGGCATATAGATCAGAATAGCTATGCTCTAGAATGTAAAGAATGGGGGTCCTGATCGAGCCCCCTACCCTCCCTTGTATAGTTTGGGCGTAGAGTACAACACATTCAATTGTCTAACGTATGTGCTTTCTAGTTTGTTATATGAAAAGTATAATAGAATAATTTGATCTTATCTCATCTCAGAGATATAGAAAGTACGATTATATTTGCTTGATGACTTGGCCTTCGCGTCAGCTGATATGCCCAACATGCTGGGCCTTAATTCTGGTTGTCATTAGTCTAATAACTAGACTTGGCTGGTAGGTATGGTTGATGTGTGGACCCTCTAACACAGCTTAGGTGAATAAAAAACATATGTACAGACTAGACCTAATAGATACAAGTCCACCAAATAAAAATAAGTTGGAATCAAACCTTAGGCCTTGTTCAGTTGGTGAAAAAGTTGCATTCGAGCAACTGTATACGAGTGGTGAGGGTACCCCGCGGCCCATTTATCTAACAAACTTCCTCCGCCAAACAACTCAAATTCACACGAATTCTAATATGGATTGTATAAGAATTACTTCTCATTTTACACTAGAAGCTAGGAGCTAAAAGTTCTAGTTTGTCACTAGTCACTGCTCCCAATTCAATTCCCAGCAGAATTACTTCCCACCTACTCCCTCCGTCCCAAAATAGATGACGTTCTCGCTTCCCGAGAAACGGATGCCGACAATTTTTATGAATAATAAATATTATCGATTAGTATCATAATTAGTATTATCGGAAAGATCTTTAGATCTAGTTTTTTAACAAATTTATTTAGAGATATACATATTATACGTATTTTCTATAAATTGAGTCAAACTTGTGGCACGAACACCCAAAACGTCATCTATTTTGGGACGGAGGGAGTACTCCCCCACTCTACTTCCCCTTAAGAATCACTTCATAAAAAAAAAAATCGAAGAGCTATACTGGTACCTACAAATCAACAAGTGAACCTCTTTAAGAGCGTATAGACTCTAAGGGGTTTCTGGGTGAATTAAACCATAATTCGACTAAGGGACTATGTAGCATATTTAGTGAGATCATATGTTGGTATTTAGTCCTAGGTTAGATTCTTGTGACTGTGCTAAAACAAAAATGATATGAAAATCAACTGGGTACAGGGTTGACATATGAAATAGAGAAATGGCAAGTACTTGTTAAGTACTCACTCATTTCATCGAGGAACTACATATAGCCATATTCGTTTGTCTTATCAACCAGACTTATCAGCTATTTGAACAGTATTTTTCTCTCACATAAAATCAGCCGACTTATCTTATCAGCCGACTTATGTCACCAGCCGAACACCTCTAACAAAGAAATATAAAAGAGAAAAAAAAAACATTGACGAGGTAGTAGTAACTAGTAAAACTGCACTGCACCCACAGGAGCTCATTTTCGGTCACCAAATGCAGCAAACGGTGGTGGCAACATTGGTGAAATCAGGCACCGCCCCAACCCGTCTCCTCTGGTCCGAGATGATCAGTATTTTGACTAGAACGACTGCGAAGCATCTTCTCCAGTCCAGAATCTCGAAGCATCTACTCCGCCTCTGCGTATCTCTCCTTGAGTCCTTGTGGCTTGTGCAGCCATCAGCCCGGATCGTAAGGCTCCCAACACACGCCAGTTCCCCTGGGTGAGTGTGGCGTTCGTACAGGCCTAGCCTAGCCGTAGCGGCCTAGGAGTAGGAGTATAGCCGTAGCCGGGCATGGCGTAGTACGGGGAATATTCTGTACCCGTAGCTGCGCTCCTCTGTCCTCTTCTTCAGTCGTCCCTCGTCGGTGCGGTGCGGTTTGAACGGAGTACTGTATCTCCGTGATAAGCCGTCCGTCGTGATTGCGGTTTGCCTGACCCTGACCGTGCACTCGTACGAATGCTCTTCTCCAGTTCTCCGCCTACCTGGCCGTCTCGCACAGATGCTGCGAGCTCTCCGGTGGGGAAGGGGAACGGGGACAACGGCACTACTCCTACGTACTACGGTCTGCGGCCTAACCATAGCAAGCCGGACTGCCTGAGATACAGCCTTAGACTGCCTGAGTAGCTAGCCAGAACCGAGGGTCGCTGAGTAGGATGGAGCGCCGACGGCCGCCTGTATGATCGATGTATCTCTGCCTGCTAGCAACGACTACCGGAGAGCTAGGCATACCGTGCTTGCAAATATCCGAATGTAGCAAGAGGGGTGCCGACTTGGTAGACACGTAGCAGATATCGATAGGCACACCGTGCCATGTGTATGCTATTTTTTTTCCAGTCAATTCCATTCGTTATTGGTGTATTATTTGCAGTGCATGAAGATAGAAATTTGCGCAGCTTCACTCTATTGCTTATATATAAAACAGTTAGCCTGTTAGCTAAGAAGATACATATAAAAATAGAGGTGAGGGAAAGTAGAAAGAGTAATATGTAGGGGTTAGAATAAGATGAGGCATCTCTGCTATAAATAAGGGGTCAAAAAATTCGAGGGCTCTATTGAAGTTACCCTAGGTTTATAAGATCATAAACGCGAGGCTTCAGTAGTTCTTCTTGTTGTCCTTTCTTTCTTATTTCTTTTTTTTCAATTCAATTAGAGAACCTTCTTCCTTTGCTCATCTGCATCCCCAGCCAGAGCCATCCGTGATGGATGACGTCTCAATTACTAGAATTTATCCAATTTATAATTAATCTGAAAACAAACCTTTATGGTCGATTATTTTAGAATTCAATCTCTTCTTTCTCATGGCATGGCATGTCATGCGCCACACGGTTTGTATTAATAAAAAACTCGTCAGCGCTCCATAATTGTTATGCAAATCTCGCCCTCCTAGTCTAAGAAAATGAAGCACGTGCAACACTTATATTTAAAAAAATATCTATTTTACTCTCTAAACTATCGTCATGGTTTCTATTTTTTCTCCTTGTGCGCTAAAACTAGGCATCTCATCTCCAAGAGTTTGCTATTTCAACTTGACATCTATAAAAATTTAGTGAAAACATAAAAAAATATCCTCCAATAGATTGGCATTCCTGCTTGGCAAAAATAGAAACTTGGCAAATCTCCCCTCTCCACACGCAAATATGTGCGCGTAAGACTGTCCGCAGTGGCTCCGGAATCCCGTCCGAGGAAGGCCCGTGGCGTACCGGTCGAATGGGAGAGCTGCAGCGGCATCCGGAAAACGGCGAGCGCAGCCGGTATCGTCGTCTCCGTCCGGGACAGACAGCGGTGTACCGGGCGTCCGGGAAACGGTCCTGCGGGTCCCACCGAAGATGGAGAGAGAGAGAGGGACCGAGAGGAGGAGTGAGGAGGAGCACCACCGGCGTCAGCGCCTGGGCCGCCGGCCGCCGCAGACCACCACCGCGCGAGCTCGCCGGAGCGCGAAGCTCGGCCGCGCGCGCTCGCCAAAGCCCGCACGCTTTGCCAGGGCCGCCGGCGCCGCGTCCCCGTGAGTGGCGCACGCTAGGCCGCCACCGCCGCCGGCCGTGCCGCGCCGCCTCCCGCCGGGAGCCGCCTCGCAAGGCGCGCCCATGGCCGGACGCGGGCTCCGCCGAGGAAGCCGCCGGGGCGAGAGAAGGAGATGCGGGGCGGGGCTGGAGAAGAAGGGCCGCCGGGGCGGGAGGTTGGGCCGCGGCCGCTTCTCGCTCGCAGAGCCAAGGCCGGATTCCAGGCCTTCCCGCCCGGGCCGGGCTTCGCCGGCTTCGCGGGAGGTCCGGCCGCCACACCCGGGCGCCGGGGAGGGAGGCCAGGGGAGGGAGGGCGCCGCGGGAGAGCCGACCGCCGCGTCGCCGGGGAAGTAGGGCGGGAGGGAGGGCGCCGCGGGAGAGCCGGCCCCGGGCACTCACGGGAGAGCCGGCCAAGGCTGCCACGCCGCTGTAACACCCCCTGTTACGTTAACCTAAACCTCGCCATGTCATCATCATCATTGCATAAGCATTCATGTTTAGCAAACCCTAATGAAAATAATTAAAATGAGTTTACAATTATAGGGTGTTGTTTGAGCTCTTTTTATATCGTATGTGTATGTGTTTATCATTTAAACTCTATTCACATGTTTGATTCTTGTTTATAAAAGCAATCAACTAAAGTGAACTTTGATGTGTACAAGTGTTTGGCTAACTCTGATTCACACCCCAACTATGTTTCATAAGTCAAATGACGTAAAGCAAGAACAAAAAATTGGAAATGGGATTCAAATGCCAACACCTTCCACATTTGGTTAAGTGTTGAAACTTGAATTTCATTTTCAATTTTACGGGAGCTAACCATAATTGATTTTCTAAATAAAAGTTTCTAATCAATGGCACCATTTCAAAGTATGAAGTTTGTACTTTGAAAGTATGCTATTGGTTGGGTTTGAAAAAGTTCCACAACATCATTAATTAATTGCCCAAAGAGTCAATTTGAAATTCCTTTTCAAAATCTTGAAATTTAAAGTGTTTTTTGCCCCTTTTCAATTTCATCTCAAAATATTCAAAATTTGGGAAAACTCTAAAAATACAGTTTGTGCATCTCTTTGAGCTCTACAATTTTGGTATATAAAGTTTTTCAAATTTTTGAATAAAATTTTAAATAATTTCAAAAGTTCTTCAAATTGGAAGTTATCCCCTTTTGATTTTTAAACTCTAATTCAAAAATTATTTGGTTTCATGAAAAACTTTCTACATGAAAGTTGTAGATCTTGAGAAAATGAATAACTTTTATTTTTGGATATTTTCATCTTTTATTCAAAAATTAAAAGTAATTTTGAAATCCTTAAAATTAAGGTTTTGTCCTCTTTTTTGAATTTGAAATAGAAATTCAAAATCTATTTGAAATCTGATAAAACTTCTTAAATGAAAGTTGTAGAGCATGAATTTTTGTGCAATCTGTATTTTGGGAATTTTTCATCTTTTATTCAAGTTTTGGGAGTAATTGGAAAAGTGGAGAGGATGAGGTGTCCTGCTACAGTACCACATAGGGGGGGGTGTTGCCACCGCACACGGCTGCCCATGCCGGGCACTGCTGCCGGCGCCGCCGTGGCTCTTCTCGCTTCCTCGCCGGCAATTCTGCGAAACCAACCACCTGGCCGGAGTCGTGGCGTCGCTAGCTAACTCCACGGTCCATCCTTGCCCTATAAAAGGCGATCCCGGCCGCCAATTTCTCTTTCTCCTCTCCCCTGCACGTCGCCGGCCAAGTCTGTCCGTCGGCAAAATTGGCCTTCGCCACTCCACTTCCATCCCTCTGCTCGCGCGCTCACCTCCGCCACGATCCTATCTGTCGTTTTCACCGGGAAGAGCAAGTTGAGAGCGCCGGAGTTGCGCCGCGGGGATCATCTTCCCCCGGAGCCCCGGCCGCCGGCGCCGCCGAACTTCGCTCACTTGCGTCCCCGGCCACCTCGGAGCACCTCAAGCCTAATCAATGTGAGCACAAGTCGTGGTGAGCCTCCTCTTGCACCCCCTACCCCTGGTCCTCGATCAATCCGAGCGAGTATCGGCTCAACGCCCGTGGTGCCCCCCCGCCGTCTTGTGTTGGGCCGCCTCCGCCGCCGTTGCTCGCGCCCCGGTGGTGTAGAGTAGCCGTGTGACACCTTGTCGGGATCGGGAGGAAGAGGGGAGTCCGTTTGTGTAATCGTTTTTACGCCGGAGGAGTCGCCGACGGCGAAGTCGCGCTCATCAATCGCCGCCGCCGTCGCTCGTTCGGCCGGAGGAAAAGGAAGAAGAGGAAGAGACCGGCGGGGTGGGGTTACCCCCTGTCGGCGAAAAAAGAGGGAGAAGGGCCGCCCGTCGGCTCCAAAGCCGGCGCCGCCTGCCGAGCAGGCCGGGCCGTCTTGTCGAACTGGGCCGCCTGATGAGCCCCCGCCAAGGAGATGTTTTGCTTTTTCTTTTTTTTTTTTTTTAATTTCTAAATGCTGATTTTCATCTTTTTTGCTATAATTTCATTTGGGCATATAAAATTATGACAAAAATATGTGTGTACTCCCTGAGTGATGATCTACCTAGGAAAAATGATAACTTTGTGTTTTCAGTAACTTTTGTGTGCAATTAAAATTGCTCTTTTAATTCATAAATGCAACTTCCATGATTTTTAGTAATTAAAATATAACGCCAAAAATTATGAAATTTGTTTTGTGTGCTTATTAGATGATAATGATCTTAATTATGAAGTTTGATCATGTTTTGACTAAGTTTTTTTTGTATTATGCTTAATTAACCCTTTAATTAATTAATGTTTAATTAATTAATCATGTGGTTAATTAGGGTTTAATTAATCTCCAATTAGCAAGTTAATTAGTGGCTTTCAACGACTTTAAAAATGGTCAATAAATTAGTAATTACCCTTAATCACTATTAGAGTTGCTTGATTTTGGGATTGAGTGATAACCCTAGGTCATTAACCCTAATGACCTTCGGCATTTCATGTTGATTGCGTATCGTTAGTCCGTCGTCGTCGACGTTAGTTATACTTCAGTAGTACAACCTTACCGTGAAGGAAAGTTGTACTCAAGATAGGTTAACAATCGTTGCATCATTATCGCATGTCTTTATTCTTTGCATTGTGATCATGCATCTAAATCGTGTAGCCGTCTTGCCCCAAGAAGGTGTTCGGCGTGAAGAGGTTGGTCCCGATCTCAACAAAGTCATCACTTGCACCTAACTTCGTCGAGCCCCAAGGCAAGCCCCGGATGCATTCAACCACCTCCTTGTATTTCGAAAAAAGCTTTTATATTGTATGTTCCCGATATGATGCATTAGGTAATAGGAGTTGTGTGATATCCTACTTTGGTGCATTTACCGTACCTTGCTATACACCACGAATACCTGTTTTGATTTCGCAAATGCTAGTGTATGCTTAGTCTTGCTGATAGCCTAGGCTTTACAAATGAAACGTTTTCCAAAATGTGATAACAATATCCCCGTTGAGGGCATTTACGAAAAACCTTGATGTTACTTGTTGGTATCCCTTCACTTCGATCGGGTCAAAGGGCGCAACAAGAGCATGATGATGAGTAAATTGAGACCGGGTGGAGTGACTTGCATCGGGGAAGGGCTAGTGCCCTGGTGTAGTGTCGTCCACTTGTGAGTCGGTTAAGGACCGTCCGTTGTTTGGCCCTGGGATCATGATGTTATTGGATAGTACTAGTCGCATGCTAATGGTGGTAAGCTCCCTTGTACTATCTTCGACGAGAACGGATACCGGGGCGAGTAGCGTGTACCCATCCTACGGGGCCACCGTGGAAGGGGACCGCGGCGTAGGGAGATGGTGTACTGTACCTCGTGGCTAGGACCCGTTCTGGTCGGGAGAAATGCAAGCGTGAGTTGATGTATGTAAGATGTTCGTTCACGCATACATCGTGTGGCTAGAAAGCCCCAAATTTGGGTATATTAAGCGATTCGAATCGTCGTGTGCTCCACGATATGGGAGCCGTGATCCGAGTCCCGGCATCGTAGTAATGATGAAAGTGAGAAAGAAAGGTTTTGAATTCGGCATATGTTTGACAAGTGATTGTTATAGTAAAGTAAGGACTGGCTCAGTCTCTTTTTGCAAATGTGTTATTTGATCTTGCTAAAAGCCTTACCTTGATTTCCCACTAGCCAGCATTCCTGAGTCTTCTCCCCAATTTTTGGTCGGGTAAGTCTTGCGGAGTACTTTTTTGTACTCGGGGTTTGTTCAACCCCTGTTGCAGGTGAACCGTGTGAACAAGTGTGCTACGGCCCTTGTTGCATGACGGTGATCGAGGAAGAGTTTGCTGATGAATAGATTGTGTGGCCTCTGGGCAGGGCACTTTTGTTGTTTGATTGTAATAGTTACGTAATGATGCTTCCGCTGTTTTGTAATAATGCTACTCTGGTTTGTATAAGTTTGATAAAAGTTTTGTAAATTAGGTTATTGTAAGTCTTCCGCTACTCTGGTATTTTGTATGAAAACTGTTGTAATACTGTGATGTCTCTGTAAGTATCGATCCTGGAAGAAACGTGGTTTTATCGGGGTTCACCCGACGTAACATTCTAGGTTATGTGGTACTCAAGTACGGTGACAAAGGTCTTAAGGACAATGTCGGTGCTTGTGGGCCATGTAATTTAGAAGGTTCTCGCCCGCGAAGGGTATCGAGCCGGTACTTGCAAAGATACTCACAGTGTTACTTTTCGAAAACTTCAAAATATTTTGGATCCAAAAGTTAAAGGTGGTTTGGTCCAAATTGCTTCTGCTCCGTCTTAATTCTTTCTAGTAGCCTTTCTAGGTGCTATTTAAAAGAGTTTTAAGCGGAGTATCATGTTGTTTTCTTTTTGCCCTATATTATTAAAAGAATGCTTATGGTACTTTAAAAAGTCTTTTGCTTGATCCGTAGGTCCGATCATGCATCATGTTTAATTCACTTGTTTAAAGAATCATATCCCCGATAACAAGTGGGTGGGCTAAGTAAAATCAATCCTATTCTTGCTAGCCCTAAGGATCTCAATCTTATAGGCTTTGCTTGTGTATAAATATGATCTCGTCTATAACAGATGTCTGGCAACACTCGCGCTGGTTCTTCACACGAGGAAGGTGCGGTCCCTCAGGCACCACAAGCACCACCGTCCTTGGCTGAAGCTGTGGCAGCTTTAGTCCATGCCACCACTGAGAATGCCCGTATGCTACGGGAAATGAGTCAGAAAAATCAGAATGCCCCACATGAGAATCATGGTCGTCGTAATCACGACGAAATCACATATGCGGATTTCACTGAAACTCGTCCGCCAGTGTTCACAAGGGCTGAGGAACCCCTAGAAGCTAATGATTGGCTTCGTATTATAAATCTAAAGTTTGACCTGCTAGAGGGTTGTCCCGACTTGTTGAAACCCAAGTTTGCTGCCCAACAGCTGAGAGGCCCTGCATCTGCATGGTGGGCAAACTTCCTTGCACGTCAGCCAGTCGGACAGCAAGTCACTTGGGCCACGTTTCAAGATGCCTTCCGTCAGCATTTTATTCCTGACGGAGTGATGCAATCCAAGCTGGAAGAGTTTCTAGCATTAAAGCAAGGTGGTCGATCAGTGGTGCAATATGTGAACCTGTTTAGTCAACTATCACAATATGCGCCTGAACATGTGGACACTGACAGTAAGAAGAAGAAATGTTTTGTTCGTGGTTTAAAGAGTGATATTGAAACTCACCTTACTGCCAACCCAACTGCCACTTTCTATGAGGCGGTGGATATCGCCATATCTTACGAAAGATCCATGCTTAAACAGAAGAGTGAAGAGCGGCGTGCTTTCTCCAACCCATCTGGCGGAAACCAGAAACGTCAGAAGGTTATGTTTCACCCTACTCAACATAACCACCAGCCATCCCACTATCAACAGCACCAACAAAGTCACCAACCCTATTACTATCCACCACAGCAGCAGCAAGCCTACAGGCAACAGGAGAACACTCACTCTGCTGCCACAACCTACCCACAGCAGCCGAATACCCAGGGTATTCGAACTCCCACTCCACCAGCTCCCCAGGCTTCGTCCACTGGTAGAGGTCCCTGCTTTAATTGTGGAGAGCCACACTATGTTCGATATTGCCCCTACCCAATCCAGAATACCTCTAACTTCCAGCAAGGGCCGGGCAATCAGCAGTATCAGGGTCAAGGCAGGGGTAAATCACAGTCGGTTCCGAAGGTGAATGCCGGAAAGAAACCTGGGCGTGTGTATCACGTTCAAGCTGGAGATGTTCTTGCAGGAGAACCCATTCTTATCAAGTATGTTCCCTGTCGCCAGTTACCCTGCAATTACATTATTTGATTCTAGTGCATCGCATACATTCATCAATCGTACTTTTGTTACAAAGCATGAAGTCCGCATAACCGAAGTTAAAGATTAGTCTTTGGTATAATCGTCGGGAGGACGTATACACACACGGGAAATATCAAGTTCCTATGTCTCTTGGGAATTCTTGAATGAGCCTTTCCCGGAGCTTCTTTCTTCCTTCTTCTAAGTCATGATTCGTTTCTAAGAATTGTGACTTTCCGAAAATATGAGACTTGTAATACTGAAACTTCTACCTCCCTTATGAAACCATGTAAGATGTGTTTGCTTGACACGTTTCCTTTTCCATTACTTAGCCCTAAGCTTTGAATCTCGGGGCGAGATTCCTTTTAAAGGGAATATAATGTAACACCCCCCCTAAGTGTTACGTTAACCTAAACCCCGCCATGTCATCATCATCATTGCATAAGCATTCATGTTTAGCAAACCCTAATAAAAATAATTAAAATGAGTTTACAATTCTAGGGTGTTGTTTGAGCTCTTTTACATCGTATGTGTATGTGTTTATCATTTAAACTCTATTCACATGTTTGATTCTGTTTATAAAAGCAATCAACTAAAGTGAACTTTGATGTGTACAAGTGTTTGGCTAACTCGATTCACACCCCAACTATGTTTCATAAGTCAAATGATGTAAAAGCAAGAACAAAAATTGGAAATGGGATTCAAATGCCAACACCTCCCACATTTGGTTAAGTGTTGAAACTTGAATTTCATTTTCAATTTCGAGCTAACCATAATTGATTTTCTAAATAAAAGTTTCTAATCAATGGCACCATTTCAAAGTATGAAGTTTGTACTTTGAAAGTATGCTATTGGTTGGGTTTGAAAAAGTTCCACAACATCATTAATTAATTGCCCAAAGAGTCAATTTAAAATTCCTTTTCAAAATCTTGAAATTTAAAGTGTTTTTGCCCCTTTTCAATTTCATCTCAAAATATTCAAAATTTGGGAAAACTCTAAAAATACAGTTTGTGCATCTCTTTGAGCTCTACAACTTTGGTATATAAAGTTTTTCAAATTTTTGAATAAAATTTTAAATAATTTTAAAAGTTCTTCAAATTGGAAGTTATCCCCTTTTGATTTTTAAACTCTAATTCAAAAATTATTTAGTTTCATGAAAAACTTCCTACATGAAAGTTGTAGATCTTGAGAAAATGAATAACTTTTATTTTTGGAGATTTTCATCTTTTATTCAAAAATTAAAAGTAATTTTGAAATCCTTAAAATTAAGGTTTTATCCTTTTTGAATTTGAAATACGAATTCAAAATCTATTTGAAATCTGATAAAACTTCTTAAATGAAAGTTGTAGAGCATGAATTTTTGTGCAATCTGTATTTTGGGAATTTTTCATCTTTTATTCAAGTTTTGGGAGTAATTGGAAAAGAGGAGAGGATGAGGTGTCCCTTTACGAGTACCACATAGGGGGTGTTGCCACCGCACACGGCTGCCCATGCCGGGCACTGCTGCCGGCGCCGCCGTGGCTCTTCTCGCTTCCTCGCCGGCAATTCTGCGAAACCAACCACCTAGCCGGAGTCGTGGCGTCGCTAGCTAACTCCACGGTCCATCCTTGCCCTATAAAAGGCGATCCCGGCCGCCAATTTCTCTTTCTCCTCTCCCCTGCACGTCGCCGGCCAAGTCTGTCCGTCGGCAAAATTGGCCTTCGCCACTCCACTTCCATCCCTCTGCTCGCGCGCTCACCTCCGCCACGATCCTATCTGTCGTTTTCACCGGGAAGAGCAAGTTGAGAGCGCCGGAGTTGCGCACGCGGGATCATCTTCCCCGGAGCCGGTCGCCGAGCGCCGCCGAACTCGCTCACTTGCGTCCGGCCACCTCGGAGCACCTCCAAGCCTAATCAATGTGAGCACAAGTCGTGGTGAGCCTCCTCTTGCACCCCTACCCCTGGTCCTGATCAATCCGAGCGAGTATCGGCTCAAGCCGTGGTGCCACCGCCGCCGCCGTCGGCGTTGGGCCGCGCCTCGCCGCCGTTGCTCGCGCCCGGTGGTGTAGAGTAGCCGTGTGACACCTTGTCGGGATCGGGAGGAAGAGGGAGTCCGTTTGTGTAATCGTTTTCGCCGGAGGAGTCGCCGACGGGCGAAGTCGCGCTCATCAATCGCCGCCGCTCGCTCGTTCGGCGGAGGAAAAGGAAGAAGAGGAAGAAACCGGGGTGGGTTACCACATCGGCGAAAAAAGAGGAGAAAGGCGCCGTCCGGCGCGCGTCGGTCAGGCCGGCGCCGCCGCCGAAAGCAGGCCGGGCCGTGCGAACTGGGCCGCCTGCAGTGAGCCCCGCGAAGGAGTGTTTTGCTTTTTCTTTTTCTTTTTTTTAATTTCTAAATGCTGATTTTCATCTTTTTGCTATAATTTCATTTGGGCATATAAAATTATGACAAAAATATGTGTGTACTCCCTGAGTGATGATCTACCTAGGAAAAATGATAACTTTGTGTTTTCAGTAACTTTTGTGTGCAATTAAAATTGCTCTTTTAATTCATAAATGCAACTTCCATGATTTTTAGTAATTAAAATATAACGCCAAAAATTATGAAATTTGTTTTGTGTGCTTATTAGATGATAATGATCTTAATTATGAAGTTTGATCATGTTTTGACTAAGTTTTGTATTATGCTTAATTAACCCTTTAATTAATTAATGTTTAATTAATTAATCATGTGGTTAATTAGGGTTTAATTAATCTCCAATTAGCAAGTTAATTAGTGGCTTTCAACGACTTTAAAAATGGTCAATAAATTAGTAATTACCCTTAATCACTATTAGGGTTGCTTGATTTTGGGATTGAGTGATGACCCTAGGTCATTAACCCTAATGACCTTCGGCATTTCATGTTGATTGCGTATCGTTAGTCCGTCGTCGTCGACGTTAGTTATACTTCAGTAGTACAACCTTACCGTGAAGGAAAGTTGTACTCAAGATAGGTTAACAATCGTTGCATCATTATCGCATGTCTTTATTCTTGCATTGTGATCATGCATCTAAATCGTGTAGCCGTCTTGCGTCCCGAAGAAGGTGTTCGGCGTGAAGAGGTTGGTCCCGATCTCAACGGTGTCATCACTGCACCTAACTTCGTCGAGCCCCAAGGCAAGCCCCCGGATGCATTCAACCACCTCCTTGTATTTCGAAAAAAACTTTTATATTGTATGTTCCCCGATATGATGCATTAGGTAATAGGAGTTGTGTGATATCCTACTTTGGTGCATTTACCGTACCTTGCTATACACCCTGAATACCTGTTTTGATTTCGCAAATGCTAGTGTATGCTTAGTCTTGCTGATAGCCTAGGCTTTACAAATGAAACGTTTTCCAAAAATGTGATAACAATATCCCCGTTGAGGGCATTTACGAAAACCTGATGTTACTTGTTGGTATCCCTTCACTTCGATCGGGTCAAGGGTACGCAACAAGAGCATGATGATGAGTAAATTGAGACCGGGTGGAGTGACTTGCATCAGGAAGGGCTAGTGCCCTGGTGTAGTGTCGTCCACTTGTGAGTCGGTTAAGGACCGTCCGTTGTTTGGCCCTAGGATCATGAGGTTATTGGATAGTACTAGTCGCATGCTAATGGCGGTAAGCTCCCTTGTACTATCTTCGACGAGAACGGATACCGGGACGAGAGTAGCGTGTACCCATCCTACGGGGCCACCGTGGAAGGGGACCGCGGCGTAGGGAGATGGTGTACTGTACCTCGTGGCTAGGACCCGTTCTGGTCGGGAGAAATGCAAGCGTGAGTTGATGTATGTAAGATGTTCGTTCCTGCATACATCGTGTGGCTAGGAAGCCCCAGCTGGGTATATTAAGCGATTCGAATCGTCGTGTGCTCCACGATATGGGAGCCGTGATCCGAGTCCCGGCATCGTAGTAATGATGAAAGTGAGAAAGAAAGGTTTTGAATTCGGCATATGTTTGACAAGTGATTGTTATAGTAAAGTAAGGACTGGCTTAGTCTCTTTTTGCAAATGTGTTATTTGATCTTGCTAAAAGCCTTACCTTGATTTCTCACTAGCCAGCATTCCTGAGTCTTCTCCCCAATTTTTAGTCGGGTAAGTCTTGCGGAGTACTTTTTGTACTCAGGGTTTGTTCAACCCCTGTTGCAGGTGAACCGTGTGAACAAGTGTGCTACGGCCCTTGTTGCATGACGGTGATCGAGGAAGAGTTTGCTGATGAATAGATTGTGTGGCCTCTGGGCAGGGCACTTTTGTTGTTTGATTGTAATAGTTACGTAATGATGCTTCCGCTGTTTTGTAATAATGCTACTCTGGTTTGTATAAGTTTGATAAAAGTTTTGTAAATTAGGTTATTGTAAGTCTTCCGCTACTCTGGTATTTTGTATGAAAACTGTTGTAATACTGTGATGTCTCTGTAAGTATCGATCCCGAAGAAACGTGGTTTTATCGGGGTTCACCCGACAGAACATTCTAGGTTATGTGGTACTCAAGTACGGCCGACAAAGGTCTTAAGGACAATGTCGGTGCTTGTGGGCCATGTAATTTAGAAGGTTCGCCACACCGCCTCGGAGCGGGACCGACAAGGCGCCCGCCGGGGGAGGAAGGGCGCCAAGGGAGAGAGGATGGAGAGAGAGAGAGATGGAGAGAGAGAGGGAGAGAGAAAAAGGAGGAGTGGTTTTATTATTAAAAACCGAGATATGGGTCCCACAATGGATAGAGAAAGGATATAGAGTATGGATAGGTGCGGGAGAAAGTAGTATAGAGTACGAAATCTCGATGACTAGGATAAAATATTTCTTTTAGAAGATGGTTATAGAGGATGAAGAGTGCGGATAGCCTAAAGGGCTCCGCATCCACGTTTCTGGCTCCGCGGCCTCTCTCCCGCGCACGCGAAGCAGTTGCGAATCCTTCTCCCTGCATGCGCCAAGAGCCAGGTAGTGCTGCTGCCCTGTATGTGATGATCACGCTAGGACTCTAGTAGGTAGGACTAGTACTGCTGCCCTCTGTTGTTGTGCTGCTGCTGGTAGGACTAGTACTTGATGCTGTTGCCGGCGGTTCATCGACAGGGCCTTGTTTAGTTGGAATAAAAGTTGTAAATTTTTTCTACTCTCTCTATCACATCAATTTCTACCCGCATGTATGGAGCATTAAATATAAGTAAAAAATAACTAATTATACAGTTTAGTTGTAAATGACGAGATGAATCTTTTGAGCCTAGTTGGTGCACGATTGAACAATATTTGTTAAATACAAACAAAATTGCTACAGGAATTCGAATGCAAGTTTTTTGCGAACGGAACAAGGCCCAGGATCACCTTGAAGCGCACGACAGCTGTGAACGACTGAACAACGGATTGGGCGGCTGGCGCTGGAGGAGAGGGCCGGCAAGCAGGAAGAGATGCGGCGGCGGCGACGACTCCGCGCGTAGAACGAAGATACACAGCTGCGGCGGCTTCACGCGTGGAGGGGCACCACACATGAAAAAAACAACCAAGAAAAAAATGTGGGCCTTCTATTTTCATTTTGCCAAATCTAAAATAGCAAACTATTGGAGAGAGTGTGTTTTTCTACTTGGCATATGGTTTTAGGAGTTGGCAAATTACAAGATTTGCCAAGTACAATTTAACAAACTCTTGAAGATGCTCATCTCCAACAACTCTTTAAAATTGACTTGCTAAATTTTGAGTTTTAGCAAGTTGCTAATTTATTTGGCAAGTGAAAAAAGACTTGTCTCCAACATGCAACTCCTTAAAACTCACTTGCCAAAACCAAAAAGCCGCTAACGAATGAAAAGGCCCGTTAAGTAAACGAAGAGCCCCGCTAAACGAACGAGGAGCCCCGCTAAGAAACGAAGAGCCCCGCTAACTTCTCTCGATAGCAAGTCCTTTCAGCCACCGATATATATATCGCCAGCAGAGACCCGTGAATAGCAACTTGGGATAAATAGCAAGTTAGTTTGAGGAGTTGTTGGATAAGGGTTTTTGTGTTTTTGCCAAATTAATAAGAATAGCAACCTCATTTGAGGAGTTGTTGGATGCCATGTACTTGCAAAACTGATTGCCTTCTGTGCTATTTTTCAGGTGGTGTTCAAGCTGATTTCATCTTTTTTTAGTTAATTTTCTTTGATAAATAATTGATAAGGCCATGACACCATGAAAATGTCTATATTTCTAAAAAAATGAAAAAAGATCCCTAGAAATACACTGAGAGACACGACAAATCCATATGAAATATTTGGGGTTCAAGATTTTTTTTGCGGAGATTCAAAATAATTAGATCTAGCTCTAGGAACGTTGAAAAAATAATATAAAAATAGGAAAATTTTACAAAACCAAATGCTCGATTCATATGTGCTATAATGTTTTACTCCCTCCATCCCAAATTATAAATCATTCCACGAATTTTGGAATCAAAGTTTTTTTTGAAGTTTGAGCAAATTTATATAATAAAACAAAATATAACATTTATGACACCAACTATGAATGATTGGGTTCTTTGTTAGTTATATTTTGATCATATATCTATTTGATGTCATAAATTTGTATGTCATTCTCTACAATTTTAGTCAAACTTAAAGAAAATGACTCTCCAAGATTTTTAAAATGACTTATAATTTAGGATGGAGGGAGTACTCAACAAACATACAAGATGCAACTAAAAACAAATATAACATGCATGAATGCCGAATGCATTTATGGTAATTGTATCTCTAAATATTCTATTTAGAATTTTTATGCCTCGATAAATATCTCTAAACATCTTGAGTTTGACAACAAATGCGGCGGTGCAGGTGCAGAAACAGAACGTCCAGCCCGGTGACCGTGCGTGCGCTCACCTCTAGCTCATCGGGCTCCAAAAGAAAAATACGTTTGTGCTTCAGCTCAACCGAACGCAAACGCAACCGCCCAGTGAGCTAACCTCGTGGGCTATATATAGCATACAGATCAACCGCGAGATGGATCAGATCATCTTCCCCGGGACCGACCCGGCTGCCGTGTTGCCTCGCATCGTCGTTTTTTTTTTTTTTTTTTTTTTTTTGCCATTGCTAGAGTTGATTTTTTTTTTCAAAATTCAAAAAAAAAAAAAAGAAAAAAAAAAGGATGCAGCAGTTGCAGGAGGCAGTGGTGCGCTAGGGGACCCGTGCGGCTGTGCTAATCCTGCACGGTGCGAGCCTAGCTTGCCAGTTGCGACTAATTCTGACATTTCTCTAGATGCAGCATCTTTTATGCTTTGAGTAGCGTACGAGTTTAGCCCAACCATCTGTCCAGCCAACCAAATGCAGCGCTTGCACCCTAAGGATCTGGGTCAGCCCTCATATGCAGGGTACAACACACGCCCCAGATTGGTCCGGCACACCGATTGAGCAAAGCATGTACTCCTACTCCGGACCCATATGCGTGGTAACTGGTCGTGGAGGCGAGGCGACCCCGTAATTCGAGTCCGAACTCCGGACGCGCGATCACCGGACGGCTCAGACAGAAAAGGCAACCGGACCCTGGTGCTCGCAAGTCGCAAATGCGATTCTGATCTGCGAGGCTTGCCGCATTGCCATCGCTTTGGCAGTGCCAGTGGCAGCAAAGGCAATGGACTCGTACCAGCGCTTGGTCTGCATTCTGCAGTGTGTCAAAAGCAGCTGTGCGCTCCAACTCGAATATCAGTACATGTAGGGAATACAGTATGAACCTGTGTTGTGTTGTGTCCTTGTCTTGTTGTGCAGGGTTACCCGCAGCTCCCAGTCCGCTGGCCGCCTGGCCCGTGCGACGTCAGGCTTGGCTGGCTGTTCCTGCAACAGCCAATTGACCGGAACCTGCTCCTTTTTTTTCCCGTTGGACTGCCGTGCCATGGAGATGGAGAGGGCTCCCATAAAGACAGCCAGAGGAAGGCTCCAAAAATTACCAACAGTAGTATGGTTTCACTGTCCCTTTTCGCATGGCCCTTTTCTCTCTCGATCGACTCTTGCTTGGTACAGTACAGTACGTACGTACGTACGTACGTACAGCGTCTGTCCATGAACACAAAAAATCCACAAATCACAAACAAGGGCCTTGCCGCAGCTTCTGCTATAGGTGAAAAAAAAAGCCTGCAGTAAAAGCATGGGATCTACTCCTCCGTCTCTAAATAAATGTCATCGCCAAAATCGTCTTGTGAAGTTTGATTTATTTTGTAAAAATACATACAATATTTATATCTTCAAATAATTTTGTTAAAAACTAGATTCAAAGATCTTTCCAATGATACTAATCATGATATTAATCGATGATATTTACTATTTATTAAAATTGCCGGCAGTTGTTTCTCAGAAAACTAATCGACACTTATTTAGGGACGGAGAGGGTAATAGGTAAAGTAACGCTTCACTTTAATTTTGAAAGTATATGTTGTTATGCTTTACATTTAAAATAATTTGGAATAGGACAAAGTTGAATAAAGCATAGAAATTTTGCAAGATGCGATTGGAAATGAAAGATGAAAAACTATTTAAGCTAGGTTTTTGGATAGGTATAGAAAATTCCAAGGAATAGAAACCTTACTGCATAATATTTTAGTGGTATCTGTGATTTGGCTCTTAGTTTCCATGCTAGCCGAGTGAATGTTTTTAGTTTCTGTATTTCTCCTATTAAATTGGCTGCGTAGGAACCTTTCCTTGAAATTTATTATGAGCTTATCATCAAAGAAAAATACACTGTGAGCCTGTTATGTTATAAAAAAAACAACATCATGAGCCGAAAGAATGATCACCTTGTTAAAAAAAAAAAAACTGAATCCTTTTCCCATGAAATTCCTTGTGGGCCCCCCTTTTTTTTTTTTATTATTACTACGCAACCTTTTACTGTGCTTCTACATTTTTACTGTTCAAGACCACAACATGCCATACGCCCTGCAGGAAGAACACAGACAGTGCTCCCCTGCCAAGTGCCAACAACTGTGTCTTTCAGACTTGCAACCACTCGGTCTCTTGTCTCACTCTCATTCTCCCGTTTGCGGCTTGCCTGATCGAGGGGCTGCCGGGGCGATGGCGACGGATCCCACCTCGGCATCGGCGGCGGCGTTGCCGTCCTACGCGAAGGCGGTGGACGCGTACCGGAAGGCGGTGGCCACGGTCGCCACGGCGACCGCGTACGCCATGCTGGCGCGCGGCATGGCGCGGGAGCTCCTCCCCCAAGACCTGCGCGCCGCCACCAGCTGGGCCGCGTCCCTCCTCCGCGCCCGCCTCGAGCCCCGCCCCGCCGAGCGCCGCACCCTCGTCATCAAGCGCAAGCAGGAGTCGCACTCGCAGCGCCACCCCTACGACGACGCCGGGCTCTACGTCGACGTGCGCCAATACCTCGCGACCCGGATCGACCCGCACTCCATGCGCCGCCTCTGCCTCAGCGACGGCGTCTGCGGCTCAAGGAAGGTCCTCTCCATGGAGCGCGGCGACTCCATGATCGACAACTTCGAGGGCGTCGCGTTCACGTGGGCGTCCGTCGCGGGGGAAGGCCGGCAGGGGCCAGTGGCGGAGGCGCTAGAGCTCAGCTTCGACGCCGAGCACACGGACATGGCGCTGGGCAGGTACGTCCCCTTCATCACGGCGTCGGTGGAGGAGGCCCGGCGGCAGGACCGCTCGCTCCTCATCCACATGAACGAGGGCATAGGGTGGATTAGCATGAGCCACCACCACCCGGCCACGTTCGACACGCTCGCCATGAACCCTGAGCTCAAGCAGTCCGTCATCGCCGACCTCGACCGCTTCCTGAAGCGGAGGGACTACTACCGGCGGATCGGCAAGGCGTGGAAGCGCGGGGTACCTGCTCTACGGCCCGCCTGGCACAGGCAAGTCCAGCCTCGTCGCCGCCATGGCCAACTACCTCCACTTCAACCTCTACGACCTCGACCTCTCCGAGGTGCGTGGCAACACGATGCTGCAGCGGCTTCTCAACCGCATGAGCAACAGGTCCATCCTCGTCATCGAGGACATCGACTGCTGCTTCAGCGCCGCGTCGCGAGAAGATGGCAAAGATCAGGCCGGCGACGACGTGGCGGATGGTTCCGACGACGACATGGTACGCTCGCTACACAGGACCAAGACATGGTTTTTATTCTGACCCTGAACTGCTAACATTTGAGCTCGATCGGTTGCGCAGCAGCAGCAGTCGTCGAAGATAACTCTGTCCGGCCTGCTCAACTTCATCGACGGGCTGTGGTCGACCAGCGGCGAGGAGCGCATCATCGTCTTCACCACCAACTACAAGGACCGCCTCGACCGGGCGCTGCTCCGGCCGGGGCGCATGGACATGCACGTCTACATGGGCTACTGCGGCTGGGAGGCTTTCAAGACGCTCGCCCACAACTACTTCCTCATCGACGAGCACCCGCTGTTCCCGGAGATTCAGGAGGTGCTCTCGGCGGTGGAGGTGACGCCGGCCGAGGTGTCCGAGATGCTGCTGCGGAGTGAGGACGCCGGCGTGGCGCTCCAGGGTGTTGCCAAGTTCCTCAGAGAGAAGAAGGAAGCTACTGGCGAAGGGAATTAGCGCAGCCACGCCGAGGAAGGAGAAGCCCTTTTTTGTGTTGCAAGCTACGATTTCTGCAATGCTGATGATACATTCCTGATTTCATTGCTCTACATTTAGCTGCAAGCGCAACCTGCAAGTGTGCAACTGTGTCCTGATTGTTCTCTAGCAATTGTATTCGAAAGAACAGGAACTAATCTGGGCTAATCAGTCTACGAATTTCCCCACTTTGTTGTTTGTTTTGTAACATAACTCCCTTATGTGTCACTTGCAATTGCTACTCTCCTAACGCTGGTGACTGTCAACATTTTGTATGCAGTCTTATTCTGCTGCTTGTGCCTAATGAACATGGTATTGCGGATGATGGATTTGTAGTAATGTACTTAGTTCTGAATTCTGCTCGTCAAATATCTGCAAATGAAGTTGATGCCTTGTCGTGATTGCTAATTGCTGTTTTTTTTTTTTTTTTTGAACAGATTGCTAATTGCTGTTAAATTGGCCCCAATAACTCTTATTAGCCCATATTTAGCCTTTCCAATTGGTATTCAAAATAAGGGTTAATTATTAGCTCCTGATCCAAACATTGCGCCCAATAATCAGCCGATGTTTTGTTATACCAATTAGAAAGCATAAATGTGGACTAATTCTAGACTAATAATGAACTAATGAGAGCTAATTGGTGATTGGAGCCCATTAGCCCTCATGTCAAAAGGGTGGGCTGATTTTTGGCCCTAGATCCAAACTGACGACTACCAAGATCTAATCATTATATAAACCCTGGGAAAATAAACCACACGGCGCTCTGCAGCCTTGGAAACCCTCCTGTCTCCCGTTGCCTGATCTCGAGCAAGGGGATGGCATCGGATCGCCCCTCGCCGGCGGCGGCGGCGTTGCCTTCCTACGCGAAAGCGGTGGAAGCGTACCAGAAGGCGGCGGCCACGGCAGCCACGGTGACCGCGTACGCCGTGCTGGCGCGCGGCATGGCGCGGGAGCTGCTCCCCAACGACCTGCGCGCCGCGGCGCGATGGGCTGCGTCGCTCCTCCGCGCCCGCCTCGAGCCCCGCCCCGCCGAGCGCCACACCTTCGTCATCAAGCACTCCGTAGCGTCGTCCCGCCAATACGACGGCGACGGCGGGCTCTACGATGAGGTGCGCCAGTACCTCGCCACCCGGATCGACCCGCACTCCATGCGCCGCCTCTGCCTCAGCGGCGGCGTCCACGGCTGCAGGAAGGTCCTCTCGATGGAGCCTGGTGACTCAATGGTCGACACGTTCGAGGGCGTCGCGTTCACGTGGGCGTCCGTCGCGGCGGAAGGCCGGTCCGGCGCAGCGGCGGCGGAGTCGCTGGAGCTCAGCTTCGACGCCGAGCACACGGACATGGCGCTGGAGCGGTACGTCCCGTTCATCACGGAGACGATGGCGGAGGCGCGGCGCCAGGACAGCTCGCTCCTCATCTACATGAACGAGGGCGCCGGGTGGAGTGGCATGAACCACCACCACCCGGCCACGTTCGACACGCTCGCCATGGACCCGGCGCTCAAGCAGTCCGTCATCGACGACCTCGACCGCTTCCTCAAGCGGAGGGACTACTACCGGCGGATCGGCAAGGCCTGGAAGCGCGGGTACCTGCTCTACGGCCCGCCTGGCACAGGCAAGTCCAGCCTCGTCGCCGCCATGGCCAACTACCTTCGATTCAACCTCTACGACCTCGACCTCTCCGAGCTGCGCGCCAACACGTTCCTGCAGCGGCTTCTCAGCAGAATGGGCAACAAGTCCATCCTCGTCATCGAGGACATCGACTGCTGCTTCAGCGCCGCGTCGCGGGAAGATAGCAAGAAAGATCAGGCCGGCGACGACGCCGAGTCGGATGATTATGACGACGATGAAGATCCCTGGGGCATGGTACGTACAGCCTGACATCGTTTTTGTTCTTGACCGCGGTCGGTGTGCTCTGAGTTTTCTGGCCCTGCTAACATTTGAGCTCGATCGGCTGCACAGCAACAGCAGCAGCCGAAGATTACTCTGTCTGGCCTCCTCAACTTCATCGACGGGCTCTGGTCGACCAGCGGCGAGGAGCGCATCATCGTCTTCACCACCAACTACAAGGAGCGCCTCGACCCAGCACTGCTCCGGCCGGGCCGCATGGACATGCACGTCTATATGGGCTACTGCGGCTGGGAGGCTTTCAAGACGCTCGCCCACAACTACTTCCTCATCGACGACCACCCACTGTTCCCGGAGATACAGAAGCTGCTCCCGGAGGTGGAGGTGACGCCGGCCGAGGTGTCCGAGATGCTGCTGCGGAGCGAGGACGCTGAGGCGGCGCTCCAGGGCCTGGCCAAGTTCCTCGGAGAGAAGAAGCTAGCAATTGGCGACCGGAAGCCAGCTACCTAGCGAGGAAAAGAAGCCATTTTTTGTGTTGCTGTGCAATGCAAGCTATGATTTCTGCAAGGCTAATTGATCCAGTCCTGATTTCTTTGTCGTGCATTAGTTGCAAACCTGCAACTCCTGAGTATTAAGAACTGATTTGCACCATCAAACTCACTGATGTGTCACTTGTGATTCTGCCAGTGTATGTCTACATTTTGTCTGGTGCTTGTGGTGCCTCATGGACGCGGTGGCGGATGAGCTTGCTGCTGCCGTGCTTGAGGCTGCAGCTTCAAAGCTCCAGTTAAGCAGCTAACCAGGACCAATAGCAGAGAGGAACCATCTCCCCCTGTTTTATTCACTGAATAAAACAACCACAGGTTTCAGATTCGTCGTATTCAACAATGCCCTCGCTACGCTTACAGCATCTGTCACCCTCTCAAGAGGCACCACAGAGTTATCAGTAGCATTATAACAGTATAAAAAACACAGTGCGGTTAATCCTCCCCTCGTCACTTCAATCTCAGATGGACATCTTCCATCTGCGCTTGTACACTTCTTGGTTGATTTTGCTTCCAGCCAATACTAATTTGGTTCACATCTCGCCAGCGTGTCCCCCAAAAGTTTGTTTCTTAGTTTCCAAATCACTCATATAACAGCAGCTGACAGCACATTCATTGCAGCATCTTTTTATTACAAACCCACCATTTGGCTATAGAGGCAAAGTCTGAACCCAGGCTTATATGTCAGCAATCACCTTCCAAGTTATTTATGCCATACAGCACTCAAATGGCAAATGGTGCACACTTTCAGGTTCAGAACAGAGTAAACAACTCATATCATCTACTTTCCTTCTAATAGTACATATATATCTAGAAAATACAAAAGGATTTACAATTTGGAACGGTAAGAGTACCAGTTTTCCATCTGCTGAAGATGTCTATAAAATCTGGACCCTGCACAGTTTGTCTTGTTTTCTGAAACTGAATATATCTGATCATGATATCTTTTTTCTACGTGATTACTCTTATATATCTAATACTCCCTCCATACTCATATTAGTTGACGTTTTGGATAAGGACACGGTCTCCAAGACCTAACTTTATCCATCATTTTTTATCAAAATATATAATAAAAAAAATTTAAAATAAAATTACTTTTATAAAAGTAGGCTTCAAGATGAATCTATACATATAAGTTTCATGTTTTCAAACTAAATATTTTAAAAGTTATTGCTAGTTTATGTTCCCAATGTTTGACCCAAACCTTGTCCAAAACGTCAACTAATATGAGTATGGAGTAGTATCTTGGATTCCCACAACAGATAATGCTTCTTACGAAGACTTGTTCTCTAATTTCGGTCCTTCTTTTGAGGAGGTGTTTAATTTTTTTCAGTGGTTATTAGTACTTATGGACAACAGCGATGGACAATAAACAAGAAGTTTGTGTGGCTCTTAAGGCTCGTTTGGTTCAAATCCCGGTTTGAGATGTCTGGCCAGACAGATCCATCTAATTCTGGCACCCAAAATTGAACGCCTAGGATGGATATCTAAACAAACAACTCTGTCCATTTTCGGACCAAACATGTCCTTGGTGTTTTTATAGTCCTCCCTCACCGGAAACTGAAAGCCCAGTGTCCCAACCCCTGGAATTCTATTGTTTTTGAAGAAAATGTGTCCAAGTTTTCACTTCCAAACTCTCAACCTTTTCAACTGGAGGAGACCTTCGGTTTCGGACCTTGATTGGAAATATTTAGAGATACGGAGCTGAACTTTATTTGGATTTTCCATTGAACTTTTACTACTGACCCGGCACACATCGCCGCGACAAAGGACGCGCGGGAGGCGGCCGATCCCAGCAGGCCGCAGACTGGCCGGAGCGATAGCGAAAGCGATTCCGTTCAGGCTGTGGCTACTGGCTGTCTCAGCAGCAGCAGCGCCAGGCCGCAAGCAAAGTGCAGGTCTTGGCAGCACGCAAGCTCTGCGCACTGCGACTGCGAGGGAGAGAGAGGAGTTGGAACGCTGCCGCTGGCACGCAGGATCCTTTTCCGTGCAAGTGTGCAAGAGCACGAGCGCGGGTCATCATGGAAGTGGAGCTCGGCGGCCTCACCCACACAATCACCCCGCCTGTCACACGGACAAGAGGTGGCTAAGCTTGTGGGTAAATAGTCATGGCTCAGGTCTGTGAACGCGGAGTTCAGACAAAAACATCATCCAGGTTAACTCCACTATCGATAAATAATATAACATGCTGTAGATTAGCTTAAAAAGGATTCAAATGGCCTGTTGGGCTCCATAAAACTGTGGCAGCAGCAGCCATATGCTCAATCTAAAGTTTATATCACATATTAGCACTCGGCAACATGTTATTAAATCATAAACTATTTAGACTCAACAGATTTGTCTCTCAAATTAGTTCTACTTATAATTAGTTTTATAATTAATCTATATTTAATACTCTAAAAGGTATCAAACATTCGTAAACACTTGTGGATGGATGTTGCAGGCTATTAATGCCTCGGTGAAGAGGCTCTACATTGCGCATGTTCGGAGCGAACCAGGTTCGGAGAAGAGGATTAGCAACCAAGGTGATGGGGAGCTTGTCGGTGACAGCAAGCTACTATTTTTTCCGATGTTGTTTCTATTATTTTCCTAAGACGCGTGTCTCTGAAAATCACAATTTCATGGGCAGTAGGCAGTAGCATTGTCGTTGCTAATCTATGATCAGACGAGCAGCATTACATACAGACGGCTGTATAAATCTAAAATAGTAGACTCTTTTTTTTTTTTTTTTTTTGCTGTGTCTATTCCCACTGTCCAAAAATAATTAAACAATCTCGCTTTTGAAAAGTCGTTTTTAAACTTTGACAAAATACTAAAAATTTCTAATAATTTTATGTGCAATAACTATAGATTTAGAGCGTGACATAATGTACATGTAATGAGATGAAAAAAAATACGGGCTTTGTAGTGGTATTCCCAAACGAATATGATTTGTTCGTTTAATAAGATCGTATGGTTAGAATCATCTATTGCTTCCTAGGAGGGAATAGGTAGAATATATATTTACTTATTTATTAATTTGGTAAAATAGGATAAACAAGGAAGCTTTTAGATATAAAAAATCAATTTCCTAGATCTGATTGTTGCATGGGTGATCTATTTGATATAGTAAATCTGTTTTATTCTACAACTTCGGACATGATATAATTTGATTAGTACGTGTCACAATTTGATTAGCATGTAACTTTTTATTACCCTGTACGTGGTATATAATTTAAAACCTCTTAATTATGTAACATGGTTTTAATCGAGTTAGCATAGCACACATAGTACAAAATGTGTTAGCTTTTAACATATTTTATATCACTAAAGTTGACTTAATTAACTTGTTAGCTAGCGATCTTTTTCATGCTTGTAATGTGTTTTTAATTGGTTATGTAACATGAATGGTGTACAACTTTAACGTAATTGGTACATAAATTTGATATGTAACATGATAGGTCCATGCATCATGGCATGCGAGTTATTTAGGCCGTGTTTGGATCCTAGGAATTAGTAACTAGTTGACTAACAAGAGAACGTATCTAGTGCAAACTAACTTCCCATGAAAACCCGTGCAAACCACGGCAAAAAAGTCTTCTAAATTCATAAAAAAAATCACATATTTACCTCAAAAAAATCACACATATAAATGACATGATGATGCACAACTTTGTAAAATATCTTGTCCAAACTCAACTTTCGTTTGTGAGATATAAAAATAATAAATTTCAAGCCAGAAAGCTATCTAGATGATTTGTTAGAAATTTGTTATTTTTATATCTCACAAACGAAATCGAATTTGGACAAGATATTTTACAAGATTGTGTATCATCATATCATCTACACGTGTGATTTTTTTTCATGAATTTAGATGACTTTTTTACCGTAGTTTACATAGGTTTTTATGAAAAAAGTTAGTTTGCACTTGGATACGTTCCCGACTAACCATTAGTCTATAAAGATCTAAATAGATAAACTAGTAGATGAACTTTCAAAACTCAACTAGTTACTAGTTCACTAATCCATAAAACCCAACCATTTAAACTAGCGGTAAGTTCATTGAATCTAAACATATCCTTAATATATCAACCTCTGTATAAATAAATATTCCAATGTATACAATTATTTGTATAAAGTAAATTAAAGTCATTTTTTGGCATATATAAATAGAACACACACACAAATGAAGAATGGTAATTTGTAAAACCTTATTAATCAATGGCCCATATTATTGCTTTAAACTATCACTTGCGCAAAAAAATGTTGATAATATTTTCTATAGGTCTAGTAAACTTAAAAATTTAATTTGTTGAGAAATAAGATAATAATTTATTTATTTTGGGACGGACGTCTCGTAGAGAAGGCCTTCGGAAATCTAGTTTGTTGTTGTATCGTTTCGAACGAAAAACCGACTCGAGGGGCCGCCGGAGATTCAATCTTAAAGCCGCACACGGCACACCACGCCTAGCAGCATCTAAATTTTTGGCCATTGTCATCGTCGCTCGTCGGGATGGATCCCTCGGCGTCGAAACCTTCGTCAGCGTCGGTGGAAGCGGCTATGGCCGTGACGACGCTGCCGTCCTACGCGAAGGCGGTGGACGCGTACAAGAGGGCTGTGGGCACGGCAGCCTCGGTGACGGCGTACGTGATGCTGGCGCGCGGCATGGCGCGGGAGATCCTCCCGCACGACCTCCGCGAGGCGGCGCGCTGGGCCGTGTCGCTCATCCGCGGCCGCCTCGAGCCCCAACCCGTGGAGCGCCGCACCCTCGTCATCAAGCGCTTCTCGTACTCGGGGAGCCACCTCGACGGCGGCGGCGGGCTCTACGACGAGGTACGCGAGTACCTTGCCACCCGGATCGACCCGCGCGCCATGCGCCGCCTCTGCCTCGGCGGCGGCGGCAAGAAGACGGTCCTCTCCATGATGAGCGGCGACTCGATGACCGACGCCTTCGAGGGCGTCGAGTTCACGTGGGCCTCCATTGCGCGGCAGAGCAGCAAGAGCAAGCACGGGAACGCGTACGGGAATGCCGCGACGGGGGAGTCGCTAGAGCTCAGCTTCGACGCGGAGCACACGGACATGGCGCTGAAGCGGTACCTCCCTTTCATCTCGGCGACGGTTGCGGAGGCGCGGCGGATGGACCGCTCCCTCCAGATCTTCATGAACGAGGGCTCGTCGTGGCACGGCATCAACCACCACCACCCGGCCACGTTCGACACGCTCGCCATGGACCCGGCGCTCAAACAGTCCATCGTCGGCGACCTCGACAGGTTCCTGAAGCGCAGGAACTACTACCGCCGCATCGGCAAGGCGTGGAAGCGCGGGTACCTCCTCTACGGCCCGCCCGGCACCGGCAAGTCCAGCCTCGTCGCCGCCATGGCCAACTACCTCCGCTTCAACCTCTACGATCTGGACCTCTCGGAGGTGCGCTACAACACAGCACTGCAGAGGCTGCTCTGTGGCATGCCCAACAAGTCCATCCTTGTCATCGAGGACATTGACTGCTGCTTCAGCACCAAGTCGAGGGAAGGCACCAACCAGCGAAAGGAGAAGCAGCGCACCAAGGACGACGATGGCGATACGGATAGCGAGTACGAAGACGAAGACTGTTCTTCAGCAGATGATGAGCCTCCACCAAGAAATCAGTATTACACGGTACCGTACTAGCTAGCCTCGATTTCCCTTCGATTCTTTTGCAGAGCAGACACAATTCCTGACAACATTTATGTGCCCGGAATGAATGCCATGCAGGGACCCTCACCGCGGCAGGGCTTAACACTGTCCGGGCTGCTCAACTTCATCGACGGGCTGTGGTCGACCAGCGGCGAGGAGCGCATCATCATCTTCACCACCAACTACAAGGACCGCCTCGACCCGGCGCTGCTGCGGCCGGGACGGATGGACATGCACATCTACATGGGCTACTGCGGTTGGGAGGCCTTCAAGACGCTGGCCAGGAACTACTTCCTCGTCGACGACCACTCGCGGTTCCCGGAGATCCAGCAGCTGCTTTCAGGTGTGGAGGTGACACCGGCTGAGGTGTCAGAGATGTTGCTAAGGAGCGAGGATGTCGACGTTGCTCTCCGGATGCTTGCAGAGTTCCTCGGAGAGAAGAAGCAGGCAATGTGTGAGGGGAAATCAGTGCAGACGCATCAAGAAGCAGGGGCAGGTCGTATTTGACAATGGTGATGCCGCAGTAGTCCTATATGCATCAGTTGAAAAAAATATTTTTGTCTGGTTAGTTATCTAGTTTCTGTCCTGAAGGCAGAAGCATACGTAGGAAATTAGGAACTGATTTGCCAGTCTAGAAAATTAAATTCTCTGATGCTACTATTTCCTAAAATCCGGTAAGTGCTCTGTCTGATACCTGATGAAAGGTGGAATTTTTGGTTTATTTTATGTAGGACAGGTTAAATTATTATCATGAATACTTCATTAGTTTTATATCCTGATGAATGCAGAGGTTACTCGAAAATGAGCTTTGATATAATGCCTTTTCAGTGGTCATGTAAGATTTCTAATTGAGAGTAAGGGTCTTGTGATTTAGCTTGTATTATGGGATATTTTCAATAGCTGACGATGACTGCAATTAACTGTAAGTGACTGAATGGGAGGATTAACTGCTGGTGAGTAACAACTATGCTTAGAAGTTAGAGTGACAACTCTGCTGTGATCTTGCTCTACAATTTGCTGCCTGCTATATGTCTGAACATGCCTTGTTATGTTGTATTGGATTTACATTCCCTTTTATATCAGATGCTATTTTGGTACTTTACTCCAAAGTCCATCAGATACGTTCTTTATTTGTATGGTCCAAAGTACACTTAAGGTATGGTTCAAACTTCAAACAGAGGCCTGGTTTCAGTGGTTTGTCCACTAAAGTTCAGAACTGGCAGGATCTTCTCCAGGGAAGTCTTGTGCCCAGTTGGGTAACTGGGATGTTAAAGTGTCCAATCCATTAAAACTTGGTATGGCTTGCGGTAGTGCTACAACCAATGACGCACTCGATTGTGGTTGAATAGTGTTAAAGAAACTCAGGGGCAAATATTTTATGTGTCTCCTACACACCATTCATTATCTCTGTAGCAGGGACTTATAATTGGCCTCCCTCTGCCAATTTAGTCATGAAATCTGTGAAACTTTCACCTCTGAATTTTGATTTGTATCACAATTCAGAGCTGAAAGTAGCACATATTTCATGGATGAGAATGGATACGTTATACAATGATGAAGGATGAAGAAATGGGATTACCGAACAAGTTAGGACTGAATTAGGCATGGACTACCGTTACAGGCCCCTGTTCCGATTCAGAAACTGGTAAGCAGACAAGCAGCAAAAACATGCAGAAACTTTGGGATAGGATTACAGTATTGAATAATACTTTAATAAATTGATAAGACGACAAGGCCTGAAAAGGGCTTTGTGATTGTACTACTGAATTAGTGCTCTTTGTGATTGTAGCAGACTTGCTGCAATCAATTGTTAACATGCAAAAGAGAGAGGCCTTCTTAACCTTCCCCTAATACTGCAATCTTCAAAAAACTTTCCAATCATCCAGTATGCAGATGATACCTTGTTAATCTTAGAAGCAGATGCTAGGCAACTTCTGATTTTGAAAGGTCTCCTCCAATCACTTGGGTCTTCTACTACTCTGAGTCCTTACTTGTTCCAATCAACATCTCTGAACAAAAGCTTGAACATCTTGCAAGAGATTTTAATTGTCAGAAAGGCAGTTTGCCTTTCACTTACCTAGGCCTTCCCCTAAGCCTAACCAAACCAAAGGTAATTATTTTTCCCTCTGGTAACCAAAAGTGAAAGAAGGCTTATTGCTGCTTCATGTTTTCTCAGTCAAGCAGGCAGATTGCAACTCACAAACTCAGTGATCACTGCCCTTCCAACCTTTGCCATGTGCACCTTCAAACTACAGTTCACTGTCATTGATCAGATTGACAAGCTGAGAAAGCACTGTCTCTAGAGAGGGGCTGATCTCCAATCCAAAACGCAAGCAAGTGCTGCTTGGACCATGGTTTCTAAATCAAAAGATGAGGGAGGACTTGGAGTCCTAAACCTGAGAACCCAGAATGAAGCCCTGCTCCTAAAATTCCTTCATAAATTTTACAAGAAAGAGGATATTCCTTGGGTCAACTTAATCTGGGAGAACTATTACCAAGGCGGAAAGCTGCCAACTGTTACAGGAAATGGTTCTTTCTGGTGGAAAGACTGAAACTTTTAGATAAATTTAGAGGCATGGCCAAGGTGAATCTCAGGGAATGGTAAATCTTGCCGCTTATGGACTGATCTTTAGAGTGATGCTATCCCAGAAATAAATTTTCGTGAACTATACTCTTTTGCCAAGAAAAAACAAATCTCAGTTCAAGAGGCAAAAACACAGTAGACCTTCCCAGTCTCTTTCACCTGCCTCTTTCTAAAGAGGCCTTTGCTCAACTTGCCCAATTACAGGACCTTTTAGACTCCATTCAGATTTCTGAAGACAAGGATCAATGGCTTTATATTTCGAACTCTGGTAACTTCTCATCCTCTAAAGCCTATAATTCATTGAGTGGTCACTGTTGGGTGCACCTGGCCTTCAAATGGCTATGGAGAGGCTGCTGTCAGAGCAAACAAAGAGTCCTTTTCTGGTTATTACTGAAAGACGGACTAAGCACTAGGGGTTTTAACTGTGTGCTTTGTGAAGGCCAACAGGAGGAGTCCTTGCATCATCTCTTTATTGGATGTCCTTTTGCAGCAGCTTGTTGGGAGTCCATCATGCTCAGAATAGATCAAGAATTAAGCCCTGTAGAAAATCTAGAATAGCTTCGGGCTCAGATAAATCAAGCTTTCTTCATGGAAATTATCATCTTATTCTGTTGGGCTATCTGGATGACCAGAAACAACCTCATTTTCAAACAAATTCAGGCTTCAGTTCAAGAGTGCAAGGGCATTTTCAAGCGGGAGCTTGTCAATCTTCTATGCCGAGAAAAAGGAAGTATCTCCCAAAGATTCAAGAATAGATAGATACAAGATTATAAAAGGTTTTAGAACTAGCCCGCTTTTAGACTGCCTCTGTAAGTTTCTTTCTTACCTTCTTTCTTCCCTAAAACTTAAACTTCTATTCTGATTGCTTTACCTTTTCTTAATTAATTAATTTTTGGTAGGGGCTCCAAGCCCCTCCTTTTCTTTCAAAAAAAACGTACTTTTGTTTGATAAGAAGATAATTTTATTAGCAGCAGGAAGCTGCAATAATGGTGACATTGTCGATCAGTACAGAGTTGATAGCCTCCCGTACAGGACAGCTTAGTACATGATTCTGATTTATGCAGCTAAACTGCATATCATTGGAAGCCACAGAAGAAGCATTGTATGCCTGATTAGCTAGAACATGTGATGTAGTGTTGAAATTCCTTGCAACCTTGTAGACTTTGGCATTGTTGTTGGAGGTGTGATTGATGAAGCGTTGAGTGTAGGCCTTGATTTCCCATTGTGGAGGATTGCTGTGATCGCTCCCATTGAAGAAGGAGACAAGCTGTTGGTTGTCCGTTAGGAAGATAGGCCTGTGGTTTTCGTTGTGCGTCGCGTTGTATTTTGCCGTACTTTCGGCCCCTTCTTCTTAATGAAAATGACACGTGAAGTCGTGTTCGAGAAAAAAAAAAAAAAAAAAAAACAACATGGGCTGCAAGTGCTAGTGCTGCAGCTTCGGCCATGAGCACAGAAGTTGTGCAGGTTAACTTCGCTTTGATGTTAACTACTTGTAATACAACATTCCAGGTTTGGGCAGACAGGAGAGCATTCCTCGCTGTCATTGAGTTTCTTGCCATCTTATGTTACTCGTGCTCAAGTGTGTGCTGATCAATTTGGCTGAACCTGTGAATAGAGCACAGAGGGATAGCTTCATGACGTGTGAGTTATAAGCCATTTCACGGCATACGAATCAAGGCTAGTCTCATGATAGAAGCTTACTGGCTGTTGACCTGTTGTTGTTCGTTGCATGTCAGTAGTCTGTTTAGCTGACAAGATTGCCTACTGAATCCTGTGTGGCATTGTGAAGTTTGGTCTGAATAATACTGTGTAAAACGATTTTTTTTTCTGTAATTCTAGCATCAGTGTAGTGAATTGAAAGCAATCCCTCCTGTGCTCTTGCAGTCTTCCTGCTGCATCCAAATTTGCCCACAACTAAAGAAACTATACATATATTAATTTATGAAACAAGTAACTTCCATGGTCAGTGCTTAAGCACATTGCCTGACGGTAGATTTTCTATTCATCGTTATATCATTACATGGTACACAAAAAACATCAAAGACAGGTCCAACATAACTATCGAGCACACGATTCCACTCTCTATCGAGCACACGATTCCACTCTCTATGTTCTACAACCTACAGCTGCCGATCTTTAAAAAAAATGCAATCTACAGCTACCGTGCTCTTGCTTCTGCTCCCTGCGCGCTACCTACGCGTCGTCGGCCTTGAGGACGAGCCCGATCTGCCGCATGACGCTGGGACGACCATACTCGCGATGCAGAGACGCTGCAGGTCCCGCCGCCCTCTCCATCTCCAAGAACTGCCGGCGAACGTTCGCCTTGTGGATCAGATCGCGCATGTCGACAGCCTTGGGCGTGGCACGCTGGACGTCTTGGACCTTCTTTGCCTCACCACTATGAACTTGAGCTGGGCGGCAAACACACTCGTTGCCGGTTTCGATGATGGCGGTCAGGCCACCACTAATGTCGGCGTACTCTTCGTCGTGCTCCCGAACGGGCTTCTCGTCTTTGCGCTCCTCGGCGAGCTTCTCGTCCTTGCGCTCCTCGGCGAACTTGTCCAGCTTGGTCTTCAGCTCGAACAGCGAGGATACGCGACCAGCAAGCTGATTCCTGTCTTCTGGCGACATCCGCGGCGCTGGTATCTGCTTCTGCTTCTTCTCCACCGGAGTTGAAATCTTCATCCTCTTAGCTAAAGGCGCATTGCGTCCGCCATCCTCGATTGGCTTCGGTCGCTGCTTGGAGTCCAAGAACCGAACTTTCTTGCCGGCAGTTGGAGTTGGTGGGCCGCCCTTGGATGCCCCACGCCGGGATACCAGCCCTGCTTTCTTTAGGCTACCGCGCAAGGCATCGAGCTCGGATGCCAGCCGCGTCTGTAGGAGCTCCTGGGATGACGTCTCGCCGCCGACGGTCAAGACCTCCATGCCGTCGGCGGTCACGACGCTGTTGCGGTTTTTTTTTTCCACACGAGATATCTCATTTCCATTAAAGCATAATGGAAATACAAGCATTCGAGAGTTTTAACAGAGGGAGGCGAGATAGAGAGCAAGAGAACAGAACAGTTGATCATTTTTACATCACCAAAAGGATCAGAATATGGGGTTGCTTCCACAGGGCATACCCAACTAGAAGGGACCTAGAGAAACGCAGAGTATCAAGTATATTACAGCAACTCAAACTTCCGACATAGCTACCAGACCACCAACAATTAGTCATCTTCATTCATTCAATTCTGAAGCTTCACATGTTTCCGCCATCCTCATCATGTCCATTCTGTAAGAGGAGCTGCTCAACTTGCCGGGCTGTTTGAGTAGCCAGGATGTCTTTGGCGACTTCAAGCATTTGGTCTGCTCCTGCCTCAAGTTGATCCTGATCCTCCTCAGAATGAAGACCTGCCCAGTATTTTAGGAGAGCGCAGATATGACATAAGATCTCAAGAGGAGACTTGATCAGTTTTTTTTCAAAACATGCTTTATTCCGGGCTTTCCAAATAGCCCAGCAAACCGCAGATATTCCAGCAGTATGAAATTTTTTACTATTGTGGGACCATTTGTCACACCACCTCCAACATTCATTTATAGACGTTGGGGTATCAGATGCTTCAAAACAAACTGCAATCACAGACCATATTGATTTAGCTATAGGGCAAGTAAAGAATAAATGTTCAACAGATTCAATTTCGCTACAGAATGCACAGTTTGGATCCCCTTTCCATTTCCTTTTAGTCAGGTTATCTTTAGTGAGAATAGCATCATTGATGATCAGCCACATAAAAATTTTGATCTTAGCTGGAATTTTCGCTTTCCAAATGTTTTTATGATATATCCCACTCTCAGAGATAGTGAGACTTTCATACATGGCTTTAACAGTATATATTTGATTCTTGCCACCTTTCCATTTTATTGAATCTTTTTCTTCAGAGAGGTCAAATTCTATTGCTTCACTCCAGATTTTTTCCCACTGTAGTCTTAACTCAGGGTAAAGCCATCTTCTAGAAGACAAGTTTTGAGATGTAACTGCTTGCTTGACTGTAATGCATTTATTCTGACTTAATTCGAATAGGATTGGATAGAGTTGAGAAATTGGTTTATCATACAACCATGGGTCCAACCAGAATCTTGTGTTTACTCCATTCTTAACTATAACTTGTCTGTTTTTTTCAAGTATAAGTCTTTAATTTTTAACAAATCAGCCCACATAGCTGAATCATTTAATCTGTGTTCAACATTGTGAATATCATTTTTCCTTAAATACTTGAATCTGATAATTTCCTGCCACAAACCTTCCTCATTTTCTAACTTCCACCACCATTTCCCCAACAAACTGATATTCAATTTTCTGAGATTTTTGATTCCCAGTCCACCATTTCTCTTGCTTTTACATATAATCTCCCATTTGATCAGATGATATTTCCTCTTAGTATTTCCTCCTTGCCAAAAGAACTTTCTTCTGATTTTTTCCATTTCTTTAATAGTGGTTTTTGGCATCAAATAAATGGACATACTCCCTCCGTCCCCAATTAATTATCGCCGTGGGATACGTGCCACAGGTTTGACTTGATTTGTAGAAAATACGTGCAATATTTATATCTCCAAATAATTTTGTTAAAAAACTAGACCCAAAGATCTTTTCGATGATACTAATTATGATATTAATCAATGATATTTATTATTTATTAAAATTGCCGGCATTTGTCTCTCGGGAAGCGAAGCGACAGTTATTTAGGGACGGAGGGAGTATGATATAGAGGAGAGTTATTCAGACTAGTTTCAATCAAGGTTTTCCTTCCAGCAATAGACATGGTACCTCCCTTCCATATGTCTAATTTTTTACTGCCTTTTTCCACAAGAGGAGACCAATCACTAACCCTTAATCTGTTGGAACTAACAGGGACTCCTAAATATTTAAAAGGCATCGTTCCTAATTGACAATTGAACAGTTCAGCCATGATAGGTCCCCATTGCTCTTCATCATTGATCATGAATACTTCACTTTTGTGAAAATTGATTTTCAATCCAGCAATACGTTCATACATACAAAGTAGAATTTTCATGTTTGTAGCTACTTCAATATCATTTTTTAGTAAAAGAATGGTGTCATCAGCATATTGAAGCACAGCTACCCCTCCAGGAATGATGTGGCTAATCAGACCAGTGATCATATCATTAGATTGAGCTTTCATAATCATTCTTGTTAAGCAATCTGCCACAAAGTTAAATAAAATTGGTGACAGAGGACGCTGTTGCGGTTACGGGCCATCTTGGCGAGGCAAGCCGACGAGCCTCGTGCGGGCGCGACACTCGGACGTTTCTTCCCGGACGCGCGTTCACTGGCGTCAGAGGCAGTTCCGGTTGTGGCGCGACGAGGGGCTCCGCCGGCGCAGGGGCGAGCAGCAGGCGCAGGGGCGAACATGATCAAGCCGGAAAGCAAGCGACCAGGCTGTAGGCGCTACCTAGCCGGTGGCGAATCTTAGCTGTGGATGGATGTATGTCGGATTGGATCGAGAAGGATGGAGAGGATACTTAAGGCCCGGCAATTCGAGTCGGCATAAGATTGCCGGAGAATTATGAAAACTGAGGCAACTTGGAGTCGAGTCGGAGACGAAAAAAGAAGCTTCTGAATCGACTCCAGCTCCGTCTCTCAGTCGCGACACGTTCGATCGCCGGCAATTCGAGTCGGAGACGAAAAACAAGCATCGGAATTCCGACTGCTCTGCATCGGAATTGACTCCGAAAGACTCGCGATCGATCTTCTTCAGGCGCGCTCAGCAAAAACGCACCAGCTGGCCTGCAGCTTCTTCTCGACAACGAAGCAACGAACCACTTTGCAGTACGTCGCATGGCGACTATGGCTCGTATGAACTGCGAATGAACTTGGCTGTTGATGATGAACACTCCCAATCCAACATGCCTTGGGACCTGCAATGGTGAGTCTGGCGTCGTCGACGCTTCCGTACAGCATCTTGTGCCCGGTAGAAGCACCGGCATCAGCACACGGTACAGGGGTGAGGCAGGTGCTTGGTGGATATGATCTTTGATCTCTTATGCAGGCAACAGCATTACCTGTCCTTCCTTCCTGTAGGTTACCTGCAATTAAAATTGTATTACCTTGAGCTTGTGGTCTCTCAGGCGTTGGCCCAACCGCTGTACTGCTAGCTGCCAGTAGTTGTTCCTGTTCTTGGTTCATATGTTCCAAAGTCCACTTAAGGTATAGTTCAAGCTTCAAATAGAGGCCTAGTTTCAGTGGTTTCTCCACTGAAGTTCAGAACTGGCAGGATCTTCTCCAGGAAAGTCTTGTGCGCAGTTGGGTAACTGGGATGTTAAAGTGTCCAGTCCAATAAACTTGGAATGGCTTGTGGTAGTGCTACAACCAGTGAAGCACTCGATTGTGGTTTAACAGTGTTAGAGAAACTCAGGGGCAAAAATTTTGTGTGTCTCCTACAAACCATTCACTAACTCTGTAGCAGGGACTTATAATTGGCCTCCCTCTGCCAATTTAGTCATGAAACTGCCGCTTTCCGAAATAAATTTTCCTGAACTATACTCTTTTGCCAAGAAAAAACAAATCTTAGTTCATGAGGCAACAAAACACATTAGATATTCCCAGTCTCTTTCACCTGCCGCTTTCTGAAGAGGCCTTTGCTCAACTTGCCCAATTACAGGACCTTTTAGACTCCATTCAAATTTCTGAAGACAAGGATCAATGGGTTTATATTTCGAACTCTGGTAACTTCTCATCCTCTAAAGCTTATAATTCATTGAGTGGTCACTGCTGGGTGCACCTGGCCTTCAAATGGCTATGGAGAAGCTGCTGTCAGAGCAAACATAGAGCCCTTTCTGGTTAGTACTGAAAGACAGACTAAGCACTAGGGGTTTGCTGAGAAGAAGAAACATGGAACTAAGTTTTGACTTAAGCCCTGTAGAAAATCTAGAATGGCTTCGGGCTCAGATAAATCAAGCTTTCTTCATGGAAATTATCATCTTATTCTCATTCTGCTGGGCTATCTGGATGACCAGAAACAACCTCATTTTCAAACAAATTCAGCCTTCAGTTCAAGAGTGCAAGGGCATTTTCAAGTGGGAGCTTGTCAGTCTTCTATGCCGAGCAAAAAGGAAGTATTTCCCAAAGATTCAAGAATGGATAGATACAAGATTATAAAAGATTTCAGAACTAGCACACTTTTAGCTGCCTTTCTTTCTTACCTTCTTTCTTCCCTACAACTTAAACTTCTGTTCTGATTGCTTTGCCTTTTTTTAATTAATTCATTTTTGGTAGGGGCTCCATGCCCCTCCTTTTCTTTTAAAAAAACGTATTTGTATGTTCCAAAGTCTACCTAAGGTATAGTTCAAGCTTCAAACAGAGGCCTAGTTTCAGTGGTTTCTCCACTAAAGTTCAGAACTGGCAGGATCTTCTCTAGGAAAGTCTTGTGCCTAGTTGGGTAACTGGGATGTTAAAGTGTCCATTCCATTAAAAACTTGGAATGGCTTGTGTAGTGCTACAACCAATGAAGCACTCGATTGTGGTTGTACAGTGTTAGAGAAACTCGGGGGCAAACATTTTGTGTGTCTCCTACACACCATTCACTAACCCTGTAGCAGGGAGTTATAATTGGCCTCTGTTATGACCGGCATCCCCTATGCTAGGCGCAGGCCCGTGATGGTTACGAGGGGCGCCGGCAACTAGGTGGGCTAAAAGCCCATAGTTATCATATTTACGTACTTTACTGCTATTATTAGAAAGTATAAATACTTGTAAAGACTTTTGATTTGGATAAGCAGAAACAATAATTATTGTTTCCGGCTTCCTGAAGGAAGCCGGGAGTTTGCCCTAGCCGCCCCCTCTCTTCCTGCTCGCGATTCCCTCCTCCACCACGGCGCCTGCTCGCCGGAAACCAAGCCCTAAGCCTGCTGCTCCTCCCTCTCATCCCTACAGACTCCGTAACGTCCCTGGTAGGATCCGTAACCCTATCAATCTGGTATCAGACTGCTCAGGCACGATGTCTAGCTCTCTGTCCACCCCACCAGCTTCCTCCGGTGCGCCGCCGCTGTCGTCTGCGCTACCTTCTTCCGCTGACTCGGAGGTGTCCAACGCCTCTGCACCTTCAGCCGCGCCGCTGACGCTGGAGTCGTTGGCTGCCGCGATTCTGGACATCAACCGCAACATCGCCGCCATGCAGTCCGCGTGGGCGGGGCTGGTCCAGCCGCCCCCTCCACCGCACTCAGCACCAACGCCACCACCGCCTCCGCCTTCGACAACGGCTGCACAGACGTCGGGATTTCCCTTTGGCATGCCCCAATCCAGCGCGGGTGTGCCCTTGCATCTCCTGCAATGGCCTGCGTCCCCTTCGCCGATCCCATCCTGGGCTATGGGTTCGGTGGCTGCTCCCGGCTCGGTGGCCTCGCCGGTCTTCACTGCCGCGACGTCCGTAACCGCGCAGCCGTCCACCACCTTGCCGACGCCATCAGCCGGGGTCTCCCAGCCCCACCCTTCAGCGGGGGTCTTCTACGGCGGCGTGGACGGTCTTCTTTTCACCGGCGGCGTTCCCCAGCTCGGGAGCTCGTCGTCTGGTGGGGGCGTCCTCCACGGCGCTCAGGCAGCACCAAAGTTCTACAAGCTGGAGTTTCCAACATATGATGGTTCGGAGGACCCTCTCAATTGGCTGAACCAGTGTGAACAGTTCTTCCGGGGCCAGCAAACCTTGGCTTCGTCCCGGACTTGGCTCGCATCGTATCACTTGAAGGGTGCTGCACAGACCTGGTACTACGCCCTGGAACAGGATGAGGGCATGCCGGCGTGGGAGCGCTTCCGGAACCTCTGTTCGCTTCGCTTTGGGCCGGCGATTCAGGGAACACGCCTCGCGGAGCTCGCACGTCTGCCGTTCCACTCCACGGTGCAGGACTACTCCGAACGCTACAACGCCGTCTTGTGTCACGCCCGTGACCTCTCCGCCCGCCAGAAGGCGGAACTATACGTGGGCGGCCTCCCGGAACATATCAAGGTGCATGTCGAGATGCGCGCTCCGCCTGACCTCCAGTCGGCCATGTATCTGGCCCGGGCCTTCGAACGGTGTGCAGCCGCTCCAGCAGCTGTCCCTTCCCAGCGCGGCGCCCGCCCTCCTCAACGGCCGGGTCTGCCCCGCGCCCGGGCGTGCCCCAGGCACCTGTTGCTGCCCTGCCAGCACCGGGCCAAGCAGCAGCACCTGCGCCACCAGCAGCGCGCCCGTTCCGCCGTCTATCGCCGGCCGAACAGCTGGAACGTCGCCAAAAAGGGCTGTGCTTCAACTGCGACGAGCCCTACGTCCGTGGGCATGTGTGCCCGCGCCTCTTTTACTTGGAGTCTGATGACTACATTGTGGACGAGCCCGCTGTTGACGCAGCTGCTGTGGGCGTCCAGCCGGAGGAACCGCTCGCTCAGGACTGTGCTGCAGCTAACGCCTTCGTGGTCTCTCTTCATGCTGTTGCAGGGATACGGCCCGCAAATTCCATGCTGCTGCCCGTTACCATCAAGGGCGAACGTTTCCACGCCCTCCTCGACACCGGGTCGACGCACAACTTCCTCCGAGGCACGACCATGCATCGCCTTGGTCTCTCCCCGAAGGGTGGCGAGGAGCTCCGCGTTACAGTCGCCAATGGTGAACATCTGGCATGTGGGGGGATCGCCCGTGACGTCCCCATCCGCATTGGCACGGACGACTTCTCCATCACGTGTGTGGGCCTCGACCTTGGCGGCTTCGACGTCATCCTCGGCTTCGACTTCCTTCGTACATTGGGGCCAATCCTGTGGGATTGTGAGGCCCTTACCATGGCGTTCTGGAGAGGTGATCGCCCCGCGTCACTTGGCACGGCGTGGGCGGCCTGCACTGCGAATGCGACCAGCAGCAGCCGTGGCCGCGGTCGCCGCCGATCCGCAGCTGCCCTTGCTGGACAGCCTCCTCCTGCAGCACTGCGCCATCTTCGACGAGCCCACGGGGCTCCCACCGGCGCGTCCGTCACGACCACCGGATCCACTTGCTGCCCGGTACCGCTCCGGTCGCGGTGCGCCCGTATCGCTATCCACAGCTGCAAAAGGACAAGCTCGAGCGACAGTGTGCTACCATGCTCGAGCAGGGGATCATCCGTCCGAGCACTTCACCGTTCTCTGCGCCGGTATTGTTGGTGCGCAAGGCTGACAAGACTTGGCGTTTCTGCATCGACTATCGGGCCCTCAACGCCAAGACTTCGAAGGACAAGTTCCCGATTCCCGTGGTGGATGAGCTCCTGGACGAGCTCCATGGGGCTCGGTTCTTCACCAAGCTGGATCTGCGCTCGGGCTACCATCAAGTGCGCATGCACCCGGACGACATCGCCAAGACAGCTTTTCACACGCACCAGGGGCACTATGAGTTTTTGGTGATGCCATTCGGCCTCTCCAATGCACCTGCGACATTCCAAGCTCTGATGAATGACGTCCTCCGCCCCTACCTCCGCAGGTTTGTGCTGGTGTTCTTCGATGACATTCTGATCTATAGCCCTACATGGGCTGAGCACCTGCAGCACATCGGCATCGTCCTCTCTGCGCTCCGGTCCCATCGCCTCCACCTCAAGCGTTCCAAGTGCTTCTTTGGGACGACTTCGGTGGCGTACCTGGGGCACGTGATCTCCGCCGGTGGTGTTGCCATGGATGCCGAGAAGGTGGCAGCCGTCGCCGCATGGCCCACACCGCGCTCGGCACGCGACCTGCGTGGTTTCTTAGGCCTCGCGGGATATTACCGGAAATTCATCCGGGACTTCGGCCTCCTCGCTGCCCCCTAACGCGTCTCTTGCGACGAGACGCGTTCGCTTGGGACGACGAGGCAACCTCGGCGTTCGCGGCCCTCAAGACCGCGCTGACCACGGGACCCGTTCTTCAGATGCCCGACTTCGACAAGGTCTTCGTGGTTGATTGTGATGCTTCGGGTGCGGGGTTTGGCGCCGTACTCCACCAGGGTGCTGGACCCCTCGCCTACTTCAGCCGCCCATTCGCTGCTCGTCATCTTAAACTCGCTGCGTATGAACGCGAGTTGATCGGGTTGGTCCAAGCTGTGCGCCATTGGCGTCCATATCTCTGGGGACGCCACTTCCTGGTTCGTACTGATCACTATAGCCTCAAGTTTCTCCTTGACCAGCGCCTGTCTACAGTTCCCCAGCACCAATGGATCAGCAAGCTGTTCGGTTTCGACTTCGAAGTGGAGTACAGGCCAGGGCGCTTGAACACGGTGGCCGACGCTCTCTCTCGGCGTGATGGACCTGCTACTGGTCGGCCTGAGGCTGTTGCTGCTGCAGGGGCTGTGTGCGCCCTCTCTGGCCCCTCCTTCGCCTTCCTGGATGACATCCGGCGAGCCGTCACGGTGGCGGGCTGATGCGCAGCACCATGTGCAGCGCCTGTAGGCCGGCGACCTGCCCGCGCCGTGGCGTCTGGAGGACGGGCTGCTGCTCCGCGGCTCCCGTATCTTTGTCCCGGACTTCGGGGACTTGCGCCACCAAGCTCTCCTCTTGGCCCATTCTGCTGGCCATGAGGGGGTCCAGAAGACACTGCATCGTCTCCGCGCCGACTTCTACATCCCCGGTGATCGTGTCCTAGTTCAAGATTGGGTGCGCACATGCGGTACATGCCAGCGTAACAAGGCAGAGACGCTGCAGCCTGCGGGCTTGCTGCAGCCCCTTGAGGTGCCATCTCAAGTGTGGGCGGATATTTCAATGGACTTCATTGAGGGTTTGCCTAAGGTCAGCGGCAAGTCGGTTATTCTAACGGTGGTCGACCGTTTCTCCAAGTATGCGCACTTCATTGCGCTCGGCCACCCCTACACGGCAACCTCGGTCGCCCGCGTTCTTCGATGGCATTGTCCGGTTACACGGGTTCCCTTCTTCCATCATCGGTGGCCGGGGACCCTGTGTTCACCGGGCATGTGTGGCGTGATCTATTCAAGATGGCTGGGGTCAAATTGCGCATGAGCACAGCGTTCCATCCTCTCGAGACGGACGGCCAATCGAGAGGTGGTTAACAAGGTGATTGCTATGTATCTTCGCTGTGTCACAGGTGATCGTCCCGCGGGCATGGGTGGATTAGGCTGTCTTGGGCGGAGTATTGTTATAATACCTCCTTCCACACCGCCCTTTGTGCCACCCCCTTTGAGGTGGTGTATGGCCGCCCTCCACCTCCGCTGCTGCCATACGCGCGGGCACCGCCAGACAGAGGGTGGTTGATGGCCTCCTCCGCTCACGTGATGAGGTGCTGGCTGAGGTGCGGCAGGCGTCTTCTTCAAGCGCAGGATCTCTCCAAGAAGTACTACGATGCTGGCCATCGCGACTTGGAGCTGCAGGTTGGTGACTGGGTGTGGCTCCGTCTTCTCAACCGCACCACCCAGTCCCTTGAACCACAGGCTGGGGGAAGCTCGGAACGCGGCACGCTGGCCCGTTCCGCGTCCTCGAGCGCATCGGCAAAGGTGGCCTACCGTCTTCAGCTTCGAACGGCGCTCGCATCCATGACGTCTTCCATGTCGGCCTCCTAAAGCGTCACCGCTGTGATCCACCGGCTGTTCGGGGTGCTGCCTCCTATCCATGATGGCGGCTTCTTCCAGCACCTGCCCAGCTCTGCGCGCCCGCCAAAAGCGCCGTGGCGTTTGGCACGTGCTCATTCGGCGGGCATGGCCTGCATGATGATGACGCTACTTGGGAGCCGTTGGGCGATTTCCGTGCTTCCTACCCGACTTTCAGCTCGAGGGCGAGCTGTTTCAGCAAAGGGGAGAGATGTTATGACCGGCATCCCCTATGCTAGGCGCAGGCCCGTGATGGTTACGAGGGGCGCCGGCAACTAGGTGGGCTAAAAGCCCATAGTTATCATATTTACGTACTTTACTGCTATTATTAGAAAGTATAAATACTTGTAAAGACTTTTGATTTGGATAAGCAGAAACAATAATTATTGTTTCCGGCTTCCTGAAGGAAGCCGGGAGTTTGCCCTAGCCGCCCCCTCTCTTCCTGCTCGCGATTCCCTCCTCCACCACGGCGCCTGCTCGCGGAAACCAAGCCCTAAGCCTGCTGCTCCTCCCTCTCATCCCTACAGACTCCGTAACGTCCCTGGTACGATCCGTAATCCTATCAGCCTCCCTCTGCCAATTTAGTCATGAACCTGTGCTACATTTAGCTCTGAATTTTGATCTGTATGATTGTATCACTCCTACACGATAACTTTCCATGGGCGAGAATGGATACCGTTATACAATGTTGGATGAAGAAGAAATGGGATTACTGAACAAGGTAGGACTGAATTAGGCATGGACTAGCAGCTTTAGAAACAGATAAGCAGACATGCAGCAACCTTGGGATAGGATAATAACAGTACTGAATAGTATAGCTATTTATTCTCGTGATCTATTCCGATTCCTCCCTCCGTAAATAAAAACGATCCATGGAGGAACTGAACCGTGAAGAATAATACAGTACGACGTTACACAGCTTTGTCTGCTACCTTCTCCTTGTCCTCTACCGCGTCCTTCTTGTCCTCTGTTTCTTTCCTCGTCCTCCGTCTCTTCTCCCGGAGGAACTCTGCAAGAATCTGGAGAGCCAAGTCAACGTCCTCGCTCCGCAGCAGCATCTCGGAGACCTCGGCCGGCGTCACCTCCACGGCCGAGAGCAGCTCATGTATCTCCTGGAACATCGTGTGGTCGTCGACGAGGAAGTAGTTTCTGGCCAGAGTTTTGAACGCCTCCCAGCAGCAGTAGCCCATGTAGACGTGCATGTCCATGCGGCCCGGCCGCAGCAGCGCCGGGTCGAGGCGATCCTTGTAGTTGGTGGTGAAGACGATGATGCGCTCCTCGCCGCACGTGGACCACAGCCCGTCGATGAAGTTGAGGAGCCCGGACAGCGTGATGCCCTTCGTCTTCGTGGGAGCGGCGCCCCAGTTTTCGTCCGAGGAATCCGATGTGTAGTCGGGGTCCATGTCCAGGTCCCCGACCGGCTCCGGCGCCTTGGCGGCTTTCCTCGACGCGGCGGCGTCGTCGAAGCAGCAGTCGATGTCCTCGATGACGAGCATGGACTTGTTGGGCATGTGGATGAGCAGCTTCTGCAGCGCGGAGTTGAGGCGCACCTCGGAGAGGTCGAGGTCGTAGAGGTTGAAGCGGAGGTAGTTGGCCATGGCGGCGATGAGGCTGGACTTGCCGGTGCCGGGCGGGCCGTAGAGCAGGTACCCTCGCTTCCACGCCTTGCCGATGCGGCGGTAGTAGTCCCTGCGCTTGAGGAACCTGTCGAGGTCGGCGATGACGGAGTGCTTGAGCGCCGGGTCCATGGCGAGCGTGTGGAACGTGGCCGGATGGTGGTGGTTGATGCCGTGCCAGGAGCGGCCCTCGTTCATGAAGATCCTAAGCGCGCGGTCCCGCAGCTGCAGCTGCTCCGCCGTGGACATGACGAAGGGAACGTACCGCTCCAGCGCCGTGTCGGTGTGCTCGGCGTCGAAGCTGAGCTCCAGGGACTCGCGGGGGTTGCCGCCGCCGCCCTTGCCCTTCTTCTTGTCGTCGCCGCCGGTCTCGACGCACGTCCAGGTGAACTCGACGCCGTCGAAGACGTCGACGGTGGATCCCCCGGGCTCCATGCACAGGAGCGTGCTCCACCTGCCGCTGCCGTCGGGCTCCTTGGTGCGGGAGCGCGCGAGGCAGAGGCGGCGCATGGCGCGCGGGTCGATCCGGGTGCCCAGGTACGCGCGCGCCGCGTCGAAGAGGTGGTTCTCGCTGTACCCCGTGTCGTACTGGTGGCGGATCACGATGGTGTGGCGCTCCTTGTCGCCGCGGCCGAACCGGGCGCGAACGGCCGCCGCGCACCACCGCGCCGCGGCGCGCAGCTCCTCGGGCAGCAGCTCCCGCGCCATGCTGCGCGCCATCACGGCGTACGCCGCGGCCGAGGCCGCCGTGGCCAGCGCCGTCTTGTACGCGTCCAGCACCTTCCCGGCGCCCTGCGAGGTGGGCAGCGACGCCGCAGCGGCTTGGGCGGCCGGCGAGGCCAGCGGCAGCGGCAGGTGGTCCATGGCGGCTAGCTGCTAAAGTCGGTGCGCAGGCGCAGCGTGCAGTGTGCTTCTCCTCTGTAGTGGAGCGAGGCTGGGCACGGGCAGTGCGCTAGTGATGAGATCGCAGAGGCGGCCGGCGTGCGTGCCCTCTCACTCTCTGCCAGGTGGCTGTTCTTGTAGTAGGCTTGTACTATAGGACCGACCATATAAAAGGTGAAGGCCCGATGCACTGCATGTTCATGCGAGTTTCCGGTAAAGGACCGGGGGAGAGTGATTTGTAGCGTTCCCTTTGTTGACGCCCAAGTCTCCTCTGCGGCTATGCCCAAGCTACAGTTGTTGGCCTGCGATTTGAAAAGAAAAGATACAGTGCTGAATTCTCTGGACGTCCGTGGCTCCGTGCACTGTGTCTGTGCACATGCACCGCACTCAACCATTGTGCGTGCCGTCGTGTCACGCACGAGGCGGAGTATGGCATCTCGATTCGTTCGACGATCATGAAAATAAAAACATCGGTGCACCGGCGGGGAGAAACAAAAAAAAAAAAAATGCGACGCCGCCGCCGCCCCCGCCCACCCGTCGGCCGACTCGGGGCGACGCCGATCGCGTCCTCATGAATCGTGATGCGCTGGCTAAGCTTGAAGCAAAGCAAGGATCAGCTTATTACGTCACATTGACTGACGTCATGAGTCAGGTTTGTCGTACTGTGTGTGCCTTCTGGCTTAAGCTCTCGCCATCACCGCTCACCGGAGGTCAGCAGACGGCTCAAAGTCACAGATTCTCAACGATCAGCCCAGTCACGCTGACAACTTTGCCTCCATCCTTTCTTTTGATTAGTCTTTGCTTTCTCTCAGACGTGGCGAGCAGCTCTGCAACACAATTATACCGTCTGTGGCCTCTGGCCTTTTTTTGTGTTACCTAAATTTTCATGTCGGTCAAACTTTTAAAAATTTAAATAGATTTATAAAAAATATTAGTAAAATCATATCTTCTAATAAGTGTATTGATTAATCTAATAATAATTGTTATGTACTATAAGTATTAATAATTTCTCATATACATTTTGGTTAATGTGAGAATGACGTTTAAAAAGAGATTGAGCGAGTATTTTTCATTTATGATGTGCCAAACCTAGAGTTCTGCTTCTGATTTTGTAGCTCCAAGAGAGAACTCGCTTGTCGCAATATGGTGCACCTCTTAGAAGCTCTTCTAAGAATAACCAACTCCGGTGCACCCTTTCTAAACTAGCACGAACCTTAAAAGCACATACTTCACTAAACAATTTTTATTAAATATTTTAACTAGTCCATCAACCCGTGCGTTGCACGGGCCTTTATTTGATTTTTATGTAGTTGAAAAATTTTATTAGTATATTTCACGCAAAGCTTGATCATAGTTTAGCACTTGACTGCTAAAAGAGAATTTTATGAGAAGTAGGCAAGTTATTCTCAAGAGACAATAAATTATTATATAAAAGACACATGTTCAATGTTTTGAATCATCATTTACTATTTAGCAAAATCAATATTAAAAGAAAATTATGCATCTGTACGGGTGTGTATGCAGAAACTGTTTTATAGTACCACTGTGTACAAAAATATTAAAAATATAATCATTGGTTCACCTAGAAAAGAATTAAGATAGCATGATTGAGAATTTGCCTTTTTGGATCTGTAACTGAAATTGGTTTCCAAAATGTATTCTTCTTTTATGTTTATATATATGGATAGATGCAATTATTTTTGAACTCCACTGCACTAATATCGCTTATATCCAAAGATTATAGATGATCTTTTGTTTGAGATTGTTTACGATCCTTTGTTTCCTTAATGTTTTTGTATGTAGTTGTTTTACACTTTGACATGTGGCCATGGCATTTTGGTAGTTGCTTATGTTGATGATGTTGCACCCATGTGAAGGAGGTGGTAGCATTATTATCCTTGATCCTAGTCAGCATTTTTGTTGCTTCTCTTCATTTACATCTTGTGCATATAGCTCATTACATATGTTGCCATGTTGTTTTTTCTTGGAAAAATATCGGGAAAAATAATCAATATAATAGTTAAAGGATACAAATGTAAATAATTAATCTATTTCAAGTCCCATGTATATATACATATATAATGAGTGATTAGGTTTTATCAGGTTTTTTTAATAATATGATATGCATCTGCATGATAATTAAACTATTTGAAGTCAATTGGAAAGCACCTGATTGATCTTGGGAACGTCCTTGCACCATTGTCTGTAAATGTTGTCCCATCATCTGACCGAAGCCTTGAGGACAATAGGTAGAATGCCGAATCGATGGTTTATTTTATATATACAAAAAGTGCACCATATGTATATCTTTTTTTTTGTTGGTGTAGATAGATTGCCTCAAATATGTTAATAACATAACCCCGGTATTTGGTTTTTGGTGTTGAGCTCGATCTGCATCATTAGCCAGGTTATTACGTATTATAGGCATTATAATATTTAATTTATTTGTTGGTATGGATTTCACCATACTCTCTCTGTCCAGGAAAGAATATGATCATAGAAACCGTGCCGGTCAAACCTTGATCAAGTTTATAATAAATAATATTTAACATTTATGTCTCTAAATAGATTTATTATGAAAATATGTTATATAGCTAATCTAATGGTATTTATTTTGTCTCATAGCTATAAGTACTTTTTTTTTTGTATAATTCTAGTTAAATTTTAAATTCTTTGACTCGAAATGTGAGAATTGTATTATTTTGTGGACAGAGAGAGTATGTTCTAAGATTTGGTCTTCTATAGATATAGGTAGACTTTTTTTTGCTAATGGCAATTTAGAAAATTCTAGGAGATGCTAGATCACGTTTATTATTTCCATGTCATCAAAAAGTATATGCGTTAGTTTTTTCATACTCTATTAATAAACCGTGAATAAGGGTCGTATTTGATTTTTTATAAATATAATAGTTCTATTTAATCGATGGATGCTGATAATTGGTTGGCCTTATATATGATATTTTATATAGATATTACTGTATGTTAATCTGCAGTGTACGTTCGTAGGTATACATGGTGATTTTTTTTTTCTGCCGAGCAATAAGTTTTTAGGCTATTTTTTGTTTATAAAGGCTAATTCTTGCTATAATGGTGATGGTGGGTTACCAGCATCCACAGGCTATGGAACAGGAGCTTAGGGGCAAATCTAGCCTATAGTAGCAGGGTCGTCCAACCCCAATATATAACTTTGACAAAAATAGTAGAGAATTATTATTCATGATAGTTTATCAATGATGCTGACCGGCCTACTATATAAATGTAATGACCCCGATGAACTTCACGGCTGAATTCGCCAAGCTCACCGGCGAGGCTACGACACATGAACGATGCCGACGATGTAGACGTGGTAGGTCCCGCCACTCCCTTGGCGAGCAACAACTCCTTCATCTTTGCGTCACCGTCTGCCGGCATCATTCTGACCCTGATTCCATATTGCCCCCCGGCCTCCGCGGCCTCCGAACTGGCGTCAGATAAGTTGTGGATGTGGAAACAGACTGGGGGGCCAGCCTGATCCATGGGCAGGTCAAGGAGAAGTGCGAGGTGGGACTTGAGAAGAGAGGCCTAATCCATGGCGTCTGGTTGGGGCTTGCATTGGGCGGCAAGAACGCTGTGCTTGGGCGCGCAACGAAGGAATACAGCAGTAGGGTGGGGGCTAGAGGTGTAGGCCATGGCGGATTGGCATGTTGCTGCTAGGATGTGAAGAACTCTTGCCATGTCCTATAATAGATTAGATGGGTTATAGACACGTAAAGCACTTTGATTGATTTAAGCTATTATTTTATAATTATATATTTCTAATATATAACGGCAACGGCCCGACAGTTATTTTAATTATATTTCTAATCTACTATAGTGGCGGTAGTCGGCATTAATTTTAACAAAAAAAAAGAATTGACCTGATGGTATTTTTTTCTATCAAATAATATGGTTTTAGGCTTTTTTTTTTATATAATGGCAATGGTGGGTAATTTTTGAGGTGAACAAATAGATCTAATGGTTGTGGATGGTCAGAGTTTCAATTTGATGGCCAGATGTTTTTGATTAATGTGAGAATTTATAGCATTTATCTTTTTTCTTAGCGCGTCTAGTGAGGATTAACGTGGAGCCTCCGTTGGGGCCTCTAATTAGTAATAGTAAGATATTCCGTGTGGTAAAGTATAAACACTCCGTAGGAAAAGGAGGAGGAGAAAGAGAAATACTAATAATAGGACTAATTGTCATCACTCTAATTAGAGACATGACTGCCTCCTATAGCTCAGTGTGGCCTAGGACCAAGCCGTAAGTTAGTTAGGGGTGACCCCCTCATCAGGACCTGATTATGTCGTTAGGCCGTTAAGGCTAAATCTATGTTAACCGAGCCTAAGATCATTCCAACAGTAACTAGATCCACATGCTACCTATTTCATCAAAACCCCTTTTTTATGCAAAACTAAGAAAACACTTGCTTCTAGTAAAAAAGAGGCTTTTATACGTTCTATTAATTAAAAAAAGGGACTGCCACTGGTTTCTCATTGATATGTGGAGCTCACATGAGTCAATGATATGTGGACCAGGATGGCAAACCTTCAATTTTTTAAAATATAATGGCAACCTTCATATTTTCCAAAAAAAAACGACCCGGCATTCTGAACAATATTTTGGGAGAAGCCATGCGTGTCTCTGCTCTGAGTCTCAAGCTCGATGGGTAAGCCGTTCAGTGGCGACGGCCTGGGGTCCCTGACGAATGTGTTGTCCTTGTCCTTGGAGCAGAGCCTCCACCTGAATCGCCTCAGCAGGTGGCGCATGGTCACCAGTGTCTCCACCCTCGCGAACTCGATCCTGGCGCACAGCCTCTGCCCGCCGCCGAATGCCACGAACGTGTAGGGCGGCGCCTGGCTCTCGAACCGGGACGGCTCGAACTTTTCCGAGTCCGGGAAGAAGATGCTGGGGCCCATGTGCGTCACGCTGGACGCCCAGAACAACTGCCTCCCCTAGGGGATGCAGTAGCCGTCGAACTCGATGTCCTCCAGCGCTCGCCGGAAGCTGCCGAAGACGGGCGGGATCATCCGCAGGGTCTCCAGGGCCACGCGCCATGTGAACCGCATGCCGTGCAGGTTCTCCCATGTCAGCGCCTCTCGCCGTCGGCCTTGTTCCTGGCGATCTCGTCGTGCTCTGCGTTATGCATTCATGCATGCACGCATGAGACATCCATCCATGCTGACGAGCATTAGATTTATCTACGGAAGCCATGCATACATAGCTCTGGGTACTTGGTTGATTACCTTGAACCATGGCGGCGAGGGTTGCGGGGGATCGCCGCGCCGGTGAGGTGGCGGACCATGAAGGTCATGAGCACGGACGACACGGTCCCGCAGCCACCGCTCGCCGGTGTTGCTTCACATCGGGCGCAGCAGGCCCAGGCTCCGCCCGATCACCGGCAGGCCCAGCGAGCCCGGCGGCAGGTTGCCCGGCAACGGCTTCTTGTTGGGCCTTGTGAACAAGTAAACGACGACGAACGGCGTCAGGAAGGCGACTAGGAGAGTAACGGCCACTGCGGCCGCCATTGTTGTGCACTAGCTTAGAGCTTGTTGCTAGTCATTAGGTAGTTAGTACTAGAGGTACAGGGTGCAAGCTCCATATATCGTGATCGTGTCACGTGTGATGGATCGGCGTGCCGGTGCTGCCGCGAAGGCGAAGCAGACAAAGCGGCATCTTCACCTAGCGTGTGCTGCACTGTGATTTTTCTAGCTAGACGATGATGCCGATCTGAGACGACAGACAAGGGATGCATGCCGCCTCAATCGATTGGAAACAGCGTATCAAAAATCTGTCCAGCTGATGCAAATGAATGCCCCCTGGCAAGCCAACAAATTAGTAAAGTATCTGTATATATGTATATTTCTATAAAACATAACTCAAAACAAGTCGTTTTGACAGTGATACGGTCTTCAAAATATAACTTTGACTTATTATTTCTATAAAAATATTTATCAAAAAGTTATATATATCTTCTTATGGAAATATTTATTCAAACAAATCTATTCATATAGTTTTTATATCTCCAAACTTAATAATTTAAAAATAATTCATGACTTATATTTTCAATGTTTGAGACTCAAAACCTTGTCCAAAATAATTTATTTTTAGTATGAAGGGAGTAGATTATTTGATGGTGTGCCCATGCAGCTGCTAAATCTTAACCACAGGTGCCAATAGAGGATGTGTCAGGGACGCGAGAATAAATTTGGTGCGTATTTTTTTTTTCATGTATAGCAGGCCTGGCCTCTTAGTCTTAGTGAAAGGGTTCATAGCGTTATTTTCAAGACTATCACGTCATATATAATGAAATAAAAATAAATCAAACACTCTCTCTCAATGTAGAGTTTCTTTCATAATTCAGTAGACATTTAGTTTTATGGTCCATAGAGAGTTGTTAATTGTTGAGTCGCAAAGAAAAAGAGAGTTGTTAATTGTTCCAAGAGAGTTTCATCTTCTCTTTTCATAAAAATATTGTCATATTATAAAAAATATTGATGTGACAACTTATTTAATACAAATAAAACCTCCAATGGGTCTATCCTTTAAATAGAGACTATATCTTTCCTGACTGTTAGGCATAGAGATTTAGTTACAAAAACTCTCTCTCTAACATTTTTGCTATTTGATTATTAAAATATAGCCATCTTATGTCCCGCTAACCAAAAGTAGAGAAATGAGAATAGCTCTATAGAGTACAAACAAGATATACAAAACTATTAGAGAATAAAAAGATATAGAAAATGATTTTATCCAAATGATAATTTAGAGAGATTTTTAGAAAGACTGTTGGAGTTGCCAGTAACCGCTAATGCAATCGATAGTTATTCTATTTCTAACAGCTTACACTGCTTTCTCTGATACGTCCTCTTTGTCATCTGCTGCTTTCTTGTTCTCTCCTGTCTCATTGCATGCCCGCGGTCTCTTCTTCTGCAGGAACTCTACGAGGAGCTGGAGCGCGACGTCGGCGTCCTCACTGCGCAGCAGCATCTCCGACACCTCGGCCGGCGTCACCTCCACTGCCGAGAGCAGCTTCTGAATCTCCGGGAATAGCACGTGGTCGTTGACGAGAAAGTAGTTGTTGGCGAGCGTCCTGAATGCCTCCCAGCCGCAGTAGCCCATGTAGACGTGCATGTACGTCCATCCGGCCCGGCCGCAGCAGCGCCGGGTCCAGGCGGTCCTTGTAGTTGGTGGTGAACACAATGATGCGCTCCTCGCCGCACGTCGACCACAGCCCGTCGATGAAGTTGAGCAGCCCGGACAGAGTAATCCCACTCATCTGAGGACCATGGTACGCCGCCGCCGGTGGACTGCCGTCGTCGTCAGACCCGTAGCCGGCGTCCAAGTCGGGCTCTTGCGGCTTGCCATTGCCGTCATCCCTTCCCCTAGCTCGACGCGACGCCCTCGAAGGAGCAGTCGATGTCCTCGATGACGAGGATTGACTTGTTGGGCATGTGGACGAGCAGCCTCTGCAAATCTGAGTTGTAGCGCACCTCGGACAGGTCGAGGTCGTAGAGGTTGAATCTGAGGTAGTTGGCCATGGCGGCGACAAGGCTGGACTTGCCGGTGCCCGGCGGGCCGTAGAGGAGGTACCCGCGCTTCCACGCCTTGCCGATGCGGCGGTAGTAGTCCCTTCTCCCCAGGAAGCGGTCGAGGTCATCCATGACGGACTGCTTGAGCGCCGGGTCCATGGCGAGCGTGTCGAATGTGATCGGGTGGTGGTGGTTGATGCCGTACCAGGACTGCCCCTCGTTCATGAATATCCTGAGCGCGCGGTCCCGCAGCCGCAGCTGCTCGGCCACGTGCATGACGAAGGGCACGTACTGGTCCACCGCCACGCCGGCGCGCTCGGCGTCGAAGCTGAGCTCCAGGTTCTCGCGCGGGCCGCCGACGCGGCGCCTGCCCTGGCTCTCGTCGTCGCCGTCGCTCTCGACGGAGGTCCACGTGAACTCGACGCCTTCGAAGTGGTCGACGGTGGAGCCACCGGGCTCCATGCACAGGATCGTGCTCCAGGAGGGGGGCGCCGTCGGGGTCCCTGGCTCAGGAGAGCGCGAGGCCGAGGCGGCGCATGGCGCGCGGGTCGATCCGGGTGGCCAGGTACGCGCGCGCCGCGTCTAAGAGCTGGCTGTCGTTGTAGCCGCCGCCGTCGGACTGAGGCCGGATGACGATGGTGTGGCGCTCCTTGTCGGCGGGCCGGCCGAACCGGGCGCGCGGCGGCGGCGCGCACCAGCGCGCCGCGGCACGCAGCTCGTCCGGGATCAGCTCCTGCGCCATGCTGCGCGCCATCACGGCGTATGCCGCCGCGGGAGGCCGCCGTGGCCAGCGCCGTCTTGTACGCGTCCAGCACCCTCCCAGCGCCCTGCGACAGCGGCACGGCCAGCGGAAGGCGGTCCATGGTCAGCTACGGAACGCCGGCGAGTTGTGCTCAGTGTGCTTCTCCTCTGAGCGCTGAGGAGCTGGGAGCTGGAGGCTGGAGAGCGGAGCCTGGAGCTGTGCTGTGTGGGCTGTGCACTCTGACAAATGGTTTGTGTTCTTTATATAGGCGCGCGCGCGGCGATGTGTTCTTTGTATAGGCGCTGAGCTGAGCTGGCAGGTTCGTATCCAAAATTCAAGTGGAACCGGCTACCTTGATACACATGGCAATATCTCAAGGTATAGATCCCTTCCTGTTCTAATTAAATTCGTTACCTAATCTCTATGTAATCAAAATTCTACTGGAACCGGCGGCAACGCGAGGAGAATCCTCCTGTGGTTAGAAAATTATAGCTGGCAATGTGGTGCTCCTCTCAGCATGTGCTGCTGCCTCCCGACCGAACCCCGCCCCCCCTTCCTCTTCCTGGCCCGGGCGCCGCGGCCTCCTCCGGCGGCGGCCCTACCCCTTCCCTTCTCTCCTCTTCTTCCCTCGCCCCCCCCCCCTCCCTCCTCCCCTCCACCTCCCCACCTCCTCCTTCCCAAAGAATGGCGGCGGGCAGCCATGGGCGCCGGTGGCGCTGCTTGGGGCCGCCTCCCCGTGGCCGGATCTTGGCCCCTCATGGCCGGATCTCCCGCAGCGTGGGGGCCCCGCAGCCTGGCGCCGGCGTGGGCTGCTCCTTCTTCGGCGGGCGGCAGCCTTGGGCGCCTGGTGGCCGCCGGTGGGTGCCGCCTCGGCCGGATCTCGCCCCCCGTGGCGGATCTGGGTTCCACGGGCGGCCCGCGGGCCGGGCGCCGGGTAGCGGCCGCCTTCCGGTGTTCGGTGGCGTTGTGGGGATGCCTGTTGCAACGGCTTGGCGGTGCGCCTCGGCGACCCGTGATGCACTCCGGACGGGCCGGCTGTGTTGAGGCAGCTCGTCGGGCGACGTCATGCTGGCGTGGCCGCCCGGGCTGGGCTGCGTGTGCCCCAGCGGCACCATGGTGGTGCCGGGCCGGTGGCCACCTGCGGCACGCCGCGGTGCCATGGTGGCACGGCTGGCGGTGCCGAGCCGGGTTGAGCGCGCCCACCCTGCGCCGCGCCGGTTCCGGGCCGGGCTGCTCCCGCTTCAGCCCCTGGGCCGGCCGTGGGCTGGCGCTGGGGCTGTGCTGCGGTGGCCGAGCCACCTCGTTCCCAGCTTCGATGGTGTGGGGATCTGCGGTCCGATGTGCGTCCTGCTCCACTGACGTGATACAGCTAGGTGAAAACCTTGCCCGGCTCACCCGGGCGGGCGGCGGTGGCGCAGTGTGCGTCATTATCCTTCTTGGAGGTGTCGTGGAAGTTTGTGTCCGTCGGAGTAGGCTGGGGTCTTGTGACCTACTCGGGTGTGTCTCCAGCGTTGTTGGCATCCGCGGATATCAAGACCCTTCTTGAAGGCTTCGTTGGAGCACTGCCGCATCCGGTCCCCTGTCATCTTCGCCGATTCTATGCCTGCCTGTGCTTCCCAACTCAGGTGTTGGTGTCGCCGCAGCGGTTCACAGTGGCTACCTGGTCACTGGCGGTTTTATCTCACGACTTCCTGGTCGCTGGAGATCTACCTCGCGACTACCTAGTCGCCGGAGGTTCGGGCAAGTGCGCAGCTCCTTCACAAAGGCTTTCGGGTCACCGGGGTTTTTCACCTCGCGACTACCCGGTCGCTGGAGGTTTGGGCGGATACGATGTCTCCTTCGCAGTGGCTACCTGGTCACTGGCGGTTTCTTCTCGCGGCTTCCTGGTCGCTTGAGGTTCTAGTGGATGCTTTGCCACCACGGCTTGACCCCCCTCAGTTAGCGACCTTCGCGCGGTTCTATCTCTTGTTGCAGGCATAGGATTTGTTGGTTAGTTGGTTGGTGTTCGGGAGGTGGAGGCCCCCTCCCCCATTCTTTTCTTGCTGTCCGTTTGTGTTGGGGGTTTCGTCGGTAATCTTGGGATTATTTGCGACTCTCTTGTATCAGTTATGTGTAGGTCTATTGACCATTCTCCTCTGTTTAATGAAATACAGGCTATATGCCTGTTCTCGAAAAAAAAAATCCTCCTGTGGTTACTCTTACACAAAAATCAAAAGAACCGATGCAAAGCATGTGTGCGTACTCGCTCGTGCGTGCCTTTTCTTTTTTTATGCATGCATCATCCATCCATCTCTATCAGGTGTGAAACCCTTCTTACGTGTCTTTTTTGTCACTCACAGATTCTTCGTCACATTCCTTCTATCAGGTGTGAAACCCTTCCTTTACTCATGCATGAGTACTAGCACATTCTTTACTTGAGTCATGAGGAGGTTCATTGCACTTGCAGCCAGACTGACAGATGCACATATTCCTACTGCTACCACGGGTTGCCGTGACCGTGAGAGCACCACGTGAGTTCGAGTTTGAGCGCCGCGCGCGCACGCCGCAGACAAGAGTAGTGAGATCGCCCGATCGCATATTCTCAGTCAGGGACATCACGTCACGCTGGCGGGCCTACACTACGTCCTCGGTTCTGTCATACCGTCACTCGCTGCCTTATTAAATACTAAGCTCTCTCTGTCAAACAAATCAACAGGTACAAGGGTTTTATATATAACATATATTCTATGGGATATAAGTTATGACCACAATTTTACATCATAACACTTACTAGGCCTGTTCGCTTGAGCTAAAAAAACCGTTTCGGCTTATAAGCCAATAGTATTTGCTTCTTACATAAAATCAGATATTTCTATAGTATTTTGGCTTATCACCGGCATATAAGTCCTCAATTTTGGCGGCTGCTTATAAGCCACCGATAAACCAAAATACTATAGAAACTTCTGATTTTATATAAAAAAGCAAGTATTATTGGCTTATTATTGGCTTATAAGCCAAAACGGTTTTTTAGCTCAAGCGAACAAGCTAACTATATGATTTTTCATAACTATAAATGGACAAATTTGTCGATAATTTCTTAATATAATTTTTTAACATAAATTTTATTATATAATATTTTTATGAATATATACTTATACATGTATTTGTCCAACATAATTGATTTTAAATAGAATTTTGAATTTAAAAATGTTCACAGCATATAGAAGAAAAATTGTCAATTTGAAAATAGGAAAACAAAAAAGAAGGAAAAAAAAAAGAAAAAAGGTGAAAATTGCAAGGACATGGGGATTCGAGACACTGCCAAAATGGAATTGGTTCATTAAAATGGAACGGTTGGTTATAATACATAAAGATCATGCAGAAAAGTTATCGTTAGCGTAGAGTACATAAAGTTCTCCTCTCTTTCAATTAAAAAAGTGTCACGATAAAATGTTATTGTCATAAGATTGTCTGTGTCAGAAATTATATTAAAAATGTTATGATAAAAAGTTATGGTGATAAATTATTTATAAAATTTTGTCAAGAAATATATTGAAAAAGGTTATATTAAAAAATAATGGTAATAATAATTCCGGTTCCACAAAATGGCACACACAAAAATGTGATTATAACTGTACAACTTTGTAACCCTTAATAAAAACAAAAAATTACATAAGTGAATCTTTAACAAAATATCACAGAAATTGGTGCGTTCATTCCCTTTTTTTTTGGTTTTGCACTCGATCGTTCCCTTTGCTGTTTTTTCTCTTCAACGAACGATCGCTTTCTTTCAATGAACCATCGCTAAAATGAAATTTGGGCAGCCTAAGTGAAGGACCGGCCCGTATAATACGCCCCAACCAGAAAATAGCCGCAGTTGTGGCAAGTCGGTAATCTACAGTAGAGATAAAATACAATTCAACAGCATTCCTTTTACATGCATTAGCAAATTCACTTTGCAATTTCATTATTACCATCTGACGTGCTTGCAAATGGATTGAAACTCTCAAAAGGCAGCTCAACTTCGTTAAACTATCACGGCAAACTCAGTGAATCATCACAATCAACATCAGTTCCAGGAGGATTGGCCCTTTGACCACCACCGTCCCTAGGTCAGTCCTGGTCAAAATACGCTTATTTTTTTAAGCCTCTCATCTGAGTATAACCGTAGTATCTGCTCATATACAACTCACACCAACCCTACACACGCACACCACACTCACACCACACGTACATAAGCAAACCTACAACTACACTCAGAATAGTAGATCGCGTCCTTCGTGGGATCATAAAGTCCACCATGGATCTGTAGGCGACGGGCGCGTCGCATTCCCTTTATGGTTCCACGCGTGAGAGGCACCTGAAATTTATTTGGGAATACTATTCCTGGTGGAAAATCTTGTGTTGAGCTGAACTCAAACACAGGACTGGTTGGCTCCACCACCGGAGCTCAATCACTCGAACTAACGTTCGGTCCCCTCAAAATATGCTTATTATCTACTGGACAGAGGAAGTAAAAAAAAAACCGTATGGCAATACCAAACAGATAAAATGATTTCGCCTCTTGATGCCGCTGTCCTGTAAAACGTGATGAGAGGATATCATTTTTACATCCATTGGCAAACTTATATAGTACTAGCACAAATAGGATCCTGGCAACGCCTTCTACTCTAAGTTCTACTTCTTCCATCCTATAAAGTTTCTCACTTGAAAACCGTATTTATGAGGGAGACACGGTTTTTTAACGACAAAGTCAATAGAATAGAGGGAGTATATGAAATGAGCTTTATATATGCACATGTATTTTCATATAAGGAAAAAGTCTATTTTTACTCCCTCAACTTTCACGAAAGTCTACTTTTCCTCCCTAAACCCCAAAACCGGTTTATCCTCCCTCAACTTTTCAAACCATGCATTTTTCCTCCCTCGAGTGGTTTTGATAGTGGTTTTTGCTACAGTGACGGATGGTTTTTCTTTTTTTTTTTTATTTATTTCGGTAGAACTTTTTGAAAAGTATAGTAAATCATAAAATAAAAAATTTAATTTTGTTGGACTTCATATGAGTACATCTACATAGTGAATATATAATATGGTATGCTTTAGTATAAAATTTTTTGCTAGTCTTTTTCTTTTTTATTTATTTTGGTCAAATTTTGAAAAATCATAGTAAATCAAAAAAATCAAAAAAATGGAAAATCTAATTTTTTTTTAGACTCCACATGAGTAGGTCTACAAATAAACATATAATATGATATATTTTAATATAAATTTCTTGCTGTAGATTTTAATCTATGCTTTCCTCGTAATTAATTAAAATAATTCATAAATGTAGCTTCTATAACTATTTTGTTGTACTAAAGCATACCATATTATATATTCACTGTGTAGACCTACTCATGTGGAGACAAAAAAATTGAATTTTCCATTTTATGATTTTTCTATGATTTACTATGATTTTTCAAAGATTCAGCCAAAATAAATAAAAAAGAAAAAGACTAACAAAAACTTTAAACTAAAGCATAACATATTATATATTTACTGTGTAGATATACTTATGTGAAGTCCAACAAAATTAGATTTTCTATTTTATGATTTTTTTGTGATTTACTATAATTTTTCAAAAATTTGGCCGAAATAAATAAAAAGAAAAAAAGACAAAACTACCATCACTATACCAAAACCACCATCAAAACCACTTCAAGGAGGAAAAGGCATGGTTTGAAAAGTTAAGGGAGGTTGTTTATCCAGTTTTGGGGTTTAGGAAGAAAAAGTAGACTTTCGCAAAAGTTAAGGGAGCAAAATAGACTTTTTCCTTCATATAATAATAATAGTTTACGGGCCTGGTCGCTTCTGCCCTTTTTGGGCTGCATCTGTATAGCCCAGCCGCTCAGCTCAGCCCACGGCCGCACCTCTTATTCGGTTGCATCCCGCGAGTGAGCTCCGTAGTGTTAGGGTTTGGACTTTGGAGACGCCGTCCGTCATCCCTCTCGCTCAGCAGTCAGCGCAACTATTCTTTCCACATGGAGACGAGCGCCGCCGGCGGTGCACGAGCCACGAGCTGATCAGGTGAGTGAGCGGGGCCCTCGGTTGCCGATTCGGCCGGGGGCGCAAGAAACTTCGATGATAACCTCAGTCTGTTTGTGCCCCCTGCCTTACTTGTGTCTCTAGGTGTTGTTATTCTTTTTTCCCCCGATTTCCGTGAGGTGGCCTTGAAAATTCCAAACATATCTCGAGGAATCTACTTTCTAAAGCACACATTCTTGATCTTGGATTCTCGATGATATTGAGGGCCTGGATCGTGGATCTATGAGCTGGTAGTAGAGGTACATAATCCCTTTAAGTAGGTTGTGATTTCTACTTCATTCCGACTTGACTAGATGATTGACTTATTTTTCATCGGGGCTATTCTAATCTGCCAGCCTGATGATTAGCATTGTTTGCACAAAGAACGGAGATCTTAATGCGCTTCCCGTCGAAGCCCTGCTTGACCGCCGTGGTGGATCATGTGAGCCGTTGATTGCAGCTCAGCTCACCCCCCTACTACTCCCTCCGATCCAAATTAGAGTAGTTTTCTCTCTGAGAGAAACTACAACTGCACCCCACACACACGACACATGCATACACATATATATATCCTCTGGTCCTTGTCCACTACTTTGCTGGCCGAGCAGGCTCCGGGAAATGCTTCTGTAGATGCAAAAGTTATGAAGGCTATCCCAGATTGGAACAGTGCCCTGCCTAAATTCATTTTAACTTGTTTAACGAGTTCTTTATTACTACCAGAAAAGCTGTTGCTGTTATAAAGCACTGCAGTGCGGCCTATGCTGCTTCTGATTTGGTCAGCATCATTTCAATGATTTTGCTTTAGCTTGACTGATATTTGAGTTACAAGCTTGCAGTATTTTACCCTATGGGCAAAATTGGCAGATGATGAGAAGCAAAGACAATTGCATCTGATGTGCTCCTAGTTCATGGGGGCACAATGGCATGATGACTTGTGTCTAGGGGAATCTCTGATGCTAATGTGAATTTTCTTATATATGATTTGTGTAGAACCATGCTAGTTATACGTATCTTTTTGAATCAGAGTAATGCACTTTTGTGTTCTTCTAGTTTCATGGCATCTCATCTGTGACTGAGGGAAGCCATTTTACTCTGTAATGCGGGGCTATCCTCATCTGATTGCCTGCATTATGGGTTTTATCAATACCTGTGAGCTTTCTTGTCTGTTGTGTTGGATTATGTTTTTACTCTTTCTGTTCTCAAATGCCCCCTCTGATTCACAAATATACTAGAAAACTGGGTGTGCCATTGGCACATCATTCTTATATGCCTTTTGTGTATATAACCCTCGGCCTTCCTTTTGAGTTGGAGCTTGTGCAGGTATGATTTAGGGAGAGATGGTGTCTGACAATGGGATGTTACATTAGCTCTGATCCTCTGAAGTGTGTCGTTAGTCAAGAGGGGAGCCCGGCCTAACTACATACACAGTAGTAGGAAGCATCGAAAACAGGCAAGTCATCAAGCCATATTGTATCAGCGATAATTCTGTAAGGATGAAAATCATATTGTCATTCTGGATGCATTGAGAATCAAGACCACATTCTTTTGTCTATTTGTTAAATTTGAGACCAAAAAGATGCTGTATTAATTTAAGTTCTACTGTAGCCTATTTAGAGTTCCCTTCTCCACTGAAAAAATATATTCTTTTTTTTATGCCTATCTTATATCAGCATGTGATCATTGACCCACAAGGCACACATAAAAAAGGAACTTTAAAAAAAGCACTGAAAAGCATAGGACAGTTATTGAAGGCAATACAAAAGTCCAATTGGTGAATTCAAATAATTCACTATATGCCCTATTGCACTCTCTAATTGAATTCTTAGTTCTAACTAAGAACCAATGGAATTTCTTTGTAAATTAACGATACATATAATGGTTAAAATTGACATGAACCATAAAGATTTTTAACATTCAATCTGCACATCATCTTAAAATTTCATACTAAATAGAAAGTGGAATAAGTTCGTAATCAAAATGCCTCTTTTTTGTTTCATTTGTTATAAAATCAGCACAATAAAGTGGTAAGCGAGATTTGCATTAAGATAAAGAGCATCAGTTGCGTCTTATCTCATTGCAAAATAGGCACCCAGTAATTTTCACCAAATTGTTAACACAGCATATTGGTCAAATAGCTACATGTGAACCATATTAGTGTACAAAGCAATGGTGTAGATGTTTGCAACATTCTGATTGGTTTATATGATGCCCTAGCAATGCCGAGAAACTTGCCATGGAGGTCTTTTGCAATCAACTTGTGTGGTGGCGCCTCCTGAAATTCAGCAGGATTAAACAGAGGAATAATTAGAACCTTTGATTGGTTTATATGAGCTCAAAAGCAGCTTAGTGGTGCATAGACCTCACCTGTTTCGGCCACTGTCTAAAGAGTAAATGCAGCTGAGCTGATGAAACACAAAGGTATAAAAAAAAAAATATTTGCTTGTTTTGGTACAGATGTGCTATATAACTCCAAACTGACATCATGATCACATTATCAAGTTTTATTTTGTTTGGGTACAGATATAGTGGAGGCAGCCTAGGATAGCTTGAGATCCGAGTATCCATTTGTTATCTGAGTTTGTTATCTGAGAGATGTTAAAAAGAAGAAACAATGAACTTTCATTCTTGTAGAATTGTTCAAAATCTAGAAATAAATCTGGAAGAAGATATGGATTTTAGGACCACATTTTTAAAAGTATTAACACCCAGATTATGGCTGGAACTTTATGTATAGTTTTGTTGCGATCTGAATGTTCAAACAAGAGCAACCTGATCACCATGGCCTTGAGTAACATACACGATTCCAGTCAGTGTGGACTGCAAGCAATGAAACGATGGGACTGGCACGTGCAAGCCACAGCTCAGAATTTAGACACTTGTGCACTTGAAAAGTAATAAAGTAAACACAATACTGGTAATGACTCGTGTCAGTTTTATTTGTGGAAGAGCAGTATACAGATTTCCTCTTGACAGAGGGGAAACAGTGGAATGATGTAATAATTGTAGATCAGGGAGCCAGAATAAGCAGATTAAGGTTGCCTTTTTTTACATATTTGTTTTATTATATCCAAAGGAAAAAAATACAAATAATCCTTAGACACATTGAAATTAACTCACCTGATGCAGGAGAATCGTTTTAGTTATTGTCAATGGCTAATGATAGTAGCTGCTGAATATGTCCAACAATAAGGCTTGATTTAAATGAATAAATTTTTATGGGAGCTTACTATCGCCTGCACGTGCAGGAAACAAACGATCCGACTGCACACCCTATTTTGGGAAAGAATTTGTTAACGATGCCAAAAAAGGAAAAAAAGAAAGGGAAAACAGCGGACGTTGGAAGAATCCCGTACATGCGCGCCTTCCAGCTCTATGCGTTGGCAAGCACGTCTTGAAATTGGCCCGTGTTCATAAAAAAGAAGATGGCCATCATTTTTCTTGTACTACAAGCAATTATTTCCCACCGTAACCAGCATCTCACAAGATTGAATCGCAACATTAACACTGTAACCAAGAGAAAAATACCTAGGAAATCACAGAACCCAGTGAAAATCACACAGATAATCACAAAGATCATGAAAGAAAAAATCATATACATCCAATATTGAGGCAAAAGTATCAACAGTAACCCAGGTATTTGAAGTTAGATTAACATGTTCTACATTTCTGCCCTTCATATCTCCTCCCAATGTTCTTCTCTTTTGATTCTGGCTCCGTTCGGCTGGTTGTCGCGCGCATTCCAGAAGCAGGTTTCCAGCTGCTACAGTGTTTTACCTCGCTGCTACAGTGTTTTTCCAGCTTATACCAGCGAGTGGAACGGACCCTCTTACTACTTTCCTTGATACCTTGTGATGGGTCTTTTCTACACATTCAGAAAGTCACAGATTGCTAGTCCTGTACATATGCCAACTTCTCCATGAGACACAAATCTGAATGCTACTTTTCCTGCTTTTTTCCCAGTGTTAGGCAATAATAGTGCTACGTGTTAGACAATAATTGGTTCTAAAATAGGAAAAAAAAATGCACTTGATTAAGCAATGACAATAGATATCAAACATAAAAGCAGGAAACTCAGCCATGAACATGGACTGCTGGTGCACCATAGGGATCATCAGCGAACAAAAAAAGATTTTGACGGCGAGAAATACGAGCTGAAATAGCCCTTCAGCTCCACCAGCCTATTAGGCTACGATTCATGCCTTTATTCATCCGTTAGGCAAAATAGTGAAAAGTATTAAGCAATTATATTGCTCTATTTAGGCAAAACAGTGTACTAGATTAAGCAATAATAGTGATATTACCAGAAATGGCAGTTGATAGCTGGCTAAAGCAGAAATAGCAGCACATGGTTCATAGTTTAGGTGGTCAAGGTCGATGAGCACGTAAAGCATGGATTGCCAATTTGCCACATCATCATTGGTAGATCATTAGACCACTAAAAATGCTAAAATCAACCAAAATGATCAAAATTGCTTGTTGGTTTAGCATAAGTTGGCTATGAAAAGAAATTAATGACACCCCAATTGTCAAGATGGGTTACGGCACCAGCGTCAAGATGAAAACTAAAGTGAAAAAAAAAAATTCCACTACTTATTGTTGCTGCCGTTGTCAAATTACATTAACACGTGTGAGAGAAATGATAAAAAGAAAAAGGTGAATAGAAGCAACAGAGGGATATGAGCAAAGGAAGTCTTGCAATCTCAAGCAACACAGCAAGCAAGCAAGATAACAGCTGAGCTCAGATTTCTAAGATTGGTAAGCTGCTGGGCATCGAAGCTAGTGGGCAGGAGGGTAGTTAGCTTAGGTAGCTCTGCACTAGCGGGGCACAACACAGTTCATAGCATGCAAGGTAAAACATATTGCTACTGCATGCAACCACACAATAAAAGTTAAGTTAATTACTAAATTTTCAAGCTACAGTTGAAAAATTACTAAGGCACAGTAAGTAAAATGCTTAATCATAAAACACATACACAGTGTGTTGGCTTCGCTAGTAGACCTTGTAGTGTTATATACGGTGCCTCAAGGTTTAACTGATGCAGGAAGGTGCTCTAGTTCAACATAAAACTCCTAGAAATTTATTATGAGTGTCCTAAAGCCATAGAAGACAAAATGATGTCAGATGAAGTTGTTAGTTGTATAGCAGCTAATAAAGTACAACTTTACTGCCTACATCAGATTACTAAATTGCTAGGCTGTAATCAATAAATTGCTTAGTTTGAACTGAAAAAATGCTAATGCATGTACAAGCACGGGAAGTAATGATAGAACATTGGATTTGAAAAATTGCTAGATAAAACACTGGACTAAAGTGAATGACCAGTGTGCTACCAGGATACCATCAACCTATATATTTCAATATGATCACCAATGATTTATTCTAGGAAGTATGGGCAGGACCTAGCCATAGGTAGCTGCTCCACCAAAATGTGCAGCCAACAACAGCTTAATGATTTGTTGTATCATAACCTAGCATGTCACATAAGAGTAGTTTCTTTAAGCCCTATCCTCTAGTACAAAATCATGGATTGGCATAGTCATCAATAGCAGATCATTACAACACTAAAAAGTACTAAAGCCAGACCATAAAAATGCTAAAGGCAAAACACAAAAATGCTAAATAGAAATAGAAAAATTGCTTGCTGATTTAGCATAAGTTGGCTCTACGGGTGCCTAAAAATTGAAACAAAATGGAGGGACAGATTAAAGCTGGGCTATGTACGTGGTGCCGGCTCAGGGGGCATGAAGTGTGATAGTGCAAAGGGGGCTTGTGATAAGGCTTCCATAAGTGCAAGTGTAAAGCCAGAACACAAAAATGATAAGCCAGGACACAAAAATGCTAAACAGAAAAGAAAAAATTTCTTGCTAATTTAGCATAAGTTGGCTCTATGTTTGCCTAAAACAAAAAGGAGGGGTGCTTTCAAGCTTGGCTATATGTACATGGTGCCGGCTCGGTGGGGATGAAGCGGAAGGGCGTCACAGCCTTGTACAGGAGGGAGACATGGATGCACAATCCAATGTGGCAGCCGTTGGAGCCGTAGACACGCATGATGCCCCAATCCTCACCCTCCACCACGGCGAGGATGGAGGGCGAGGGGTGTTGGCAAGCGCATGGTAGGAGAGAGAAAGGCAGGAGATAGATGAGAGATACTACAGAGGGGGCTTGACATAAGTCTGGCTTCTAGAAGCTTCCATCAGTGTAGGTGATTTGGATCATATGTTAACAACGGATGGGTGTGGGTGCGTGGAAAGAAAAAAATTACCACTAGGCTAAATAAGCTCATTATAGCACGTGGTAGTCTTTAACTAAGAATGTGTCATCTAAAGATACACATAGTCGTCTCTTTAAGCCCTATCCTCTAGTACGAGATCATGGATTGGAATCATCATCAATGGCAGATCATTACAGCACTAAAATACTAAAGCCATAGCACAAAAATGCTGAGGCCTGAACAAATAAATGCTAAACGAAAATGACAAAACTGCTTGCTGATTTAGCAAGTTGGCTCTACCTGTGCCTAAAAATCAATACAAAATGGGGGAATAATTAAAGCTGGGCTAGGTACCTGTGCATAAACATTTGAAATTTAGTCCAGAATGGAAGGCATTAATGTAGGAAAACAAAAAAGCATTTCAAATGTGCAGTGAGTGTATTGTATCTACACAAAAAGTAAGTTTGAATCTATATATAATCGGTCGGCCTATAACCATTGTTAGAAATAAAGTGACAACAGATTTTGTTAAAAAATTACAGCAACCATTTAATCAAAGTGTTATCATACTAGAAGCATTGCTAGAAATAGGTAATACCAATAATAATGACTCCATGGCACACTAATGGGTGTGTAAAATTGTATAGACTAACAAGTATTAACAATCAATAATAGGCAGAGGAAGGAACCAGAACATACTTGGAAGTGCCACAGCACATCTGTAAATGAAACACAAAGCAATAGATGAAAGCAAAATAAATATAGTACCTGCAAAAAGAAAAAGGAATGAACAGTAAGTGAATGATGAAGCCTGTTAAGTCCAACCACATTATTCTAAGCCATCAAAACTAGGAATTACAGATATTCCAAAAGAAATGGAGGGGAAAACACTCCCATTACTGACATAATCTACCAACCACTCCAGTGGAACTTTAATCCGTTCTAAAAACTCTGACTAAAAATGATCCCAACTTCACCATATTGATCGATATACAACAAGTAATTTTTTTATGAACATATCATAGAGATAGCTAAACCTTACATACCAGTGAATATATTTGACAGCAGTGAACAACCAGCAGTTAAGTTCCAAGAATACAAAGTTCGGTTGTGCATGCACTAGGCTTCTGAATACATGAGTTTAAAAAAAATAAAAAACATATAAATCTTCAGGGTAAATTGCATAGACATTTAGAATGATAGAAAAGCGCACATGCAAGTACAAGTGAACAAACATAAATACTAACAGGTTGGAGAAGCACATAATGCACACTTGCAGTTATTAAAAATTGAATCATATATGAGAAATAAATCAAGACACATCGTTACATGAGTTTCGAAATAGATTTGAACTGACAGGGAAGCAGATAAACACTTAGGAGAAGCAACCACAGAATACGCACTTATTAGAAGATCTAAGAAAAGGCATAATAGCTACCGCACATATGACAAAGCTTCTCATAAAAATTTCCAGGCCTCCAAACACAATACATGAAGATCACTTAGACCACATCTATCATCTGTTCTATCAAATCTAAGTACACACCACATGAAAAATCTAAGTACATAGTACAAAGTACAGACACCAAAGCAAATGCCAATGATCACACATCAGTATATATTCATGCTGCAAATTTGCAGACGCTGCTTTTAGACTATGCAAGTCATCATATTCAGTATGACTGAATCCAAGTTGTAAAAATCTTGAATTCTTTGGTAGTTTGGATAAACAAATGTACTTGCTGTTGGACAAGAATTTTTCCACAAGTGCCAATCCATTGGCTGTTTAATAATGCTGACTATAATAAGGAACAACAATTAGAACACACTGATCTTGGTGTTAGTTAAATACTATATGGTGGAATATTTTGACAGCTGAGTTGCTAGTAAGAGGATTTGGAATGCAGAAATGGATTTCTAGACAGGGCTGTGTTGTTAGCAGACTCTGCTGTCATTTATCTACATGTGGTTGGCACTTTGCAGAATTGCTGCACGCTGTTTTCAACAGAACTGAGATTGGTCAGCACATGGTTCAGGGCTATTCGGCTGATGGTTTTGATAATAAGGGAATACGCCGCATTGATTCGTAAGTAACATTCAATGGGGAGAATATGAAGGATTAGAAGGGCATATGAAATTGAAACAAAGAACAACAAACGAATGCACATGAGGGAAGGGGAAGGATGATGATGAACCCACCTCCACCACCGTGGAAACCATCGCTGGCAAGGCAAACATCCATTTAACCCTAACCCTAACAGTAATATGGCCATTTCTCATCAATTCGAGAGGAGGGAGGAGGAGGCCCACCTGGTGTGGAGCCGTGGCCGCCAGATCCGGAAGATATGCGGCGGCTGCCACCACCAACCTCACCGGCGTCAAAGCGGAAGCCGTCGGAACCCCACCGGAGCGAGCGTGGGGAGGCAATGGGTCGCCGATCCAGGAGCAGCTCGCAAGCAGCAGCCGTGCGGGAGGCGGTGGATTGCCGGCGTGGGGAGGCTGTGGGTTGCCGGCGTAGGAGGCGGTTGGTCGCCGGCGCGGGGAGGCGGTGGGTCGCCGGGCGGTTGACTCCCCGCGGCGCAGGCGTGGCGTGCCGCCTTGATGGCTCAGCGCGGGCAGGCGGCTGTGCTGTGGAGAGGTGAGTCCGGGATGAGTGGTGGTCCACCACTCAACAAAACGTGTGGAGAACGAGTGATGATGCGCAGGATGGCCGGTGGATTGCGTGTGCACGCCAATGAGGCAAATCCTGCACGTGCATAAAGTAGCATTTAGGATTTTTATGAATACATAACTAAAACTCATTCTCTGGGATCTGAATATTTAGATATGTCTCACCAACCACAAAACCATCAGATACCTCAATAATCTTTTCGCTGTTCTCCATTTTAAATAAAACATATAAAGTGCACTTTCATTCTACTTCATGCTACTCTAAACATATATCTGAGCAAAACAATCGCAAAATGTTAGATGTATCTATGTCTATCCATAGCATCAGCATCCCACAAACGAAACGAGGGAGCTGAAATGGTAGTATATATCGAAGCCTAAAACCAATACTTCGTTCTCATTCCAATTTCCCGAAATTCAAATGATGTTAATTTAATGCAATACTCACCTAGGAGGATTCCAACAGACAGTAGGCCCTTGTTCTCTTTGTAACTTTTTCCACTCTCTCCCCATCACATCAAGTTTTTACCCGCATATATGGAGCATTAAATGTAAGTAAAAAAATAACTAATTGCACAGTTTGGTTGTAAATCACGAGACGAATCTTTTGAACCTAGTTGGACCACGATTGGACAATATTTACCAAATACAAACGAAAGTGTTACGGTTACAAATTTCACTCTCTCTCCTCCAAGAGAACAAGGCGTAGGATGGCTAGTGTTTGTTGATGACTTGATGCCTCTTTTTATTGATGTATTGCTTCTATCAAACCAGTATCTGTTGATCTGATTCTTACTAAAATCTTAAAGAAACAAGGCTAAATGCACTTGCATACTTGCAGTGGCTTTGTCATCTGCCCACTTTATGGGCCTGGCCATTGCAGAAAGGAAAAAATAAGTGGGCAGATGACGTAGGCCCAGTACACGGAGGCAGACCAAGGCCTTGTTTAGTTTGGCGTGAGTTTTTTGGGCGGTTCCTGTAGCACTTCGTTTTTATTTGGTAAATATTATCCAATCGTGGCCCAACTAGGTTCAAAAGATTCGTCTCAATGATTTACAACAAAACTGTGTAATTATTTATTTTTTTTATTTATATTTAATACTATTTATATGCGGTAACAAATTTGTGGGAGGAGAGAGATTGTAAAGTCCCAGAAGCACTTCGTTTGTTTGTGGTAAATATTGTCCAATCGTGGCCCAACTAGGCTCAAAAAGATTCGTCTCGTGATTTACAATAAAACTATGTAATTAGTTATTTTTTTTATTTATATTTAATACTCTTTACACGCGGTATAAATTGATGTGATGGAGAGAGAGTGAAAAAACTTGGAAGTTGGAGGGTAATCTAAACAAGGCCCAAGTTGTCCCTATCCGTCCCGTTCTCCTCGCTGCCACGAACCACCGGCAAGTCCACTCCGCCGTACTTTTCAAAAAAAAAAAGTCCACTCCGCCGTACTGTTAGACACCGGAGGAAAGGGAGGCGCCCAACCAAAGGCGAAGACTCGAGAAATCGAGAGGGGGACGGGGGGGAAGGAGAGGGCGGCCTAGGCATCGGCATGGAGGACTTTACGTCACGATCCCCTACGGCCTGCTGCTCCCGGCCGGCGGCGTCGCCGGGTACGTCAAGCGCGGCAGCGCCGCCTCTCTGGCCGCGGGGAGCGGATTCGGGGCCGCGCTTCTCCTCGCCGGCGCGCTCAGCGCCTGGGCCTTCGCGCACGACGGGGGTGGCGCCGCCGCCATCTTTGCCACAGTCCTCCAGATCGGTCCGTTGCCTACCACCGTCACTCTCTTTCCTCACCCTCTCTCTTGCTTGATTGCCTTCTCTCAGTAGAGCTCGACCGCTCGTGAATCGTAATTGGTGCGTTTACACTGGAACTGCAGTTGCGGGAATCCTAGGTCGCACACTGATTATAGCCATTTCAACTCTGGGTATGAAATCTGCTGTTGCGGTGACATTAGTTTTGCGGCTAAATGTACATGATGGATGTTGATAATGCAGTATCCTGCAGAATGCACAGTTCCTAATAAAGTAATAATTCCCTCCCAGTCAATCACGCTGTTATCATCCCCATTTCAACTGAACCTTTTCAGTTCCTAATTATTCCCTCCCAGTGCAACAACGCTGTTATCATTCCCATTTCCACTGAACTGAAAACTCTTTGAATTGGTTGACTACTCCAGTAGCTTGGTATGCAGTATGCTAGTTCCAACTGTTGCTTCACTAGTGTATGCTCTAACTGACTGCTTTGATTTAGAGGGGAATACGATTATATGTAGGTTTGTATGATAGATTCGATCCATTTTCATGATTTTGGTCACTAACATTGATTGGAAGAACTGCCCATTTGTGATTTCTTATTTAAAGTCTATGGTGTGTCCAAGTTCTACCATCTTAGGCTTGCTTTTCATCAGCTAGTATATATATATCAACTAATCTTGTTCTTTTAACAGTCTGTGCTGTGCTATTGACTGTTGTCATGGGAATAAGATATGTCAAAACACGAAAGATAATGCCCGCTGGAATTATTGCTGCTATCAGGTTTGTTCAAATCCCCCTTCCTTGTACGGGCATGAGTTTAAGTTCTTGAATATATGTATTCTAATCTCCTTATGGTACACGATTTCGTCCTGTAAGTTATGTCAGTAAGTTATTCTTGTTTGATTATGTCGTGCATATTTTTTTTCTGGTTGTGTTGAAGCTAAACTTATGTGCCCCACCGCATAACAAGGCTAACCCTCGGGAGGGAGAGGGAGAGCTTTGCATTGTTATATCTCTATCTATGATTTGGGAGTTCCTCATTTTTCTCTTTTTCAGCATGGCTACAATCATGCAAAATGCCCAAATGATCTGAACAGAATGAGTCATTTAGTTCCTGAACTTCAATTCATGTCCACTGCAGATGGAGCATCTAACATGGCTCCAAAGTTTGGCTAAGTTCTACTTGTATTATCCTTGTACTCTTTAGTTATTGCAAATTAGCAATCCGGTGACCCTCACACTGCCACTCTTTAGTCTCAGGCTTGTTGTGTCTTGACAGCAGACCTCGTTATGACATCATCTCCTTCTGTCATTCATTTGCAGTGCAATCGTATTGCTATTTTACGTGTACAAGGTAGCAACTGGTGGCAACAAGGTTTATATTCCAGTGAGTGCCGAGTGAGTCTGCTGGAGCTGCGGTCTTCTGGTGTACATGCTGTTTCTATGGCAATTAAATATGAAGACAACAAAATCATCTATGTCACGTTGTATTTTAGTGAGCCAAACACTGTACCAAACCCATCAATTATTATTGAGTATTTGATGCCACAAGAAAACAAGAGTTGTTTATTGAGTATTTGATGCCACAAGAAATCATCTATGTCATGTTGTATTTGATGCGATTGTCTTACGATGCCTTCTGCTCAAGTTCTATGGGCAGGCCGTGCAACGGCGACGGCATGGGGTCCCTCGCAAAGGTGTCGTTCTCGCTGCAGAGCTTCCACCTAAACCGCCTGACGAGGTAATGCATCGTCACCAGCGTCTCGATCCTGGCGAACTCCATGCCGACGCAGAACCTTGGACCCCCGCCGAACGCGACGAACGAGCACGGTGGCGCCGCTGCCGCCGACTGGTTCTCGAACCGAGACGGGTCGAACTTGGCTGGGTCGTGGAAGATGCCTGTGTCCATGTGCGTCACGCTCGCCACCCAGAACACCTGCCATCCTTTCGGGATGAGGTAACCGTCGAACTCGACGTCCTGCGTCGCTCGCCGGAAGCCGCCGAAGATGGGAGGCACGAGGCGAAGGGTCTCCCGTGCGACGCGCCACGTGTACTTCATCTTCGCCAGGTCCTCCCAGTCCAGGGCCTCGCCGTCGCCCTTGCTCTTTGCGATGTCCTCGTGCTCTGCGCCACAGCCATGGCGGCGGTCGGTCACCTCAAAGCACATAGAGTGAAGACAACGTGGAAATGGTGCCTTCTAGTTGGGTAAGAATTCTCACCTTTGACCATGGCGTCGAGGGTGTCTGGGTCGTTGGCGAGGTGGCGGACCATGAAGGTCATGAGGATGGACGACGTGTCGTGGCCAGCGACGAGGGCCACCATGGAGTTGTCCACGATCTCCTCCTCGCTCAGCAGCCGCGCGCCGGTGTGGTCGGTGAGACTGAGCAGGCACGCGATGAGGTCGCTGCTCCGGGAGGCCTCGCCCCTTCCCATCTTGGCCCTGGTCTCCCGCGCGATCCCGGCGATGATCCGGCGAGCGCTGGCGCTGGCCCTGAGGCTCCGTCTGAAGGCCGTGAACGGCAGGTTCACCGGGGCGGCCCACACGCCGTCCATGACGCGCGCGAAGTCGGCGGCGAGCGCGTCTTGGAGCGGGCTCCGGCCGAGACCAAAGAGCAGCACGGAGATGATGTCGAACGTGAGCCTCTTCATGAGCGGCAGGACGGTGACGGCGCGGCGGCCGGCCCAGCGCTCATCCAGGTGGCGCCGCACCTCACCGTCGATCTTGCCCACGTACAGCCGCAGCATGTCCGGCTTGAGGAACTCGGCCAGCGCGCCGCGGATCCGCTTGTGGTCGGCGCCCATGAGCTCCAGGATGCTCTTGTCCCCGAGGATTCTTTGCGCTGACCGGGGCTGATGCATTCTCAGGGCGCTGCTGAAGAAGACGAACTTGTTGGCCTCCGGCCCCGTGAGGAGCACCGTCGGCGCGCCGAACAGCGACAGCTTGGACACCGGGCCGTACCGGCGGATGCGGTCCTGGATCCACCGGTCGGCGGTGTTGGCGCGCATGGCACGGAGGAGGCCGAGGCTTTGGCCGATGACTGGCAGGCCCAGCGAGCCCGGGGGCAGCTTGGCCGGCCGCTGCTTCTTTGCCCTCGTTAGGAGGAGCACGGACAAGGCGACGGTGATTAGCGCCGCTAGGACAAGAGAGGAATCCATTGGAGAAGTTGGTGATGCTGCAACCTCCTAGGAATGGAATGGAGGATGCTCAGGAGTTGCAGGAGAGACTGAAGTCAGAGGTGATATACATATAGGACGAAGAGGAGCAGGCTGTTCTGTTTGTTTATGTCTCGCCTCGATGGGTTTTTGGGATCCGTTTGGTTTCTTTTGGTGTTGAGCTGACGTTAGCACCACCACCAAGATTCCATGTCTCGTCGCCTGATGATATGCAAAAAAACAGGTATCAGTATAATCTATAGCAATCCCATTATATGTGTTTCTCTTCGAATGTTTATGCAATGTTGTTTCGTGGATGCCGTGAAGTCAAGGGCATCGCATGGGCAGATGCCGCGGAGGCATAAGACAAAACATGTATATTCTGATAGCCTCTTGGATGATTAATTTGACCTGTATGGGTCAGGACTCGGAAATTATGAATTACACCAAACTATTGTATGAATTACACCAAACTACTGTACAATACTCCAAGGATCACAGCGTTAAATCTTTTTCCTTTTCGTTACCTGCGGTAGTACCAAACAGCTCGGTATACATAGCTATTTTTCCGGAGGGATGTTTGATCAGCAAGGGCCATTTAGGGCAAGTACATTGGTATTGTCTCGTGAGCGGTCTCATGTAATGCCACGTAATTATAAGACGACATAATAAATAATATGTACAATGGCTATTTTTTAAGTTGTCTTATAATAATTTATAATTCTATGATTTGTGTTAGAATAAAGGAAAGGTTTGTGAGGTGCATGGCAACAACTACTCGTACAATGGTACAATAGTTGTCTCATAGTCCTAAGTTTTAGCTCATGAGGTGGTTGTTTCGCGAAAAACGACCTCTTCCTCTCTCCTCTCTCTCTTTCCTCCACGTCAGCAAAAATTCAACGTGGCATTGCATGAGACAGAGTATGAGACCGCTGATGTGTAGCAATGTACTTGCCCTTATGAGCTGGAGCTAAAAATTAGTCCATATCGGTTGACGCTTGTCTAAACAATTAGTCCACTAATTAGTCATAGGGTTCGTTTGGATCCATAGCACTAAAAAATATTGAGATAGATTAAAAAAAATGTTGAGACGGTCAACATTAAAGTTGTAGTTTCCAACATGATTTATAACTTTATAGTCCTTTAAAGGTTCATTTTTTTGTTGTTAGAAAAAATAGAAGAATCTGAGATTCAAAATCTGAGAATTTAAAACAAATATTAGCCTCTAAATGAACCAAAAAATTACATTAAAATGGTCAAGGAGGGTATTTTGTCTGGTTTTAAAAGTTCAGGTGTGTTTGCTGTCCAGTATTGAAGTTTGAGGTCTTTCAGTTCAGCTTGAGAATTCAGATTAGGTGCTATTTTTTTGTACATAATTATAAATATTATTCGTTAGTCCTTGTGTAATCTATAATCTTTATATTTAGATGGTCATCAGATAGAATTTTTCAAGCATATATGACTGGATGCACAACAGGTGATGGTTAAATTGTATTTGTCTTTGATATAAAAAGCTATATGCGTTTATATTTGATATCCATAAAAATATGTGGATAAATTCAAAGCTTTTACCCGTTCTCTCAACCTGGTTCAGTTTAGGGCGGAGTGGCAGATGTAATGGGTGTTTGTCAGGTCTCTGCTGACGGTGCCAAAGAGGAGAATTATATATGAGCAACGGGCCGTGCCGGCCCGGCCCGGTCCTGGCCCGTGCCAGGCATGGCCCTATAGGACACGGCCCTAAAGGGCCCTAAGGCCCACTGTGCCGTGCCAAAGTGGCCCTCCGTACCTGCTCACCGGCTCAAGCACGGCCCTACGGGCCCTTTTCCGTGCCGTGCCGGCCCTAAAAGGCACGGTCCAATAGGGCTCAGGGCCGGCCCTTAACCCGCTAACAGAAAAAAACAAAAGTAGATTCGTTTAAATTTGAATTTTGACAAGAATTTTATAGAATATAGCATAATTCGTATATTTCTCAAAATTATTTCAAAACTATCTTCAATAATTTATAGTTTCACTTGCAACATGTGAAAATTAATCTCTAAATTCCCAGCCTAACGGGCCGCCGCCGTGCCTCCTCTTTCTAGCGGGTCGTGCCGTGCCGGCCCTTGTGCTTCAGTGGCGGCCCATGCATGGCCCGCTAACCGTGCCGGGCTAGCCCTAAGCCATATGCAGCCGTGCCCGTACCGTGCTTGGACTGGGCCGAAATCAATGGGCCCGTGCCGGGCCGACGGACTTAAGGCTGCATGCTCAAGATTGAGGAGAATGAAGCATGGCTGAAGGCGCGGAGGAAGGCGGTGGATTTGAGGAGTTGGGCTCAGCCCCAGTAGGTTGTAGGGGCTCGGCCCGGAATAGGTGGTGGAGTGTGCGCCGGCATTGATAAGCTGGTTGTAGTAATCATGTGAAGAGACCATCCAATAATAGAAACTTAACAGAATTCTCCCCCAATTCGTATTGCTTCCCTGCCAAAATCACTGCTGTCCTTACCTCTCAATGTCATGCTTGCTATTCTACCCTATATTCCTCTCAAATCCCCAAGTTATCCATCACGATCGTGACAGTGTTGCTGGTTGTAGGCAGTTCGTTTGGTTTGTTTGATGGCTAGGAGTTGTTTCCCGTAAATATTGTGATACTTATGATGATGTAAGATCATCGAGGCTAATAATACAATCTTTTGTTACCAATACGAATCTTTATAGCCTATCTTTCAACCTACTCATATAGTTTCATTATTAATATATGGTCTATTTATCTCTCTTACAGGTTTCGAACTCTTTGTCCAAACAGACCATAAACTTACAGTCTATTTCTTTTCTCTCTCTTCATCATCTCAGCATACAACTCATTTACGGCGTTGTATTATGTTTTAATCTTGGTTAATGCTAAGCCTAGGACTATGCCCTTAAACTCTAATAAAAAAACGATCCGATTTCCGTTGGACAGTCAAATGGAAATATCTATTCCACTTACACCCTAATGGTCACGTTGTCATCCCAACCGAATGGTGCAGTCATCACTGCAGTTAACAGCATGTACGCCACAACGTTCCCTAATATAGTTACAAGATTAACATGCCGTTACACATACACATTCTAATGATGAGCATATGCAACATGACAACATTTCTCCCCAATCCGCTGATTCTGAGCGTGAAGCAATTGCTTGGAGCCGAATGCCTGCAGCTGATTCAGCCGAACAATGAATAAGCAAGTGTAGCTGCAGAAGATTAATTTGTTGGCTTGCTACTTTGCTAGGGGCATCTATGCGCGCATCATCATTTGCCAACAAATGATAAGAATCCGTTGGCGAATGGTTGTATAGTTCTCTTTCCTCTTTTTTTTTTCTTTGGATCGGTCTTCCTCTGTCTCTTCTCTAACGTTTTCAGCATGTAGTAGATGTTTGCCACCCTAGTTCCAACCGATCGAGCCAACCATATCCCTTGTCCGTCGTCTTTTTTTTTTTTTTTTTTTTTTTTTTGGATTCTGTCGTCTCAGATCTGTCATCGTCTACCTAAAAAATCGCAGTGCAGAGTGAATGAAGACTGAAGACTGAAGATGCCGCTTTGCCTTCGCGGCAGCTCGCCGATCGCTGCAGCACACATGCATTACACGTCTATCTATATACACGACGCCAGATTGGTTGTGGTTTGTGATACACGGCGCGACGATATATGGCGCTTGCACCCTGGTCTACTAACTAGCTAACGACTAGCTAGTCAACAAGCTCTAAGCTAGTGCACAACAATGGCGGCCTCAGTGGCCGTTGCGCTCCTGGTCGCCTTCCTCACGCCGGTCGTCGTCATTTACCTGTTCACAAGGCCCAACAAGAAGCCGTTGCCGGCCAACTTGCCGCCGGCTCGCTGGGCCTGCCGATGATCGGGCAGAACCTGGGCCTGCTGCGCGCGATGCGGACAAACACCGGCAAGCGGTCCCGTGTCGAAGCTGTCGCTGTTCGGCGCCCCGACGGTGTTTCTTTAACGGAATTTATAAGGAATTCCAATATATAATCATCACTCGACCTTTTTTTTTTGTGCGTCATCAGTGGAATCTTTTTCTGTGCACTGTCTAACTTTGTGATCTGATTAGAGGGAGAGCCGAGCCGAGGAGAGCCTATGTTGTGGGAATCTCACGATCAGGACCTGAAATGGCCAGGCCCATCAAGTGGCTATAGATGGCGGAGGCCCAGGACACGGAGCCAGCTCAAGTTGTCCCTATCCGTTCTCCACTTCTCCTCGCTGCCACGAGCCACCGGCAAGTTCACTGCGCCATCAGTTTTAGGCCCCGGCGACCAGCGGAATCTACTATATCTAAATAAGAGGAACCTACTATCAAATTTATCTGCAATTTTGTGCAGCCACATCACCAGAAACTCCTCACCAATTTGATGCATCGAGTCAGCTCTTCAAAAGCCAGAATGTGAGCTGAAGAGACACAGGCTCCTCGCAATGTTGCTTCACTAGCATATGCCCTAGCAGATTTCTTTGATTTAGAAGGAAATATGAATATATGCATATTTGTATGATAAGTTCCATCCATTTCCACGATTTGGTCACTAACACTGATTGGAAGAACTGCTCATTTGTGATTTCTTTAGGTCTATGATGTGTCCAAGCTCTACCGTCTTAGACTTGTTATTCATCAGTTAGTATGTCTTTCTTTTAACAGTTTGTGCCGTGCTATTGACTGTTGTCATGGGAATAAGATACGTCAAAACACGAAAGATAATGCCCGCTGGAATTATTGCTGCTATCAGGTTTGTTCAAATCTCCCTTCCTTGTATGGGCATGAGTTTCTTGTGCCAAGTTCTTGTATATATGTATTCTAATCTCCTTATGGTACAAGATTTGGGCCTGTAAGTTATGTCAGTAAGTTAGTTTTGTTTGATTATGTCATGCATAATTTTTTTTTCTGGTTCTGTTGAAGCTAAACTTATGTGCCCCACTGCATAACAAGGCTAACTCTCGGGAGGGAGAGGCAGAGCTTTGCATTGTTATATCTCTGTCTATGATTCGGGAGTTCCTTATTGTTTTCTTTTTCAGCATGGCTACAATCATGCAAAATGCCCAAATGATCTGAACAAAATGAGTTATTTAGTTCCTGAACTTCAATTCTTGTCCACTGCAGATGGGGCACCTAACATGGCTCCAAAGTTTGGCTAAGCATTCTACTTGTATTATCCTTGCCCTCTTTATTTATTGCAAATTAGCAATCCGGTGACCCTCGCTGTGCCACTCTTTAGTCGCAGGCTTGTTGTGTCTTGACAGCAGACCACGTTATGACATCATTCTCTTCTGTCATTCATTTGCAGCGCAATCATATTGATATTTTACGCATACAAGGTACCATCTGGTGGCAACAAGGTTTATATTCCAGTGAGCGCCGAGTGAGTCTGCTGGAGCTTGGGTCTTCTGGTGTACATGCTGTTTCTATGGCAATTAATTACGAAGACAACAAAATCATCAATGTCATTGTTATATTTTAGTGAGGCAAACACTGTACCAAACAAGATCAATATCAGCTGTCATGATGTGCCCATCAATTATTATTGAGTACTTGCTGTCACAAGAAAAAAAGTTGTTTTTGTATAAAACTCTTGTTTTGTCTTATGATGCTTATGCGATCTGCCAAGTGTTGTCTTACAATGCCTTCTGCTCAAGTTCTATGGGCAGGCCGTGCCGCGGCGACGGCATCGGGTTCCTGGCAAAGGTGTCGTTCTCGCTGCAGAGCTTCCACCTAAACCGCCTAACGAGGTAATGCATCGTCACCAGCGTCTCGATCCTGGCGAACTCCATGCCGACGCAGATCCTGGGACCCCCGCCGAACGCGACGAACGAGCACGGTGGCGCCGCTGCCGCCGACTGGTTCTCGAACCGAGACGGGTCGAACTTGGCCGGCTCGTGGAAGATGCCCATGTCCATGTGCGTCACGCTCGCCACCCAGAACACCTGCCATCCTTTCGGGATGAGGTAGCCGTCGAACTCGATGTCCTGTGTCGCTCGCCGGAAGTTGCCGAAGATGGGAGGCACCAATCGAAGCGTCTCCAGCGCGACGCGCCACGTGTACTTCATCTTCGCCAGGTCCTCCCAGTCCAGGGCCTCGTCGTCGCCCTTGTTCTTTGCGATCTCCTCGTGCTCTGCGTCGCCAGCGGTGGCGGTGGTCACCCCTCAAAGCATAGCGAAGACGTGGGAATGGTGCGTTCTGGTAAGAAATCTCACCTTTGACCATGGCGGCGAGGGTGTCCGGGTCGTTGGCCAGGTGGCGAACCATGAAGGTCATGAGGATGGACGACGTGTCGTGGCCGGCGATGAGGGCCACCATGGAGTTGTCCACGATCTCCTCCTCGCTCAGCAGCCGCGCCCCACTGTCGTCGGTCAGATGAGCAGGCACGCGATGAGGTCGCTGCTCCGGGAGGCCTCGCCCCTTTCCAGCTTGGCCCTGGTCTCCCGCGCGATCCCGGCGATAATCCGGCGAGCACTGGCGCTGGCCCTAAGGCTCCGGTTGAACGCCGTGAACGGCAGGTTCACCGGGACGGCCCACATGCCTTCCATGACGCGCGCGAAGTCGGCGGCGAGCGCGTCCTGGAGCGGGCTCCGGCCGAGGCCGAAGAGCAGCAGGGAGATGATGTCGAACGTGAGCCTCTTCATGAGCGGCATCACCGTGAGGGCGCGGCGGCCGGCCCAGCGCTCGTCAAGGTGGCGCCGCACCTCGCCGTCGATCTTGCCCACGTACAGCCGCAGCATGTCCGGCTTGAGGAACTCGGCCAGCGCGCCGCGGATCCGCTTGTGGTCGGCGCCCCATGAGGTCCAGGATGCTCCTGTCCCCGAGGATCCTCTGCACCGACCGGGGCTGCTGCATCGCCAGGGCGCTGCTGAAGAAGACGAACTTGTTGGCCGCCGGCCCCGTGAGGAGCACCGTCGGCGCGCCGAACAGCGACAGCTTGGACACCGGGCCGTACCGGCGGATCCGGTCCTGGATCCACCGCTCGGCGGTGTTGGCGCGCATGGCGCGGAGAAGGCCCAGGCTCTGGCCGATCACCGGCAGGCCCAGCGAGCCCGGGGGCAGTTTGGCCCGCCGTGGCTTCTTTGCCCTCGTTAGGAGGAGCACGGACAAGGCGACGGCGATTAGCGCTAGGACAAGTGAGGAATCCATTGGAGAAGAAGTTGGTGATGCTGCAGCCTCCTGAACTCAGTTTGTTTATGTGGAATGGAATGGAGGATGCTGGGGAGTCCAGGTCCAGGAGTGAGGAGAGCAGGCTGCTCTGTTTGTTTATACATAGGAAGTCAGAGGTGATATACATAGGAAGAAGAGGAGCAGGCTGCTCTGTTTGTTTATTTGGTTTATTTATTTAATATTTGTATACACACCTGCTAGAATTCTGTAGGCTGAGGTCCCAGTCGATGGGGTTTCTGAGGCTATCCGCACTCTTCATTCTTTATATTCATCCTCTAAAAGAAATATTCTGTTCTGGTCATCAAGATTTTCTTCTCTATACTTAATTCTTCCACACCCATCTATCCTTTATATCATCCTCTATCTACTATGGGGTCCATTTATCACTTTATCTAAATATATCCATGTGACATCTTATTTTGAAGGATTTATTGAAACGAATTTAATAGTGTAATCGGAATTTAATTTGAATTTTTGGTTTGTGAGCTATAGCATTTTTTTTTTATTAGGTGAAAAGTGGGGCCTGCCATCATCTCTCTCCTCTTTCTCACAGGTCCCTTTCTCCTCTGCATACCGGACATGGCTGTGTTCCGCTGGCTGGATTTGTCTGGAACTAACTCATACAACCAGCCGGCTGGAACCAGAAGCCAGAAAAAATCGGCTGATTTTCCGGCCGTTGGAACGCAGCCATCTTTTTTCTCGGCCACAGACTCCGGACGCACATGATGGTAACGGATGCGGTGGCAGTTTACAGTATGCCGCTGCAGCTTTTTGGTCTGGTATACTGCGTACCGGATGCTTTTTCCGTATTGCAGTGCGATCAGTCTGAGACCCGTTTGATTTCTTTTGCTGTTGAGATGACGTAAGCACCAAGATAAGCATGACTCGTCGCCTGACGATTTACATAAGAAAAACAGGCACCAAGATAATCATGACTACGTCTTTCTGCAATGTTTGTTGTTCCTGGATGCCGGGAAGTGAAGAGCATCGCATGGACAGCAGATGCCGCGGGGGCATGAGACAAAACATGCATGTTCTGATAGGCTAACACCCAACATATATGATGCAGTCATCACCACTTACTGCAGCAGCTAACACACAACACATCGTTAACGTGCCGTTACAGATAAAAAAAAAAATCTAACGATGAACACATGTAACAGGACAACATTTGTCCCCATTCCGCTGATTCTGAGCGTGTGCAACAATTGCTTGGAGCTGAATTCCGGTTCCGCCGGAATCTAGTCTGGAATAATTCTGGCCCGGAGCGCTGTTGTATTTTCTATAGGCAAGGATCAGCGGGACTGTTCCGGCCAGGAACATGCTTAACCGAACGAGGGTGTTGGCTTGCTAGGGGAATCTTTGCGCGCATTTATTTGCATCAGCTGCCAAGAAATGCTAAAGATTCCTTTGGTGAATGTTAATGCTTGTATACTCTTCTTTCCATTTTTTATTTTCTTTGGATCGGTCTTCTCTGTCTCTTCTCTCACGTTTTCAGCATGTAGTAGATGTTTGTCACCCTAGTTCCAACCTATCGAGGCAACCATCCCTTGTCGGTCGTCTCAGATCTAAGATTCCTCGGCATCATCGTCTAGCTAGAAAAATCACACTGCAGCACGCTAGGTGAAGATGCCGCTTTGTCCGCTTCGCCTTCGCGGCAGCTCGTCGATCGCTGCAGCACACATGCAGTGCAGTACACGTCCATGCACGGCGCCATGATATATGGCACTTGCACCCCGGTCTAGTAACTACCTAACGACTAGCTAGTCAACAAGCTCTAAGCTAGCGCACAGCAATGGCGGCCGCAGTGGCTGTTGCGCTCCTAGTCGCCTTCCTCACGCCGGCCGTCGTCGTTTACTTGTTCACAAGGCCCACCAAGAAGCCGTTGCCGGGCAACCTGCCGCCGGGCTCGCTGGGCCTGCCGATGATCGGGCAGAGCATGGGCCTGCTGCGCGCGATGCGGAGCAACACCGGCGAGCGGTGGCTGCGGGACCGCGTCGCCCGGTACGGCCCCGTGTCGAAGCTGTCGCTGTTCGGCGCCCCGACGGTGTTCGTGACGGGCGCCGCCGCGAACAAGCTCGTGTTCGCGAGCGACGCGCTGGCGCCGAAGCAGCCCCGGTCCCTGCCGCTCATCCTGGGCCGCCGCAACATCCTCGAGCTCGAAGGCGACGACTACCGCCGCGTCCGCGGCGCCATGATGCAGTTCCTCAAGCCGGACTCGCTGCGGCGGTACGTGGGCGCGATCGACGCCGAGGTGGCGCGCCACCTGGACGCGCGGTGGGCGGGGCGCCGCACCGTCGCCGTGCTGCCGCTGATGAAGCTGCTCACGTTCGACATCATCGCCACGTTGCTGTTCGGCCTCGAGCACGGCGCCGTCAGGGAGCGGCTCGCCACGGCGTTCGCGGAGATGCTGGAGGGGATGTGGGCCGTGCCGCTGGACCTGCCCTTCACGGCGTTCCGCAGGAGCCTCAGGGCCAGCGCGAGGGCGCGCCGGGTGCTCGAGGCCACGCTCGCGGAGAAGAAGGCCAGGCTGGAGCGCGGCGAGTCGTCACCCGCGGACGACCTCATCAGCTGCCTCGCCAGCCTGCGCGCCGACGACGGCGGCGAGCGGCTACTGACGGACGAGGAGATCGTGGACAACGCCATGATCATGCTCGTCGCCGGCCATGACACGTCGTCCGTGCTCATGACCTTCATGGTCCGCCACCTCGCCGGCGATCCAGCAACCCTCGCCGCCATGGTTCAAGGTAATCAACCAAGAACCCAGAGCTATGTATGCATGGCTCCCGTAGATAAATCAAATCCTCGTCACCATGGATGGATGTCTCATGCATGCATGCATGCATGAATGCATAACGCAGAGCACGACGAGATCGCCAGGAACAAGGCCGACGGCGAGGCGCTGACATGGGAGGACCTGCACGGCATGAGGTTCACATGGCGCGTGGCCCTGGAGACGCTGCGGATGATCCCGCCCATCTTCGGCAGCTTCCGGCGTGCGCTGGAGGACATCGAGTTCGACGGCTACTGCATCCCCAAGGGGTGGCAGGTGTTCTGGGCGTCCAGCGTCACGCACATGGACCCCAGCATCTTCCCGGAGCCGGAGAAGTTCGAGCCGTCCCGGTTCGAGAGCCAGGCGCCGCCCTACTCGTTCGTGGCGTTCGGCGGCGGGCAGAGGCTGTGCGCCGGGATCGAGTTCGCGAGGGTGGAGACGCTGGTGACCATGCACCACCTGCTGAGGCGATTCAGGTGGAGGCTCTGCGGCAAGGACAAGGACAACACGTTCGTCAGGGACCCCATGCCGTCGCCGCTCAACGGGCTGCCCATCGAGCTCGAGAGCAGAGACATGGGGGCTCCAAGCAAGAACGCGTGCTCAGTACCTTGATTCCAACTCACCTCACACGGGGATGTTCGGATCTCCCAAAAATGTCAACCGTCAGGTCACATATAGCTGAGGATGTCAACTCAGTTTTTGTAATTATAAAACGCAAAAAGATGGTTTTACACTTTTACTGGAATCAAAGCTTTCATTCAGTTGTGCATGCATAAAAAAAAAAGGTTTTGATGGTACCACTCCTCTCGCCGAAAAGCCCCCATAACGCCCATCCTGCAGACCAACGCTCCATGGCTCCATCATGCACCGCCAATGACATCGCTGTCGCCTCACCGGCCCGCCTCACCAGCCCACCTCCATATCCATGCACCCACTATCGCCGGTCCACCTTGCCTTGCCTCTTCCCCTCACCCACCCTCTGAAGCCAGCAGCGATAGAAAAACCTCCGCCGGAAACTAAATGGAACTGCACCGCTGCTGCTAACCTTGACAAACAGACCGTCGTTGTGTTACAAGCTTCGAATGGGACATACAACGCTCCAACATCTGAGACCACAACATGCAGTCATGAACCGCAATTATAGGCCCCAATACCAACATACAATGTGCATTAACAATGAACCGCATGCATACTTATGCAGAAAGAGTTGATGTTCTGGAGATATTGGCCTCAAAATCAGTTCAGGGTTAAGGTCTTCATCAGATTTACAAGATATTCAAATGCTTAGCATCTCCTCCTGCTCCTAGAGACAATTTTATTTAGCTAATAAACAGTATATTGCTATTCATTTTAATATGTAATAACTAATGCACCATTATCAAACCACAGACCACCATGAGGTGAGAAGGTTTTACAATATAACTGGAGAATCAAACTATGAATTATGAAAGACTTTCAATGAAGGTGAGACAATATCAACATCATATTTCCCAATCCAACCAATCCATTTCAACACAGTGCCACTCCCACTCCACCCAATATAATATTCCTAATACTAGCAACAGACCAGACAAGAACAAGAGGAATGAACAAATGAAATTAACCCATATGTCGACAATCAATGTAACCCTAATTGATAAGTTGCTGCAGGTCGATGCGCCAGGATGAAGCTAGCTGCTTCATTATCTGCATGGGTGTCGCTCCCTCCCAGTCATCAGGCAGCTCAATCGCTGTAGCCTCATGAAGTCCCAGTAGGAGGTCCTGCTTTGCATCTAGAGGTATTCCGAGATAATCAGAGCCGTTTTCCATTACCAGATCAGTCACCTGCAACACATTGAGATATCTTTTCGTGAGATTTCTAGCTTAGAGTAAAGCTTTCAGCTCAGAAATGAAAACCAGACAATGCCAGACATTTGAGTACAAAAAAGGAAATAATATATGCCAAGGCTTATCTTTGCAAACTGTTATTTGTCTAACATACTCTAATGTTTCATGTTCATAGATTAGATGCAACCATCTATCCAGCTTAATCAACCATGTCAGGGCATGCATAGATTATAGTAATGCATTGGCTTCAGCTGTGAATTGAAACGGGTGAATTAGTTCAACCTATTACAAGCATGCAAGCGCATACCTGCTGTCCAGGTGGAAACCATAATTACATTGAGCAAACAAAGGAGAACATAAAAACAAGTTTCACCAAATCAGAACACATCTGTTCGACAAAGAACGCATAAAATATCCATCACATACTTCACTACAGTTTCCCCTTCAACCTTGAGCAATCCAGTAAAACTGATGGGCCTTCATTCTAGACCAAATGAAAAGCCAGGATTCTGTTTGAGGGCAGAAGGACCAAAAGTCAATCAATAACAGTTCAATGCTTCTATCCAAATGAATTTTACCAAGATATGTTTCAATTGCTTCAATACTTTAATTCACCTGCTAAAATCAACAAATTAATTGGTTCTATCTGCCGTTACTTGGATCTCACATTCTTTCAAAAAAGGAGCCATTATTTCAAAACATAACTGTTCAAAATGTTTTTTCTTCATAGCTTGTTAGTCAGCCATGTCGTTGAACTTCTACTGTTTGGAGCATTTATCGCAACAATAATGTTTGTGCAGCTGTTTCTGTGTTCTCGACTCGTGTGAGTTAATATAATATGCACAGATGGGTGCTTCGGCTGAAGGATGTTAAACATTTTGTTCTAACAGTAATGCTAAAGGACTGGAGGTAATCACTGGGATTCCAAAAATTAGCCTGTCAGAAATGCCATTATCCTAGTACCAAATTGGATTTACTATCAAAGTGCCAGTGACAAAAGGTACTTAAGTAAATGCACACTAAATTGAATTTTAGAATGCTGCACCATAGTCTTATGATGAAGGTGAATCATAATTAATTCAGCCCATTTCTGAGAAAATGGATGAAAGTTCAAATTTGCATGATATAATTCATCAATGATAACATCAATCCATTCCTGCAAAGGAATATAGTGGATTACCTGCTGAAGCCAGTTTAATGCTACGTCATAGAAGCTTTCTTCCACGAGAAACTGCCCCACTGCATGTAGGACTTCATTTGCAACCTCATTTGAAAGTTGATCAACAACCGGTCCAGTTTGCTCCATCAACTTCACAAGTAATTCAGCATCACCAGTTGAAAGAACCTCAGCATAAGCAGTGTCCATATCATCAAGATGAACAGCATCCATCGCGCGAGTCCAGGCCTCCCAAAGTGGGCCTCTTTCATCCCCTTGGTTGTCATCATTCAAAGCTTCTCCATCCAGTTCAGGAATAGCAACTCTTGCAGCGGCCCTCGAATTTCCATTATCTTCACCGGCCACTCTAATGGCTTCCAGTGTTGCTTCATCTTTTGAGGCCCGCCATGCACTTCGGGCAGAAGGACCCTCACCGAACCTAAAGGGCCCCTGCCCTTTGTCCCAACCTCTCCGAGGACCCGCTTGATCATTACTCCGTTCATTTCTTGCCATCCTACTGTCAGATGAAACAGAATCTAATCCTCTCCTCACATTCATACCGCTTCTTGATCCAGAATAAGCATATGAGTCCCATGGTTCAGAATCTGGTCTCCAAGATGGGTTTTTTGTACCAGAAGCCATACCATCAGCAGAGAAATACCTTTCTGCAAATCCCATCCGTCCATCACCACTCCTTCCAAATTTCGAATTAGGATATTCATGAAAACCATTGTATTTAGATGATCTGCCAGGAGACGAATCAAATCCCAGGGCTGGACCACCACCACCTCTCCTGCCTGACGAGAGTGATATTTCCCTAGCCATTTCCTCAACAACTCTCTCAAGACCACGTACTCTGTTCTCCAAAGTAACCATGCTGTCGTGAGATCCTCCCATGAAATCCTGAAAGTTGAAAAACAAGCAATGTTCAGTAGTTAGCCCAACAATATGTCTAGTAAGTTTAAATTTGTTCACAAAATCAGCATGCAATCATACATCTCTCAGCTGATTTAGCCTTATTTGCAATGTACACAAAAATAATCCAATATAAACTACAGGAAGCGGGAAGCTACAACATGTATCTGAATTATGCAACTAAGTAATCGAGTGAAGTACAACATCAGGTGGACACGAAGCATTCAATTTTCTTTCCAAATATGTAGAAAGTTATTTTAAAGTAACAAATAAACTAGGTAGCAAAGCTCCACGAGCTGAGTATGAGTAAGCCTTACGTTTGGGCAACCTCAATTTCAAGCTTGAGAGCCTGAGGTCAGCTATATAGAAGCATGAATAAGCTTAAGCTCAGCTCAATAAGGCTCCAGAACTCTGGATGCACATACAAACATATCTTATAAGCTTTCGTTGTTTGATGGCAATGAAATTTGGTTTCGACCGTCCAAAAAAAAAACTCACAAGGATAGGCATACATTAATATGCCATACGTAAATCTTCAGGCCTAATTCAGCCAACCTCAAGAGAGCTCAACAAAGCCCAAGCTAAATATCAATAAGTATTTGATCGCAAGGAAGACTTAAAATCTCAGCTTAATTGGGCAGGCTCAAGCCTAGATAAAAGCTTGTCGGGCCCAAGCTTACAATATTTGGCATACATGTAAAGCTTGTTCATTTGTGCTGTTGCTGTAGTGAGACAACTCTAGATTCTGTATGATTGCTAAGGAAAAGAACTGATATCAAAAGGTGGTCAATGCTGACAACAATATAGCTTCATGACAATATAGTTATACTTTCACCTACATAGTTAACTGAGTCGAGAAAAGTCTTATTTGCAGAGTTTAAATAGTTAGCAGTCCTTGCATTAGTTCCTCATCACCAATCAGGAAGCCAAAGTGTGATATCCATTTCTAGATTCTTTTTTTTTCTTAGCAGCAAACAGAAAATTGAACTTCAAACATTCCAGAAATAATGACAAACTAACCTGCAACATGTTCATGAGACTAGTTTGCTGTCTCTCCAAGTGTGACAATTGCCTCTGTATCGCTAACCAATTTGTTTTATTATTTATGAAAGGGCCTTCTCCAGGAATGTTCATGGTTGCAGCAGTGGAATCTTTTGTACTGGGTTCACCCCTATCTTCAACATCAGCTGTCCTAGCTTTTGTATCTTTGTTTCTATTTCCCCTTTGGCCAGCCCATTTATCCCGAATATTTTGAAAATTAGAGCTAGCACGCATTTGAGTTAGACTTGCTTCATCTTCAGCTGATCCATTGCTGTCAGCTGTACCAACCAGATCATCATCTTCTGTGTCACCTTCACTTCGTAAGTGGGATTGTAGAGTCTTGCGGGGGACTACAACCTCAACTGCCAAGTCATCTGTTTTCCTTGTCTCAAGCTTTTGGAAAAACTCAGGGTTCAGTTCCCTGTCAGTTAATGTTGGTCTTTTCTTCAAAAGAACTGCTGCCTTTTCAGCTATGCTGCTGCCCTTCATGTTGTTACTAGGTGAATCTGGAGAGGAATCATCGAAGGATTCTGATTTTCCACCTCTTTGAATTGACCTTCTTGAGTCCAGTTTCCCTTCACCATCAGCTAGATCCTTATTTCTACCGTCTGCTGCATGTAATTTTTTTTTTACATTAAGTGTGGAATAGTAAAACCCTCAATGATATAAAAAAATTGGTAAACAAACAAACATTACCATTTGCATCTTCTCCAGTCAACTTTTTCCACAACTGTACTGCATCAATCATGCTATCTCTGACAGGCCTCACCTGTGAGAAGAATATGATGACTGACATATGAATACAAAAGTATGTATATTGTGGTCATCTGAAAAGGTTTGATGAGCAGCAAAAGGGCCTCAAACATAGATGGAGCGGAAAGAATTCTAGTTTACCTTATCAAAACGGCAAGCTTCGAGAGCAGCAATGGTTGGAGCCGTTCCGTCACCTATCAAGTGACCGGAATGGGTAGCAAAGACACATAAGGTATCAGCGGCTGCTTTTCTAGTAGCCCAATCGCTGTTCTCAAGGCAGTCACGAATACTTTGCAGAGCTTGCTGCATATTCTGGGAACTGATTGCTCCCACCTGAAAGGTGAGATATGAACAGATACTCAAATTATGAAGACATAATATCATTGTAGAATGGCATAACCACATGAGCACAAAAAAACAATAATAGCATTGATGAAAATATTGTCATGTTAAAACTACATAATGATCCTGAATCATGATAAGCGCTAAATCTCCTGTAGATTTAGCACTAAAATCTTATATGAATATAACCAACAAAACTCAAAAGGTGAGCAATATGATATTTTCCATTGTCCATCAAGTCAAACAGAAACAAGTAAACCCAGACTATTTGTTCTCTGGGAAGACATGCGTTGCACTTCCACATTCACTCGATCAGGAGTCACATTGTGATCACAGTGCATATATGCTTTATAATCCTATCTCCATTTGCCATTCTCAGTAATGATTCAAAAGCAGTTTGAAAACTTACAAGTGTCACCCCTACAATTGTCTGTGAGATACACAAGCCACAGTACCACAAAGCAGGAGTGAACCTGCTGGAAGCCCTAACCTGAGTAGAGGATAACATTCATAGCCCCAAACTGCAAGTAATCTACTAAATAGCAAATTCTTGACCTGCTCCCTGCAGACCAAAACCTTACCAGTATTTTCCATACCTAATAGAGTTATCAGGAAATGCACAAGCCACAACCAGAACAATATTATGATTCAGAACATGAGACTTCAAAATAACCCCTGCCCCAGTCTAGGATAAAATTCATGCCTAAAATGCGACATGCCCCTTACATGATCAATAATTAGCAAGGACTTCTAATACCTGGTATTCCTTGAGTAAATCATGGAACACAAAGCACGCACAACAAAATTTAGGAAGGGAGCACTCACCTGTGCCAAACTTCCCATGACGCCAAGCAATGCCGCCTTGGCTTGCACGCCCTGACCACCCAGCAACTTGCAAATCCTAGGACCGAGCTTCCCAAACATCCCGATGGCACCAGGACCAGGCCCCCTGCCCCTTCCACCGCCTTGGCCAAGCATGCGGCCGCCCCAGCCTGCACCGCCTTGCTCTGCTCCCCCATCACCTCGAACAACGGCTTCACGAACAGCGTCACGGTCGCATTGCCCGCCTCAGCAACGCCAGAAGCGGACAGAGAGCTGAGGTACACTGCCGCGAGCTGGCCAGCGACGTCTCGGCACGCGTCGCGCACAGAGGTGTCGGACGCCGGGTCCTTGAGCCGTCGCGCGATGTGGGCCAGCACCTTGTGTAGGTGCGCCGCGGCGGCGTCCGGGTGGGACGCGCAGAGCGTGGCGAGGAGGCGCAGCGACTCGCGCCTGGCCGGGGGAGGCGAGCCCCGGGGAGTCGGATGCCAGCGCGTTGAGCAGCATGGGCACGGCGTCGGTCGACGGCGGCGCGCGGATGATGCGGTCCAGCTCCTCGACGGCGATGTGGTGCGTGTCGCGGTCCGAGAGCTTGGCGAGCGCGGCGAGCACGCGCGACTTGAGCTCCGCCATCGCCGCGTTCTTCGACGGCGTCGCGCCGCCGGTGGTCGACGACGGCGGCGGAGGCGCCGCCCCACCGCCAGCCGCCGCGGCATTGGAGCCGGGGTTCGGCGCCGGCGGCGGCTGCGCTGTGGTGGGCGACCTAGGGTGGGATTTGACGGCGGATTTGGAGAGCGCGGTCGCCATTGCGGTGGGAATCTGGAGTGTGCGGGGGCTGTCAAGGGGGAGGAGTGGGAATGGCGAGGTCAGATTTGAATTGGTGGGTGCGGGGTTTGGGTGCCAATCTGGGGCATTTGGTGGCGAATTTGAGGTGGATTTGGTGAGATTTATGCCGCTTTTGGATCGATCGTCGGGTTTGGGATTTGGCGTTTGGGTGGATTTGGGAATGGGGCGATGAGATCTCGCCTTGGGAGCGGAGATGAGGTGAGATGAGACGGGGGGAGAGGAGTCGGCGAAGAAGGGGTTCAAAGGTTCTCTGAGAAGGGTGTTACTGTTGCTGATGAGAAGAGGAGGGAGGGCAGTGGGACCGTGGGGGAGAAGAGAGAACTAGGAGGGAGTGAGGAGGGCCCGCTAAAGTAGAGAGAGAACTACAGTGACAACTGGGGACCTTGGACCCGCTTGGCAGGGGCTCTGTGAAGCTATTTTCTCAATTTCTCACCACAATGTAATACTACATGAACTCTCTCCGTTTAAAATTATAAGTTGATTTAACTATTTTATTCATTGATTTTGCCTAAAAAATAAAGCGATTGTAATTTGGGACAAAGAGAGTACATACTAATACTATATGATTTTTATATTTCAGATGGTTCATATATGCTATTTATTTTCCTGTGCATGGTCAACTATTATGGACCATGAGGCTCTATTTGGTAGTGCACGGTCAACTATTATGGACCATGAGGCTCAATTCAGTAGAGCTTAGGGTGGCTCTACTTGCTGCTCATACGTTATAGCAAGAGTCAATTTTTCTCTGTTCTTTCAAAATAAACTAGACTTAATAAAATCGTTCTTTTCCAAGCAACACGGGTTATTTAGAGTTATTTTTATGAAAATATTGAACACTACACAAATTATAAGTCCTCCACATATGGATAACAAGACATCTGCGATGATTATATTGATCTCAAGATCTATCAGCTTAATCTCTTGAAATGACACATGCGTTTGGAGACAATTAAGGGTGGAGCTACCCAAGGGGCGTAGTGGGCGGCCACCCTATCTAGCTACCGGCATGGTCACAGAGGAGACTCCAACCTCCAAGACTCCGAGAGCTTCACTTATGCGACTGCAATATAGAAGAGAGAGAGCGACGATAGGAGGCAGGAGATGATCGACGGTTTCGGCAACTGGGCCTATTTTTCTTAGGGCCTGTTTGTTCCACTAGGACTAAATTTTAGTGACTAAAGTTTAGTCCGTTTTAGTCCCTAAACTTCCAAACACCTCTTGCTTTTGGAGGTGCTAAATTTTAGTAGCTTTAGTCAGCAAGGAGGAGCTAAAAGAGACTAAAAGGCCAAGTTGTGAGAGCACATGCACCTCTTTAATGCGCTTTTAGTCTCTTTTAGTCCCTAGAACCAAACACACTAGGACTAAACTTTAGGGACTAAACTTTAGTGACTAAAGGAAACAAACAGGCCCTTAGCCCAACAATAGCTTTAGCGAAGGCCCAACGATGCCACAATTGAAAGTGTAGTTCCCATCTGGCCATCCCAACAGCGAACTCCTGACCATTGAACTCCCAACCCCGGTTCCCCTTCGACCATAGGGCCAGTCACCAGACACCGCCGCCGCCAGTGCACCAGCCATCAATTAGCAGCCCTTTCCCTACTGCTGCTAGCCACCCCACAGCTGCATGATGTGAGCAAGAGTAGCCCCGGGCGGCGCGGCTCACCGACGACCGTTCGGACTTCAAAGTGGAG